>VZSF01000950.1:769662-1012486 GCA_013398295.1 Chionis minor | reverse complement strand
AAGAGAAGGCTCCGGGGAGACCTGATAGCAGCCTTTCAGTATCTGAAGGGAGCCTACAGGAGAGCTGGAAAGGGACTCTTTGTCAGGAAGTCTAGTGATAGGACAAGGGGTAATGATTTTAAATTGGAAGAGGGGAGATTTAGATTAGATATTAGGAAGAAGTTCTTTACTGTGAGGGTGGTGAGGCACTGGAACAGGTTGCCCAGAGAAGCTGTGGATGCCCCATCCCTGGAAGTGTTCAAAGGCAGGCTGGATGGGGCTTTGAGCAACCTGGTCTAGTGAGAGGTGTCCCTGCCCATGGCAGGGGGGTTGGAACTTGATGATCTTTAAGGTCCCTTCCAACTCTAACCATTCTATGTTTCTATGATTCTATGACTCATAATTTCTGATTACTGGTGTATTCTGAGGAGAACTCAAATCTCAAATGAAAGTTCCAATGCAGTAGAAGATCAAACAACAGAATCTTTAACTGATTCATTTCTTAATGTCAACTAATACAATTTCTTGGATTAATAAATTTGTAAATAATTAGGCATCGGATTTCTCTAAACTTTCAGGTGGAATTCCACACAGACAGAAACTAAGGCAAAAGAATAAACTTTTCATTACTGAGTTAGCCTTTTGAATTTTCAGACTGTAGACATTCAGAAATGAACTCTGTGTTAACAACTCTTCCATATCTGTAGTGGGTCTGTCTGGGATGGTGTTAAACAGCACGGTGCTGAGTCATGTATCTGTGACTAAAACAATGTTGATAACATACCAGTATTTTCAATATTTCTGAACAGTACTTGTTAATATACTAGCAGAAGAGATAATTAGTTGTTTAAAGTATCATTAAAGGATTAGAATTCTGTCAGGGGTTTGGGCTGGATTGGCCCAAACAAACCGAGTGACAGATGTTCCCTCTCTCCTGCCGAGCAGGAGAGAGAGAAGAAGAGAGACTAGTTTAGTAAGAACTAAACTACTTTAATGAAATACAAAGAATAAAATAACAAAAAGAAAATAATGAAATATATACAAAACCGTATCAAGCTCCCAGGATGACAATCACGTCACTAGCAGGCACTGGGGAAGTCCCAGATTGGACTCAGCAACGGAAGGGAACTGGATCCAGGAACACACAAGTAAGGATCAAAGGCAGACGAACCGACGGAGTCCTCCTCAGACGCCGGCCATTGAAGAAGGGAAGCCCGAGCAAGAGCAAAAGCCCGAGCAAGTGCAAAAGCCCGAGCAAGAGCCTGAGCAACCAAGCTGACCCTTTGATCCCTCAGCTTTTATACTGAGCAAGATGCAGATGGGATGGAATACACTGTTTGGTCAGTTTTGGGTCACCTGTCCTGTCTGCTCCTCCCCACAGGTGGGACCCCTCTACACTTTTCCACTTCCGACCCTCCAATTGGGCAAATAACAAAGTTGGTTGGGCTTAGTTGTTATAGCAATAAGTATAAGCCAGGGCGTCTCTGCATACTGTGCCTTGGCATCAGCTATAAACATGGGTCTTATCATTCTGAGAAAGCAGTTTTCTGCACAACAAGCTGCTAATTTCAGCAGTTAGAAGAGGCCTAGTTAGAAAGCAGAGTTACTGAACAAAATTGGTCCTGTTTTACCTCAAACCAGGACAAATTCATAAGAACTTTTTATGATAGAATTATGAAACATCTATTTGGGATAGTAACAAAGGTACAATCAAAAAACGCAATGTATTGTCATTAAAGGTGATGAAAAGTTTTTATTCAGGGCATTGCCCCCAATCATCCACCTGCCAACCAAGGAAACTGAGATCATATTGAAGCTGAGAAGGATGAGGTCTAGAGAGGACAAAATCTGATTCAGCAGATATTCAAGAGACCTGGATAAGGAAAGTTGCAGCGAGATCCTGCCAGACCTCAAAAGCTAGACTTCTTTTTGCAAAGCACAGATCCTTACTGTGAAAAGGCTCTGAACTTGACATTCAGTGCCTACAGAAAGTGTGTACTCTGTTCTTAATGAAGGTTTTCTTGTTTCAATGCCATAAAACTTTTATTTACCTATTACTAATCTCATATGTTCAAATGTTGGTTCAGGCATACATTAACAATACAGATATCCATAATTCTGAGGGATCAGAACCACAGAAGTTTCCCTTTTAATTCTCACAGAACTTCCCACTCTATGCTCAGGTGCAGGACATCTCAAGCAGGATATTCATGGTGCCATTTCATTTTTCTCAGCAGCCCTATTGATTTTAAGTATGTAGCTGAAAATAATAGCATTCTGTGGATAGTTCATCTCTGTTTCAGCTGATGGGTACTGAAGCAACCTTTCACAGTGTATAACATGAAGAACTGAATTCCATTGCAGGTACCTGCATGCAAGAAGACTTTACAGTCTAGCAGAGACAAGTTTTCTTGATAGTTTTTCATCTATTGTGGTGGGAGCTGGCTGTTGTTATCTAACCTAAAATGGGAAGGGCTTGAAAACTGCTTGAAGAGGCTATGGAAACAATAACAAGTTCAGGAGCCTGTGGCAAGAGTTATAGCGTTTATGTTTGTAAGTGTGATAGAAAGATAAGAATCGAGTTTGTCCTATAGTTGTAATTGTTGTATAACACCCAGTACATTTAGTTAGCCTTTAGTTCCCTGGGTGGTCCATGAATTGACCAGCTATTCTTCAGACAGATGAGGCAATGGGCTCATTTGACATAATGGACTGACTTCAAACAAGAGGACTGACTGAACTAACTGGCTTCACAGAAAAGCATTTAATAACTGTTGCAGCAGCTCCCCAGGCTGAAATCTCAATCACAAATGTTACACAGGAAGTTCCTGATATGCGTCAACCAAATAAGGCATTATTTATATGCCTCATTCTGTTGATCAGTACCCTGGGTCAACAATCCAACCATCCCAGTAGATTTCTGCTGCAGAATAGTCCAATAAGTGCATAGATAAGACTCTTGTAAGTAGTCAGTATAGACTGTTCCGGCAGATGCAGGAATAACCACATGGCTTTTGTAAATAGTTAAGAGATGGTTTATATACAAATTAAGGGGAATAGATGTAACAGCAATGGACTGTGCATGTGCTGGCATGGTCCCAAGGGACCGTGGGCCAGATGGATATTAGAATTCAGAAGAATGGCTGCTTGGGGGAGTCTTGTCTGATCCACCTGAAGATGCTGTTGCCAGGACCCTTGCAAAGAAGACATCTGGTTATCATCTGGACAGTCGCTGATCATCTTGTTTGAAAGATGTCATAGCCCATGCAAGTGCTACCCTGCACAAAGATCACAATAAATTAAGGTTTGTTTTCTTGCATTTTTTGGTGGTCCTGTGTTCTGTTGTTTGGCTTTGGGTTTTTTTTTTTAAAGATTCTGTGTCTTTGCAACAAGGCAACTATGGCAGCAGGTACAGTGGAAGCTTTTATCTTCATAGAAAGATTGTCTTGAAGAATCATCTTTATCATGTCCTTTTCAGGATGGAATCAATTTCTTGACCTGTGGGATTACAGGGAGCACCCATTACTGGGAAACATCTGACATGTTTCACTTGCTTATAGCTGAGGCATACACTGCAAACATGTTGGGGTTTTTTTCCCTTTTTCATTAGTCTCATTGATAGCACTGAACATTCTGCACTGCATATACAATATATATGTTACACTGGCAAATGTGGGATCATCTCCTGAGCTTTCCTTTTCATTACTAATAATGTCATGAGTTTTCAGTTTGCTACTTCATGGCACTTGAATGTGATGCCTGAGCACATCTCCGTGCATTTAGTATTGCCTTATTTTGTACCTCTTATCCTGCGCGTGTCTGGAACTGTGTAATCCCATCTGGTAGCATGACAAGAGCCAGACCCTATCTGGATACCTCTACATCTTGAGGACTTTGCCATGAAGGCAAAACAGAGATGTCGTCTTTATGATATGCACAGTCGCCTGCCTCATTTCATGACTGCTGAACTCTAGATCTGCTTCTTTCAAACCAGTCTCCTCCCATCCAACTGACTTTCCTGAACCACAGCTGGGTGCACTGTTTGCCCTGTTTTGCTGCAAGGGGACATAAGGCAGCTGTATTTACTCCTCCCTTTGAAGATACTTTCACAGTTTTTTCGGTTGGCTTTTCTTTCTTTTAGATAATGATCTTCATCACAACATGTCCTTCCTTGCAATGACATTTTTCCATAGTACGTTTGACAAGATGAGGAAAATCTAGCAAATATGAAAATATGTTAATATTTAATAAATATGTGAGTATACAATAGGTAAATATATAACTGTAAATATATGTCAGTAAGATAATAATTATAGTATGTTTAACGAAGGGAAGGGAAGGGAAGGGAAGGGAAGGGAAGGGTTAAGGGAAGGGAAGGGAAGGGAAAAATTTTTCACCTTTTTCCTTTTATCTTTTCCTGGCCATTGAATAACACGATGAGAATAATTCAAAATTTGGTCCACTTTCTCCTATGTCACTTACTTTTTTTTCTTGATTTTTACTTCTGTCTTCTCTATAATTTAACATCATCTCTTCGGTATGGGAAAAGCTGTGAAAGTTAATATTTTGAGCATGAAAAGTACAGGAGGAAAGCTAAGAAGTTAGTTCCAGCATAGCTGTCAGTAACTGTGGACCACAGGATTCTCTAAAAATCTGAAAACTTAAAGTTATCTTGAAATTAAAAATAAAGCTTAAAGATAGACTTTACCTATCTTATATCCTGAAACCTGGAAATAGTTCTGTTTCCTAGCTCTACTTTTAGCCCTTACATTTTGATCAAATCAATTTTGGACACTTTTTTGCCTCCAGATATTTTCTGTGCTATTTGAATTACAAAAAGCGTGGTTTTTTTCTCCTTCACTGAAATTGCTGAATGAGCAGCTGCTGCAGAGATTCTAAATGAGGATCACTACAGATATATAGCTTGTAGACAGCCTAAAATGAGCCAAAGTGTTATTTTTTGTAGTTTGAAAACTAAAACTGTATTCAGAATATTCCATACTGCTGGAAGTCTATTAGAAAATGCTGAATACCAGTGGGTTTCAGCAATTTTCTTAGATTCTGAATACCCATTCTTTCCAGCAATTTTCTTAGAAGACTGTTTGTTTCCCTCTTGAAATAAAAAAGCTGTGTCACTGACTGAAAATCTAAAAAGAAAAATAATCTAACATAACTATTTCACATCAGTAGTTGATAACGGTATAGCTTAACAAGTACTTTCCAGTCTGCTCAATTTACTGTGGTCTGAAAATGCCATCTTAAAAAATCAATCTTTTAAAAATTAATACATTTTCAGGATTCTTTTTTTCTCTATTCCATATCCAACTTTAATGGCAAGTTCAATACAGGGAAACTTTGTTATATAAAAGAGAGGAGAAGTTAATTTCAAATGAAAAGACTCCATCAAATCACAGAATTTAGTAAAGACACATCTTACTTCCAATGAAACAATGTGCTTTTAGGGTTGTTATATATAGGCAAAAGTTATGCTTTTCTTTCCTTTTTCTGATTTATTATAATTAGATTCCCAATAGAATACTAAAGTTCGTAAATATATGGAAAAGGATATAGATACATTTAGAACACTTTGGGTATTCTCTGACTTCAAGTAAAAGCTATTTGATTTAAAGATGACTTCAGATTCACGGTTTAGAATCAGTTAATGTCCACTTTGTAAAGTTCTCTTGTATTTCAATTTAACTGAAGTCTACTTTTCCTTGCACAATAGATGTTCTTTTCCTTTCAGACTACAAGGTAAAAGCACCTTGGCCTCCTAGCACAAAGTAACAAATTGACTCCAGTTCATCTCTGTGCTGCTTATCAACAATTAGGCATCAGCTTACTTCCTCAGTTATCTCTTTTCCAAGCTAGTTATAGTCTATTTTTGTTGTTAAAGCAGAAACCTTTTCATATACTTGACATTTCTCATAGACCTTTTCTTAATGTGTATGAATTGTACTGTATCTACTAGTTCTGCTGCATCCTTTCTGTGATGTCAGCCTGAACCGTGCACAAAATCCTGACGCTAGCATTGCATGGGCTTATGCAATAGCACAATGACATTTTCTTTTGTTCTGTGCACATTTCCTGTGAATTCCTGGGTTTTGTTGGCTGTGATTAGACTTTTTTTACAGCAAATGAACAACAGGCCACATAACCTCAAGTCTGTTTGAGTTGTTATGGTCAGCTCACAGTCCATTTGTGGCACATAGATTAAATTTTATTTTCTGTTTTAATGCATGCTCACTGAGTATAATTGGCGTGCCCCAATAGCTGAGGGTACAGGTAATCATTGCTTTATCATTATCAGCATTTGCAAAAAGCCTTTACATATTAGGCTTCACTTTCAGTCACCTAAGTGACTACTATTCTTTTACCAGAACTAACTTAGCTCTTACTTTATGGGAAGAGTACAATATACCTAAAAGTTATCACAGACTTCCATGTCTCAAGGAAGATAATATATAGTTAGTGCAGCCAATACATTTGATGTCTTCTTGCTTCATCCATTATCTTTTCTATGAGTTGAAGCAACAGCCACATAGAAAATTTTCATATATTCTTATTTACATGTTCATATAAGGCATATTTATAATAGCTAAATTAATAACTAAGTCTGCAAAGGAGGCTTCATCAGTCAAAAAAAAAAGATACTAAGTTTTGAATGAAGCACTTCTCAATCTTGTTTTTATTGTAAGGAAAATAGGGTTTTACCTCCCATCTCTACTTCTTGTCCTGAATTTTCAAGTCAAATAGCTGGCTTCCCAGATTCAGCTTTCAATGTCAGTCAGTCACACATTTACTAACAAAAGAGTTTTTCAGCATAATGCTGAGTTTGAATGAGTATTTTTGCATATAGGCAGGAAAAGAAGGAAATTCTGTCTCTAAAAAAATCCATTCATGGTTGAAAATGTGATTCCTGAGAATTGTAATTCCTGTAATTTAAGCAAAGCCAGAAACACTTTGGAAAATACGTCATTCTGTGTTTGCACATCTTTTCTTACTTATTGCCTGTTTCTATCCCTCTGTATTGCCTGTGCACATCCTAGAAATTTTCTTCTTCTGCATTGACACAGTGATAGCATGGCTGTCATTGTATTTATTTGTTTAGTTTGGACTGGACCCACACATCTAAACATACAAAAGTACATGAATTCTTTATTTAAGAAGTCAAGACAATGGGTGCATCACTCTACCTGAATAAATTTAATATTCATAACCTGCAATGAATCCTATTATTCTAGTAGCAAAGTCTGTATTTCAAAGAACTAGCTTTTTTACTAGTGTTTCCAACCTTTACCTTTTACAAGTAGTTAGTCTTGGATAAGGATAATTCACTACTAAAATTACTTACAAATGATAGCACAATCTGACCTTGTGTAATTGTGGCTTCTTTCGTCTTTATTCATACTGAAAGCAATTCTTTACTTAGCTTTATTCAAATCAGAAGTATCCTTTTTGTTTACATTTGCATGCTGAAGAGTAAAAATTATATGATCTGGAATAAGCATCTAGTTTAATGACACATCTATTGATTATTTACATGCTACAAATCTGACTTCTAATGTAGCTCAAAAAGCACACTTGAGCGTGCTGGAAAGCCCTGACAATTTTCAGTTCTTTCCATCAATTTTGCAAACATGTCTTTTGCGTGTTTGTATGTTTTTTTATTTCTTTTAGCATATTGAAGAAGTTAACATTGTGCTTTAGAATGAACAGAAGGTATTTTAAAAAACATGCTGGAATTAGCCTTAAAAAATGGGCTTTTAAAAAGCACCTAAGTTCATATAGTTATTGACATTCCCAGTAACAAAGACAGGAGAACGAAAAGTGTGCAGAATCTTGTTCTTTGACTGGTAAACAGCAATGGTCTCATATACTGACCTTATTTTTTATCTGAGTTGAAAAGATAATAGAGTGACTGAAATATATATTATCAAGGTCATCCCCTCTTCCTGTGGTCGCAATAGCTGTTTGTCAAGTATTACTTGACAAAGTGATAGCATCTCTCTCCTCTCCTACGCATTAGTATAGCAGTGGCTGATAAGCCATGTGTATTGCCTCTCTAGAAAAGATGGAGTCTAATTGAGCAGTAGTGTACCAAAAGCAGCCTCAAAAAAGATTGAGGTTTTACTAACTTCTAAAAAGAGTTACAGGGTTCATATTTCCTGCCATCTGGAGTAGCCAAAGAGCATCTTGTAAATATATATCCTGTCAGATTTCTCTCTCTCTCATTGTACATGCAGACAATATCTATCTCTCTCATACACACATGCAGAAAAGTCTTGGAACAGAAATGAATTGCTGTATTTAAAGGTCAGAAATTTGTTGGTTTGGATCCACAGTGTTGCCATGTTTCACACAAGAAATACTAGCATTGGTTGGGGTTTTTTTTCCTCCTTGGAATGTGTTAGGGGGTTATGGGTTTCTTTTTTACCTCATTTGAATTCTTATGGAAATGTGCTTGTGTGCTTTCTCTTTCTACAACCCTTCCCCCTACTTCTCTCTTCTTTCCATGCAAACCATTTTGGATAAATCAGGCTATTTTGACGGCGTTCTGGGAAAGCATACTAACAGTTCAATTGGATGTTACCAGTTACTGATGAAATGGAAAAATACATGGATTAAAAGATGAGGGTTTTTTCTACTGTGTAATTTATAGATATATTCCAGAAGTGATCTGTTGCTTTAAGCCTGGCCAACTTAAAAAAAAAACAACCCAAAATCTTAAATTCAACAGCTTGGATTTACTCCCATCTTATATTTGAAATTTCACATACACTAACACTACAGAAATGTTCTCAGGTAATAGACTGATTTGTCATAAAAACTGTAAAACAATAGCTTCTGAGGGGTAGATAGATTCTTGGAAGAAAAACAAAAGTTTGTGTTGGTTTAATGAATGTTTTTTCTTCTACTTAAAATGGAACATTTCTTTTTTGGCCACCTATAATACA
The DNA here is from genome assembly GCA_013398295.1 of Chionis minor. Classification (NCBI taxonomy): domain Eukaryota; kingdom Metazoa; phylum Chordata; class Aves; order Charadriiformes; family Chionidae; genus Chionis; species Chionis minor. The sequence goes on along the minus strand of VZSF01000950.1, from coordinate 1,003,550 downwards.
GTCCCAGGACAGGAAGAGCTGAATTGACCGAATTGTTAATAGAGATGCTCCCCAACTTAGTAAGTTGCATTTATAGCAGAATAGGACTCCACAGCTCAGATCCCCCCATCTGGCTATCTAGAGAGAGTGAGCTTCAGTCTCGTTAGGTACTCGTAGGTACTGAGCAGTTTTTCTTCACAGAAATCTTCAGGCTGTCATGAGATTTTTCTAGAATGAATTATTTCTATTGGTCCAAACCGTTCTTTTCAGACAATGACTCCACTTCCAACTGGTAATTTTAAGCTATTCAAGAATATAACATGATTTATTTTTCAAATATTGGTGTCTAAAGTTAAAGAATTAAGTCTAGGCTGAGCATATAAAAGATACAGATAGATATATCAGAAATTATATTCCAGCAAACTGCACTGAAGTTCATGGGAACCATTCCATGCTCCTGACAAAAAGTTACATTTATTTTGATGTGTAGTTCTGGCTTTTTTTGTTGAAGTTCTTGATACTTCCAGGTTTCAAACATAACAGTGTACACTTGGATTGCCCTTGAAAATCAGTCCATAATTCAATTTACTGGGATGGTTTTATTTCCCACCTGGAAAAAAATGTAGCATACTTTTCTATTAAGGCTTTTGTGAGTGTTATATCCAGTGTTTTTCAAAACATTCTCACTGCAGCCAGAGTTTTTCTCAACACAGAACAACAAAATAATAGGTAAAAGTCCTCTGTGGATACCTAAAGTTAGAGAAATAAGTGTGGGCAAGATTACTCAATATTTGTTTCATTAATTTTTCATTTCTTTACCATTGTTATAATTCCCACAAGCACATCCCAAACATTGAAAAGAGACATTTAACTGCCTTAATATAGAGAAGAAAAATGAAGTGATGATTTCAGCACCATCACTTCAGCCACTGCTATACATGCACAACTTCATCACCTGGCATTTAATCAGTTTACACTAAGGACATATAAATAGTTACATAGTGTATATAGTGTACATTCGTATTCTAAAACTGTATTTTCAAAGTAAAAAGAACTTCCACAGAGAATAATCTCAATTATTATTTTAAAAGAGCCCCAAAATGTAAAAAATTACACCAAGAATCTCATATCTTCTTCCACTTTTAAGCACATAATTATAATAAAGCAAAATAGTTCTGAGAATAACTGGCTTTATGAGCATTGTAGGGTGAAATGATATGCAGAGATATGTTCACATAGGCCTTTTTACCAATTATCAGAAAGAAGTCTGGTGAAGGGTTTTAGGTTATATGACAAAAAGCTTGTTTCCGTACACACAAAGGAGCAGAAAGGAGTAGTGGCTGGTGGGGAACACAAATAGTCCCCTGCTCCAGCTTCTCCCAGAACTGTCACAGGCGCCAATACCCCGTCAAAGCCTAATCTCTAGACACACAAAGGGGCATAGAGGCACAATAAAAGAAGTGTACATAACCAGAATCACTGAAAATCAAAAACGTAAAGGTAGGGAATGATCACTGCCACTGACAGAGAACCCAAATTTATTTATTCTCTTAGATTTAGTCAGAGACAAAATATCAGGTCAGTACTTGTAAGCAACACAAGTTCCACAAGACCTGGAAAACGAGCTAGTTTTAATACAGTTATGACAGTCTAAAGTCCCCATAAATTAATTAAGTTCTTTGGCAAGAACAGTGATTGCTATGTGTACTGGTATAACTGCTTTGCTGAAGCATGACTCAGATTAGGTTCTATTTTAAAATCTGACCAATACATACACTGTCTACACAAAAATATATTAACGAAGTTGAGAGAATGGTGGAAAATGAAGAATCCTGCCAAGTAAAACATAGAGGTAGAAGTAATAAGGCAGACATTTATTTAGCACAAAATAACCTGATACCATGTGATAGGTATGCAATATAGGCATCCGGATCAGGATGCAAGCATTATTTAATAAGTAGGTTATTGTTTAAAAATATGTAAGCATTCTGTTATTATAGTGTTAGAATCCTCATAGTGTTGTGCCAGTGCCTTGCCACTGAAATACCTCTGTTAACACACATGTAATGCATATATTAAGATTATGTCACATCTTTGCCACTGAATTTACCAAGCTAGTAACACTGGTCAAACTTAGTCTGACTCTCTTAATAGGAAAATTGGAACTTATAACGGGAAATAGTTCTTTCATCCCTTGCCCCTTCCTTCATTTAAAACTTTGAGATAGCACTTATAAGCAAGATTTATTATTAAAAACCTGAATGTTTGAGCAGAAGCTAACTTGAATTTTATTGGACTTGGTTTTGGTGAGGAATAGAGGAATCCTCATACCTTTTCCTCTATACTTTATAATGTAATCACAAAACTTCAGAGGTAACCTATGCATTTGTTCTGATCAATGCTTAACATCTTCCTTAAGGAATTCTACAAAATTGTTCTCTTGTCTGATAAAGGCATTTTCCTCATATTTGATTCATATTTTCACTATATAGTATGGAATATAGGTCAACACGCTATACATTTGGAAATTGTATTTTCGGCTGTAACTGTGTATCACTTAACTGATGCAAAGTGTTAGAGCTAAGTGTTCTTGCTTCCAGTATCAGTACTATTCTGAAGTGGTTTTATCTCCTACATTACATTTGTAACATATTATAACATTTATGTCTTATACCATTACATTATATTATTTTCTGTGGTACCATCACTTCAGAATTGGGAATTTCCTCACCACAGGATAAATCAAAGATATTTTTAAATTAAAAACATACAGACAAAGAATGTGGGAAGCTAACGCAAAAGGTGTCAGTTCCTGAAAGTAAGTCCCTGAATTAATTTTGCAATTTGAAATAAAAGATTGTCATTAAATACTCTGTCACTGACTTGACAACTACATGGAAAACAGACATAACAAAGAAGCACGTGATCTGAGCTACTTTGTGAGAAAATAAAATAGTTACATTTCTAAATGACTTTCTCACACAACAGAAGTGTCTCTAACGCAATGAAGTACTGCATTTTGTTTTGTATTTCACAGATGAGTACGCCTATTTGGCCTTTGACATAAATTGATAGGGATGACACTCTTCTGACAGACTTGAAGTGCAACTTGTTGATGGCTTTTCATTTAACAGAAAAAGTCACAGAGATCTGTGGAAGATGACAATAATAGGTTCTTGCTATTTTTAGCTTAAAATGGTAATGTTATTGTCCAACTCCATCATTTGTAGTTTAAAGCTATGTTCTGTAATGTGATATGTCTGATAGGACTAATGAAAGAGACAAAGTGGTATATATAAACTGGAAGAATTTAATAAAATAATTTACACCAAACAGTATACTGAACTGCTTTAGCATAACTCATGTATATGCTGGAGTTAACCAATAAACTTACAAGTCCAGTTTTGGTGGATGAAAGGATGAATATCTGTAGACAACATGGAAATATAGACTATAGGTATCTTGGCAACAGCACTTGTAATTCTAAATAGTAATATCACTTTCAACAGCCTTTTTCTCAATTAAGAAAAAAGGTAACAATTTTACAAGCGAATTTTCTTTGATATGCAGATAAATCTTTAATGAAAGTTAGGAGGCCAAATCTAGCAGCCCAATGGAGATGAGGCTGCTACAGCTCCATTTTCCCATCTGAAACATTGTTTATAAGACAGCTATGAGCATTGCCATCAAAAGTTTTGAGGTCTTTTAGCTCTGGGTCCAGACCATAACCCATACCTCATAACCCATAACCCCAACTGCATTTATGTGTGGATAAAACAAATAAACTCTGCATAACTTGCATAATTTATTTTTTTTTTTTGAGACTTTTGGAAACAGGTTCTCTCTTTTCTGGCCACTAGTATCGAAAAAAGTTACTAATACCAGGCAGAAGGGAATCTGAGTTTCTTCCTGACGCTTCTATGCTAATCAATTAGTGAAAAGAAACAGAGAAGAAGATTGTTCATTCATATGTTAATGTCCACTTCTCTGGTGGGTTTATAAAAAAAAATTAAGTTTTTTGTTTGGTTTTTTTTTAAAATTAAGCAGAATACAAGGTCAAATGATCTTTTTTCCATTGTAACAAGTACAGTCTTGATTTATTGGAATGTTCTTCTTTCTCTGCTTCAGATTACAGTGCAATAATGGTGACCATAAACTAACGGCTCATTTCCTCTTGAGTAGTTCTTCAAAGCTTCTGCATTTTTTTGTCTATTTAAGATGAACATGGAACTGTCATAATGTTTTTTCAGCCAGTTATTAGTACCTCTGTTTCACCCATTTACCTTTTAATTTGCCACGACTAAAGTATTAGTTTAATGCAATGAAACAAAGTTGAATTTGTTATTTACAGTATTGTAAAAAGGAGTGGAACTTGACATGAGGAAGTCATCTCAGTGTTTCTAAATTGACAATGGTGTATGGATTGAGGTTTTTTCAGTTTTCTGGAAGTCTGTTCATATCCACAAGAGAGAATGGGAGCGAAAAGAGTGGTATGTTACCTCAGTGGTAACAGTAGAATTAAAGTTAATATTCTCTCTCAAAATCACTCTAGTTAAAAAACAGGAGAGCTGCAGATTGCTTAGGTGGCATTGTTGTTTGATAACATTATAGCTACAGAAATACCAGTCTGAAATGCCTTTTTACCAGAAAATTCATTGCAACAATGAATTGATATCTAGGAAGACTTAAAATACATCCAGTAAGTTAAAATCCATTTTACACACTTTAAAAACTGCATAATTAAATTAAAACATTGTCATAAGCTAAAAATTTCCAAATCAAGAGGCCTAAATTAACTGGAGGGGGGTATATTTTGTTTTGTTTTGATCTCTTTTTCTGTTCAAATGACGAATTACCTTGTTTAACATGTACTGTAAAACTCCACTGTGTATTAGTATGCACTATGCAACTCCACATTGTACTTCGGAGAGGAATTAGACATATTTAATAGGCAATACGTCTAGAGGTGATGAACCTCTTTTAAACATTTGTGTATGTAAAGCAGTGAAAAATGTTAAGACTCTGTGTTGCCTCTGTGTTCCAGAATTGAAAATTGCAGCTCTGACATATCAGCTTGTGCATAGCCTTGACTTCATGTGCAAACTCCAGTTTAGAGTGGTAGTCTTGCAAGCAGTCATCACATATTTCAAGTTCTACTTTCTGAAGGAAAAAAATCCTTCTGATTGTTATCAGTTAAATTATACAGAATACCTCCTCAAATAAATACCTTCCTTTTTTAACCAAGTTTAGTTCCAGGGCCAAGCAAAATATTCATTTTCCTACATTGAGAGAAATAGGCTGCTCTTTTGTGTCATTTAAACCAGACTGTAAACTTAAATAAGCCCTGAATCCGGGAAAGTAAACAAATCTGAAAAAAAAAAAAAAATCTATTTCTCCAACATTTCTAAACACAGTGCTAAATCACTTATCACAGACCAAGCCAATGCAGATCACAATGAGCTGCACACTGTAATGAATGGCTTTTCTATTCCTGGCACTTTCCTTATTGAGTGTTTTTTCTCAGGAGGCAAATCCATTAGGTACTGAAATAAAAATGTTTTCTCATGATACTGTCATGGTGTCTCTATGGAGACAGTCAGCAGCATCTTTGTCTTCTTCATACATTTTGAAAGACTGAGAGAAAAAAGAAAATGTCATTAGACAATATCCATAAATATGGATTTTTATGCCTTTTTATCATAACATACCATACCATAAAACAAAGCATCTTACGTTTTTGAATCTAATGCTAAAAAAATAGCACAGTCAATTAACTGAACAGAGAGGTCAGATCAGAAAAATACCTCTGCTATGTAGCTTTAGACTTTTGACTGAAAGAACTGGAAGATAATAATAGAAATATAATAAAAGCCAGAACTTTACTTGTATGAAAGAGATGATTGGCAAAATTCTGTAAACAAAGTATCAATTTAATGAAACTCTGCACAAAGAAATCAAGTTGCAGGGGAGATAAAGGGGTTTCTAATGCTAACATGCAATTTGTACATCTGTGAATGTTCAGAGAAAAAAATTAAATTGAAAGGCCATAATTTGTTTTCTTGAAGGGCAAGAGGCAGAGAACGAAGTCTTTGTTCAAATCAATAAATGGGGAAATGGAAACAATAATTGCTTAATGGTTAATTGCAAACATTTTTATTGTACATTTCTTCCTAACACTATCACATGTTCTTAAGTTAACCATAAGCTAACTTCACAGTGGTCGAATTCTATTTAAGTTAACACTCTTTCATTCGCAGCTTTTGTATACAGAAGAGGAAAACAGAAGAATTTCTCTGCTTAGTTCCAGTCTTTTTCTTGATCGTTTTTGCTGGCAATTGCTGATTTTTCAATAGCAGAACTTCATGAAGAAGGATTAATTTCTACAATCTCTTCTTGAAAGGATCTCAGATTTTTCTTATATAAGCGTAATATAAAATGAATATATAAGAATTCACACTGAGACATTTAGAAAGCCAGTTGCAGTTTTCTACACTGGCAACTGAACTTGAGACTTCAAGATGAGTCTTTTAGCTGGACTACCACAGCTTGTAAGTGGATTACTCTTTAACTGTTAGGCTGTTGGATTTTATGAGGCGCAATATTCTTTTTTATTGTTTAAAATGTATTTTTTTTCCAAAAATCTTCAGCAATTTTTAAGTTTTCTCCAAGAGTGATACTGGAAAAATACCATGAAGGTAAACAGTTCTCTCCACTGTTGAGTACTCGAAGCAAAAAGAAATAACAACAGACTCTTCAATAACACAGCGGAGGACTTCATTGCAGGAGTAAATCCAAGCTGATACAAGTTATTTACTGACTGAAAAAGAGGAAAGATCAAACTGGAGAAATGATCAACTAATTAAACAATATCAAAAATAGGTACTAATTAACCTGATTGATATCTTGAATCTTAGCTTTAATTCACATTGTCTGTCTAATTTTTCTGTAACACAACTCTCGCGATGGGGAAACCAAAACCATCTTCACACCAGAAAAAAAAACCCAAACAAGCTGAAAATGTTATGAGAGGATCAGAGCTTTTTAACAATGTTCGTCTTTGCAGTTAATCACATCACTTTAGGAGTACAGAGGTTACCCTGCTACTCATCTTTCAAATCCATTAATATCATTGACAACTGTCAAGATGTAACACTTGCCTTTTTGTCCTTATTGTCAGGTTACAGTGGCAACAGACCTCTTGATTAAGTGCTTTCTCCACATACAGATTCAGTACTCACAGCAGAAAAATGATTGAAATTAAAACCACCAGTATAAGACATGCGATGTGCATGAACTTTGTAGAATGAGGTAGCCAGAAAATAGAACAGGAGGCTGTCTAAATGTAGCCAAAAAATCTTAGGACCATTTTCTTGACAATTAAACATAACGGACGGTTTGCTAAGACCATGTCATGAAACTGAACTTTCACATGTATGCATGTATAGACACATATGCACAAACACACACATTGCACTTTCAGACTAAAAGACTTGGTAGAATTTCGTTCTTTGAAGAAATATTGTCACTGTTATCGATAATGTATTTGTAAAGATAAACATGTAATAGAAGATAATTATAGGAAAACAATCTAGTCAGTTGTATATAAGAAAAAACAGGTTGAACTCGTAATGTCTGGGATCCATGAAGGTGGCCAATCTGACTGCATACCTACCTGAACAATTCAGGTTTTTTCCCATGCTGTAATAATGTTCCTTGATATGACAGTGCCTTCTGTTGATGCAGAGGTTGCTGATATACATCAACTCTAGGTTGTGGAAGGAAAAAAAATGTTTTGTTGTTCTTGGTCCTGTGAAGTTTTCTGTGGGTAGATCAGCCATGCCCCACATTCAGTGAGGTGTCATTTATAGAACAGATTCTGTCTGCCATCTTGCAACAGAAACACTGTCGTAGGTACATTTCCTTGATAAAACAGAGTTCACTTGACAGAGAATACGCTTCCAGGAACTACAGACAGGCAATCTGTCAATTCACTGTTACTAAACAAGGTGTTTCAGTTAGCCTTTCTCTATCAACAGCCCTGCATTCTTACTGCACTTTGTGCCAGCTTCTTCATGGCTGTGTTCATATACTACTATGTAGGGGAAAAAATTTGGACTGGTTTTGTTGAGATAATGTTAAAGCCACTTACAGAAGGGCCAGAAATGTGTAGAATATGGCTCAAGATGAGGGGGAAGAGGGAGAAGTATGAGGAAGATTTCTTCATTTTGACAGCTGTGAGCTATTAGGCCTCCTCTACTTCCCATAAAAAAGCAACCTGTCATGTTACTGTATTAGCAGTGTGACTTGGGTATAATGTCCCACCCATTCCAGTATGCTTGAAAGCTTAGAGTATTGTTCTATAGCTGAAGAAATACTTGACTTTGAGATGAAAGGCCAAAAGGTACTGCGGAAAAATATCTCTAGTACCCATGAGAAAGATCATAGGTGAAAATGGATTACCCTTCAAACCTGCTTTCTACTAGTACAGGTAATAAACCAAAACAGAAGTCAACGTATTAATAACTGTTAATAAAAAAAAGAATGGTGTTAACAAGAGAGAGGTGAACGAGTTCAGGAGCAGAATATTGTAAGCTTGAAAACTATCTATTTCAGGGTATGGATGCTGTTATGAATCTGGAAAGAGGTAACACTGGACGTGAAAAAAGACAGAATAACTGAGTAGAAAGAAAGAAAAACATCTGCAAAAAAAGCCCAGAATGTGCTGCCTGGAGTCACAGTCCTAGCTACTATAAACTGAGTTACTCCTTATCAAGAAGAAAGCACTGCATACATAACAAGCGAACCAAAAAGGAATAAAACATAGCAGCCCCATTTTCTGTATCTGTAAAGAGAGGGAAAGCAACTGTAAAAATGTTCTGATGCTCACAGTGCCTCAGTTGGTGTGAGATAAATGTAGAGAACTATAGAAAAGTGCAGTGAGAGCTACTGGGAAAACGGAACAAGTAAGACCAAGTTTCCCACTGTCTGTTGCCTATACAAGAAGATCTGCTGCCTGTGTAAATATCTGGGCTGGTATGAATGAGAGCCTTTTGTGTGCATGGAGACGAAAGAAATTATTGTATGAGTCAAAGATTTCACACACACAATGAGGAAACTCAATTAAGTTTGAACTATAAGTAACTGCTACCCAGAACACAGGGCTGGTTTGCTATCATAATTGTAAAAGTTTCTTTACTGTGGAAATGGCTGCCATACCAGAATATTTATTCCTGTATTCACGTGAGAGCTGTACTGGTCTTTCATCCTGACTTTTTTTTCCTATATTCTTCAGGTTTTGATACTATATTTCTTTTAGGTGAATCATAGAATATCTTGAGTTGGAAGGCTCCCATAAGGGTCACCAAGTTCAACTCCCTCCTTCTTGCAAGACTACATAAAACTAAACCCTATGACCAAGAGTGTCATCCAGACACTCCTTGAACTCTGACAGGCTTAGTGCCATGACCACTTCCCTGTGGGGCCTGTTCCACTGATTGACCACCCTCTTAGTGAAGAACCTTTTCCTAATGTCCAGTCTGAACTTCCCCTGATGCAGCTTCATACCATTTCCTCGTGCTGTATCCCTGGTCACCAGAGAGAGGACATGAACACCTCCCTCTCTCCTGCACCCTTTGAGGAAGTTGTAGACTGCCATGAGGTCACGCCTCAACCTTCTCTTCTCCAAGATGTACAAACTGAGTGACCTCAGCTGCTCCTCATAAGTCTTGCCCTCAAGGTCTTTCACCATCTTGGTTGCCCTCCTCTGGACACACTCTAATAGTTTGATGTCCTTCTGATATTGAGGTGCCTCAAACTGCACAAAGTACTCAAAATAGGGTAGTGCACTAGTGCAGCGTAGAGTGGGACAATCCCTCCCTCGACCAGTTTGCTGTGCTGTGCTTGATGCCCCCCAGGACACAGTTGGCCCTTTTGGCTGCCAGGGCACACTGTTGACTCATATTCATCTTGCCATCAACCCCAACCTCCACATCTCTTTCTGCATGGCTGTTCTTCGGCCTCTTGTCCCCCAGTTTGTATGTATAACCAGGATTACCCTGTCCCAGATAATCTGGCACTTACTTATGCTAATTTTCATATGCCTGGCCTACGTCTCTAGTCTATCCAGACCTCTCCGTAAGGCTTCTCTACCGTCGAGGGAGTCCACAGCTCCTCCTACTTTAGCATCATCAGCACGCTTACTTAATGTACATTTGACTCCTGTATCCAGATCAATTATAAGAACATTAAGAGCACTAAAATTGAGCTCTGGGGAAGCCCACTGGTGACTGGCCACCAGCCTGATGTGACCCCATTTATTATAACTCTTCAAGCCTGACCTGTCAGCCAATGTATTATGGACTTGTCTAGCTGTATGCTGGACATTTCATCCAGAAGGATACTGTGAGAGACAGTAGTGAAAGCTTTCCTAAAATCAAAAAAGCCCACATCTACTGGCCTCCCTTGGTCAACTAGGTGGGTGACCTTGTCATAAAAAGAAATTAAGTTAGTTAAACAGGACCTTCCACTCGTGAACCTGTGCTGGCTATGACCAATGACTGTATTGTCTCTCAAGTGTTTTTCAGGAAGTCCCAGAATGACCTTCTCCATAATTTTAACAGGTACTAAAGTGAGACCGACAGGCCTGTAATTACAAGGGTATTCCTTCTTACCCTTGTTGAAAATTGGATCAGCGTTTGCCAGCTTCCAGTCCACTGGGACCTGTCCAGATTCCCAATGCCTTTGAAAAATAATGAAAAAACAACATCAGCCAGCTCTTTCAGTACCCTGGGATGAATCCCATTGGGCGCCACAGACTTATGTGGTCAAACAAGTCTCAAACAACTTTCGAGTCGGCTGGGAGTTTAACATCCCCCAACTCATAGTCTTCTAACACAGGGCTCCAGGGATCCCAGGGCCCATCATCTGTGTTGAAGGCAGATGCAAATAAGCCATAAAATTTCTCAGCTTTTTCTTTGTCGGTATTTGTGAGGTGATCGACCTCATCAAGTAATGGAGCAATGTTATCTCTGATCCTCCTTTTGCTGTTAACATATTTTTAAAGTCCTTTTTGTTGTCCTTCACAGTACTGGCCAGCTTGAACTCTACTTGAGCTTTAGCTGCATGAATTTTCTCCCTACAGTGGCACACAGCATCTCTGTATTCCTTCCATGTCACCTGTCCTTGCTTGCAATATCCATCCATTTTCCTTTTCCACCTAAATTCTAGTCTGTTTTAAGAATGTCTTACAGTGGCCTGAACCTTTTCTATTAAAGCAAGTAGAAGGTAGACTGCTATTGAAAGATGGTAATAGATATCTAAATTTGCAAGTGGATGGAATGCAAGCAGTGGATTAAAATATCACTGTGATTATCAGAAGTCAAATTCTGTCACATTCACTCATTTTGGTTGCTCTTTGCTATATGAGTGGTCTCATTGGAATAATTTAATCTTCATGCATAGTAACTCACTAGCTGCTATGAATAAGCACAATGAAATCTAGTCCTGGGGGAATGAGTGGCATAAACTGGTACTATCCATGGAATGTTAACAACATTTAGGTTAACAAAAAAAGATTCATGTCTGTGTAGTATTCACTTAAGCGAGGTATTTATTATTTTAATAGGACAATAAAAATAATTAAACTAGACTTATTCCTTAAATTTACCTATAAGTATATTGTCTTATTTAATAATTTGCCCCTCTCTCTGGACTGATTTTTCTTCCTCTCCCCTTTATCCAGATCACAATTAGGAAACATCTCTGATTTTTTTCCAAGCCCAAGTGACATGCATCTAGCAGAGGCCAAACCAGGAGAAAGAGTGTTCTTTTACAAGTCAAAGAACAGAAAAAAAATGCTGTTAACTATTATGAATTATATACACAGTGGTAGCGATTCCTTCTGTCATAACTTTTCCTTGTCGTTTAAAATAGTAAGACTGATATTCTAACCTCATAATACATAAAAAGAGCAGATAGTTCCCAGGAAAGCTGTGAATGAAAATACCCCATTTTCACTAGCCAGAAAAAATTAGAGTGGAATTTTTCAAGTGTTCTCTTAGAACTAATAGAGGAGATACCTGACTTTATTCCACTGTGACTACATGTTTTTTTCAAGGATAAAACATGGTGTAGTGTTTTTCATAACTTTCCAGTAGGTCCAGGAGAAGCTTTTCCCATGAAAAGATGCCACAGAAAATAAATGTGCTTTGTAAGCACAGCATTTTTTCTTTTCTCAGATTGATGTGAGCATTCATTTATCACTTTTTTCCCACTGTGGCACGTGTCCTGGGAGTTTCAAAAGAAATGTGCAGCCCAGAGTGCATATCAGAATGTGAGGGAAATTCAGCCTCTTTTGGTACACTTTTTGGGCTATACCACTCAAACAAGGGCCCATTGTTTCTCTTTTGTTATAGGAGACAGTGTGCTGGGGATCTAAAATGCACAGTGACTTTTTCCAGTTGGTTCATTGGACGTGTCATGGGCTTTGTTGTTACCAGTTAGTTGCCTCACTTTGCCTTGAGCCAGGATGAAGTAAAATGCAATTAAATATTTGCTCACAACTTCCTAAGGAGTCTTGACATGTACTGGTATTTATAACAGGCACAGCTCAAAGCAAAAATATTGCTTCACTTCTTTAAACATATAAATATGTCTTTTCTAGAGTGAGGACCATTCTCATTTATGAACAGCTGATAGACATCTAGTCTCACTGAAGGTTAAACTCCCCTGTTCTTGGTAACGCACCAGGTTGTTTTGGTGCAAAATATGGTCTTACATTCTATAACTTCTATAATACAAACATAAAGAGTACTTCTAAACAGGACAAATACACACACCTATTTTCTGCTATTGGACTGACACCAGACAAAATACTCATTAGTTGGTTTTGAATACTGATCCCCATCTTTTTTCTTGTCTACATCCTAGTACAGGTCAAACTTCCTTTCTCCCCCAGATACATGATTTGATTAATAATTTACTGTTAGTTTTAGTTATTTACTGGTTGATAGCTTAACTCACATCAATTATCTTACTTCGAATATATAATGAAGAAAGGAATTTCTGGTGAAAACACATGTGAACTATTATTAACTATAATTAACTACAATATCACAGTTGGACTCAATGATCTTAAAGGTCCTTTCCATCCTAAATGGTTCTATGATTCTATGATTCCAGTTGAAATCATAAAACCTTAGCGGTTAGAGTTAAATTCTTCCATAACTTTGAAAATAGGCAATCTTTTAGCTATGGCTTATATGGACTTTTGTTCCAGGAGACAAAATTTTTCCATATTTCACTAGATTTTGTTGCTCTTTCTGTACGCCCGTTGAAGAGCAATTTCCAAAGTCTTGCTGTAGGTGCTCAAGTTATTTCAATTTCCGTGGTGTCTCCCAGTATGCCAACTTACTGTGATTCTCAGTAAGACTGATTCTGAGAAAGAAAGAGATGGTTAGTTTCCAGTCCCCAAAGTTATTTTTCCGTCTTCTCCCTTTCCAAGCCAACTGTTCCGTTAGTAGAATTCTCTCTCAGCAGGCAGCTGCCAGTGCTGTTGCTCAAGTGTTTTTGCTGGTGCATGCTCTCATTGAGAAATTGCCAATAAATTTCTTGATGCTTCCTGCTTGGATATCTTGGCCTTTTCAATGCCACTGCACAGCAAACTACTTTATGGCAGTCTTTCTTTTTTCTTTTTTTTTTTTTTCCTCCCAGAAAGACTGTAATATCCAGACGTATAAAAAACAGCAGAAGCTCAGCGTGAGTTTCCTGTTGCTCATTCTTTTTTTACTCCATACAGTTTGTAGTCTTTTTTTTTTTTGTTGTTGATTCTGGGTTTCATGCACCGCTTCTGTCTACCACTTCATCATCAAACATATGGACTTGCATATTTCTCATGTCTCTTTTAAAGAAACAGCACTTCCTTCTTCTGAAGTCTTAAATTCAGAAACTAACAAGGAAGCAGAAGTTTTCAGCAGGAAGAAAATTAGAACCAAGCGGCCAGACTGTAGGCTGTGATATATCTGATATGACTAACATGCTGAAGAGCTTTAGAATGTTATTCCAGCCCCGTGCTAAGCTTACCCTATATTCTACAGCTTACTGACAACATATGAAGCAAAATCTCAGTCCTTTGTTCCCCCCTGCCAGTCCCTGCAGGGAATGAGATGTCATTTCAGTGGGCAATCACATGACAGAGAAGGGCCAGGGTCAAGATTTCTGATCACAAGAAGAGTAAGCAATGTATGTTCCTTCCACCAAAGATCCCCTGTCCTGCCGTCGCTGCGCCTGGCTCTTGGGAATGGTCTGGGTCTGTCTGACAGCTAAAGAATGCTGTTCTGCCTGGCTGGTGTCCTAACTATGCACAGGAGGAGGTTAAATACTCCAAAATCTTTATTGATTTTGTACAGGTGATTCTGCATCTGCTCTTAAAATTATTTAAGTAAGCAGTAGGCATCCAAAAATGCAGATAGAAGATATGTGTTATTCTTACTCTGTAGACTGCAGTATTTTTCTACTTCCTGGATTTTAATGCAGCGTGTCTCTCATTATTATAAACATCCCTATGTGGAGATTATGATTGATCCTCAAAAAACTCCTACAGACAGTTTGTTTAGCTGTGATGTCTTCAGTACTTGATGACTAAGTTCCAAAACTACTAGATGTATTTGAATGTGAAAGAAGGAAAATCATTCTTTTTCATGTAATCCTGCCTAAGAATGACTCATCAAGCTTAAACTCTCTGTTGTGCAAATACATGGACTTGAATGACATCTTACCTTTCTTTGAATTTTTTAGAAGTGCTATCAAACTCTTGGGTTTGTTCGTGATTATAAACTGAGAGAGTATAATCTTTACAATAAATTTTAGCATGAAAGATCTTGAAGACAAATGTATCATTGTAGCAGTATATACATTTACAATAGACTGGGCTACCAAAGAAGATATATATAATTGAGATAAGAGCTTTTGATTTCTATGTGCAAATAGAGTGACACAAAAGGAGTTTCTTACATGAGTGCATATGAACATGCTCTAAATCTGCTTGTACAAAAAAAGAGCAAATATTAAACATGCAGTTCTGAGCTTACTTTGCAAAATCACACACTCATAATCAATATGTAACCATGTAAAAGGAAGTCGTGGTTTCTGAGAACTGAAAAGTGGGAAGGATAATAGAAGAAATATTTGATCACACTTTCCCAGCACAATATTACAGAAATAAACCTATTGCCTCACAGATCAGAAATACATAATGTAGTGATTGAAAATGGAAATTATATTAAAGTTACTAACATAGCATTGCAACAACTGTTTCAAACTGTTTTGAGGTGGGAATATAATGAATCTTAGCATTTCAGTAACAGGGTTTTTTAGTTTATCTATAGGCATTTTGTTAAAAATTTAAAATAACATAAATGAAACCAAGTGTCAAGCATGTGAAAATATGATAGGTTGCCTCTGTTCATAAACCTTGTTTGTTGGTTCAGTTTTTTGTCTTTTTTTTAGTGGAAGAATTCATGTATACCTAAAAAATGAATTTGACAGGAAATTTACTTGAATTCATATAATGATTGTGGGTTGATTTTGCATGGTGGGCCTATATTTTGACTATCCATTTATAACTATAGTATTCTTGATCAGCTGTTAGTGTTAAATGAAATCAGTTTTCTCCATATTTTTCAATTCAACCACTCTGCTGTGACAAATTGTCACTGCGAAAGTGAGTTATTTTTGAGGTAGTTTAGCAATTTCAGCTACAAGAGCCAGGTAGGATGTTCTGTGAACATTGGTCAGACAAGATTACCTGAAAGACTTTAGAGAAAGAGATTAATTCTGAAGAAAACCAAATTTCTCAGATCCTAAGTCAACTTTGGGTAGAAACATTTAGAACAGTATTTGTATATGTACATAACAGAGGCTAAAATCTTTATCTTAGACAAAAAAAGACTGGGAATCTAAGCTAAAAAACCTCTTATATCAAATGTGGAGCTTTTTTCACTGAAATATTGCCTAATCCTGATGGTAGCAACATTATATTTCTACTGCTCCTTCAGTGTTCCCTCATACTTCACCAGTTTATGTCCAAATATTCTTTCATGTTCCTGGTATTCTAGTTTTCTCAGTTGCATTTATTTACCTAATAAAGATTGTTCTCTTTTAATTTTTTCTAACAAATAGAAGGTACTTTTCATGCATATCTGTTGTTTTATTTCATATAAATATGGGTTACCATTTTCTATAATTTAAAGAAAGAAACAAACAAAAAACAACAAAAAAAATTCAATAAAACTTAAAGTAACTTTTTTTAAAATCTTATTTTCATTTATGAAGTTTATTGTGTCTGAATTTCAAAAAATAGAAATTCACAGTTTTGGTTCTGTTCAAAGATACTATTTCTATGGAGACTTGAAATGTCCAACTTCAAGTGGCTTGACTTATTGTGAAGTCTGAGTTACAACTGGATTCTTTGCCCCATAAAGTCAAGAGTGATTTTTTTGCTGAAACTTAATTGTATTTTATTGAATCTACTTTAAATCAAGTAACATGGTGATAATACAAATATAATTGCTTGTTCATTGTACTCTTAGTGTTTTACATTTAGGAATATGAGGGGCTGCTATCTTTTTCAGAACAAATTCGTCTGTTTCTCTTGTAACAGGAAATAAAATGAGAATACTGATTCACTGATTCAGGTTTTCCCATGTGGACTTAAATTTGTTTCATTTTCAGCTTTAACCAGTGTTACTCAAATGTTGCTGAAATGTTCATGAAAATTATTCTAAAGTATTTTTTGGATGTTATTATGACTATTTTTTTACAGACAACCAGTATATTAGCATCATTTAAAATAATTCCTGGTGCGGTTGTAGATTCAACACTATTCATTCCTTAGACTGGGCCCTGGGACATTTACTGTGCTTAGGTTTAGTAGTCTCTTAGTTCCCTCTTTTAAGAACTCTGACCAAATATTCTATAGCAACCTTACAGTCTTTCTGAAACACTAGTAATGTGAATGAAAAGACCTTCAAGAATTCTAAAATCTCACATCTAGCTTACCTAAAGCTCTCTACTCTGTAATGTTTGAGTGCACAAACCTAACTCTTTCAGATACTCCAGAAAAGCCTTCTGGCAAATGTCTTACTGAATAGTTCTCAAGAATGAACTTCTCCAGAGAAAGAGTGAGTGGCACCTGTTATCCTCTGAGAGTTCCTTCATTCCTGAGCATATGGCACTGTCAGAATCACTTCTGTTAGCTCCAAAGGGTGCCAAAATAGACATTATGGAGTCACTGCCAGTGCCATTTCCTTAAATACTTGGTACTGTGTAGCTCATCACAGGCCTTTCTGTTTGTTTTTCTGAGTCCTGCTGATTTAACCCACCGTAGACACACAAGACACCACAGTTTAACTGGACTGGACATTAATTAATGAGCAGATTAATGTAAAGAGTTTTGCAACTTCCACGTATTTTTTAAAGTTATTTATTTTCTGTATCTTAAATGTCTCAGTTTTTATAGACGTCCAGCATCATACTATAGATGTGATCTCTTGACAGCAACCAGTTTTTGATTCTAAGTGTCAGAACTTCAGCCTAAGCATTCTGATATTTGATACAGAGAAGAGATGTGGGCTTGGTAAGGGCTTGATTCCATAAACCATATATAAAATTTAAGTTCTTTCTATTTTTAGCAGTTAACTTTGATCAGAGCTCTGTAACAGTGGAACAGAAACTTAGGTGTTGTTCCTTCTGTCATTCAGTATCAGGCTATAACAATTTTTTTTTCTTTTATTTTCCCCTATGCCTCTATCAAAGGAATACAGGAAAGCCTTTATGATAGAAGAGCTATGAAGTGCTGTAAGATACATGCATAACAGATCTTGCAGAAAGGCAAGTCTGCATATTTGCTTTTAAAGTGGAGGCATTTTGGACAAGGAAGAAGTTTAATCTTAATTTTATGAATAAGACACTAACTGTAGGTATTCCCCCTACTTTCTGTTTTCTTCTACTGATGTGAGAATTGTTTTTGACCAGCAATAGTGCAGAGTACCGTTATGGTGGCACATGAAAGCTACACCTCAAAAAAAAAAGCAAACAAGACTAAAAATATAATTCTCCAATACTGACTAAATTAGAATGTTTCTAAAGGGATATCTACCTTAAGATCAACATTTTTGTTGATCTACCATAAGATCAGAGACTTAGAAACCTATGGCACAATGTGAACATCTGTAATTTCTGGCTTACTTCATCTCCTTTGCGTTCATAATTTTGCAAAGAAATTATAAGTTTCTTCCTTGAAGAATGTTGGAAAACCTGACATTCTTTTTCCTAACAAGTTAGCCTTAGACTTCAAGTAATATCCTGGCAAGAAGTTGTCATGTTGATCCATACTGTATGTGAGAGGTGAAGATGGGACTCAATAGGCGAAATTTAGTAATCAATTACAAATTAATTACGTAACAAAAATCAACTAATTCCTGATGACATAAATTTATTTTCTCCTGCCATCTCATCTCTGGATTCATCCTGGATCAACTTCATTCATCTCTAACAGAGCTATCACAATTCAGAAACTAAAACAAAATTGCATAAATGAAGTGTCTAGTGAAATATGGAGGCTATAGCACCAGTCATGTAGCGACAGTTAGCTTTGAAATATACATTCAGTTGAATACCATCTGTTTTGAATGCTTTAAGTTGTACTAAGTATATCTATGAAGTTTTTCTGGTAAAATCACTTAAGTGGGTGCAAAATATTCACAGACATCAAAGTTTTGGGTTAAAATTAAAATACAAGTAACGCAAATCATTGTAAGGCCTCAGTAGGAAATGAGCCACTTTCCAACACTGGCATAAACAATAACCACTTAAAATAAAGCACTTAAATGATAAGGCTGTTTTTGTAGTTACCAGGACAACAAACCTGAAGTTACAGATTCAGACAATGAAGTTAGTTTAATTCATAATAATACGATTTTTATTCTTTGTAACTGAGGTCACATGAGTAGAAGGCACCTTTAGAAACTGTGATACACTCTGCTGAAGGAAACGGTATCCACGATCAGTTCTTGCTCAGATACTGTACTATTTTTCTGAGGCTGTTCAAATACTAAAGCTTATGCTGATTGAAATAAGTAAAGATGGGGTTTATTGGTTATGAAAAGTCCATGATATGAAATGTGAATTATGAAAACACTATTTTGAAACTAAATTCAAGCTCTAGTGCCTATACATGTTTAAAATTGTTTGTTTTAAACCACGTAGCTTGAAAGTGATTTTAAGATTGTTTTCAGTCCAAACATTATCTTCTATAAACTACATCCTGAAGTTGTACACTTTTGTTTGTAACTGTTCAGTTTCCAAACATTCATTCTACAATCTTAGTTCTAATCTGAAGAAATAGTAATGTAAATTTAATATGAATGAAATCATAAAGGAAATACTTCAATTTTAAATCAGTTTGGTAAAAGAATATTCAAAACACTAGGTCTCAGGGAAATGTTTGTTATTGATATGCAGGTAATTATATGAACAGCTAACAGCAAAGGAAAATATATACCTATTTTTTACAAGAAAAATTTACGGCTTGTCCGGTCATGTTGTTAATGGAGAAATCTGACCATAAATACTGATGTGAGAAATACCCTTTCATATTTTTTCACTGTCATAATTAAGAGAAGATATTGTTCTTCATAAAACAGAGTAAATATTATTCGATAAAATAGTGGTTAAAAGGAAATGGCTGTTTGCACTTTCCAGAGGATAAATGTTCATCCCTTTTCTAATTAATTCTTAGACTTCATGTGGACTCGAACGCTTTTTGAACATTATTTCAATGCTTTCTGACAATTTTACTATGAGGACATTCCTCATAGTAGATTTTTTGTTTGGACCACTCAGTGAATAAGGAACTGGCTGGATAGTCACACTCAAAGAGTTGCAGTCAATGCCTTGATATCCCAGTGGCAAGTAGTGATGAGTGGTGTTCCTCAGGGGTCAGTACTGCAATCAGTACTATTTAACATCTTTGTTGGCAATACAGATGTTGGGACTGAGTGCAGCCTCAGCAAGTTTGCTAATGACACCAAGCTGTGTGCAGCGGTTGACACACTGGAGGGAAGGGATGCCATCCAGAGGGACCTAGACAGGCTTGAGAGGTAGGCCTGTGCCAACCTCATGAAGTTCAATAAGGCCAAGGGCAAGGTCCTGTATGTGGGTCGGGGCAATCCCATGCACAAACACAGGCTGGTCAGAGAATGGATTGAGAGCAGCCCTGAGGAGAAGGACTTGGGGGTGTTGGTGGATGAGGAGCTCAACATGAGGCGTCAATGTGTGCTTGCAGCCCAGAAGGCCAACTGCATCCTGGGTTGCATCAAAAGAAATGTGTCCTGCAGGTGAAGGGTGGTGATTCTCCCTCTCTACTCTGCTCTCGTGAGCAGAGTAGATCAGAGTGGATCATATTCAATATCAGAACATATATTATGTATTTTTCTACAGCTTCTCTACTTTCAAGACAACAGAACATGGTTATGGACTTACAAGTAATGATTTTTTATGAAGATATGATGTTTATGGTCCTTACTGCCTCTAAAATTGTTGAGTAGATTACAAAATTTGAAACTCCTATGCCACAGGAAAGGTAGAAGTGTCCTTTCTTGTGGAATTTCTAATTTTATATTTACCTTTCTTCTTAATTTTCCAGTTTCATGTTTACTTTTTGCTTCTTAATGTGTTTGGGAAGAGAAAGAGATAGATAGAATGGGATTTAGCTGTGGTATTAGGGTGAAGAAACTTTTTCCTATTTTCCTTAGGTCAGCAAAGCTGAATGTGACTGTGCTCATGCTTAACAAGAATAAGCTTGGATAAAATCGGACTCTCTCAAAGTAATTCCACTTTTTTTTTTTTTTTCCCCATGGTAAGGTTTAACTATGACTTGCAAGTAGAAGGCAGTGAACAAATGGGAAGTGGACAGATAAAGATGCTTTCATATCTCAGAAACTTACTGATGCAGCATGCTTTGTATCTTCTAGCTACTGAATTTTTATGTGTGTTTATACTTGTGCGTCATCTTATTTCTACATCATGCTGTCAACTTTGTCACATGAAATTACAATAAGGTTAGCATCTATATTGTTTAGTCCTACACAAAACAGTCTGTCTTATTTAGCCTCATTCTGAAGGATGCTGAGGATATGCAGAAAATACATTTAGATTGTTAAAATGTTGAAAAAGAAATCTGTCTTTCAGAGTGTGTGTATACTATATTTCGGAAGCCTCAGGATAGAGATACAGCAAACAGAAAAAAACACTAAGAGCATGGGGGCCTTCCCCCTAAATATATATATAATAAATATATATACATATATATAGTCTTAATATCTGTTTTATATTAATTTATTACTCATTTGCAGCAGGGTTGCTTGCTTCATGGCTGTAAGTTCTTCAGAGTTGGGATTTTATTTCTACAGCTTGTATGTTATAATATCTATAACACTGTCAGTTAATGAAAAGTGATACAACTAGTAGCGATTACTTTGGCACCCTGGTTAGACAGTTTTTTGGCAGTAACATTGATGATTATGCTGATCTCTTCAAAACTACTCCAACTCAAATTGTTTATCTAGTTTCCTCTGAAAATGAACAAGCAATTCTTTTCAAACTGTACCTGTTTTAAACCAGACTGCCTAGCACCGCAACTTTTACGAACACAGCTACACGTTTGATTTTCCACTGCTTGAAAAATAAATGTCCTGTGACACCAAGACTCATAAGTATCTTGCAACCAGAAATTCTCTTCCTTTTCAATGAAATAAGTACTGACATTCTCCAGTGCTCACTGGACCATTGTATTATAAATGACTATTCAACTTTTTGAGTGGTGCAAAAATTGCAATTGAGAAAGACTGTTTTGATATGGGCATCTGTAGGTGCCTCTCCTGATAATGGCTGCAAAGTTTTTTTAAAACTTTCCTTTAAACAATCCAGTAAAGTCCTTGATAGAGATTTTTCCCTAGAAGTTTTGCTTTCCAGGTTTGATTCCACAAATTCAATGCTAGTATTCCTGCAAAGGTTCTAAATATGAGACACTTATTTTTCAAAGCTTAACAACCCTGCATTTGGTTACTTTATATTCTCCACACAAGATGAAAAGCTGGACTTAGTTTATTGTCTGTTCCTTCACCATTACTGTATAAAAGATCTTCTTTTCCTTCAGTGTTTGCCAAACATTTCTGAGGGGCTCATCTGGAGTCTCCTATTCAAACCTTTGTTTCCTTATCTGCTTTTACTTACTGGGATGTTGCCAGCTGAAATTTACAAATAAATTATAAATTGTAAATTCAATCTTTTGTGTCAGAAAATGCAGTGCAAGAGCTAAGCTGTTTTCATATACATTTTTTCTACCCAATCTGTGAATTTTCTAGATTTTTTGCTGTTTGTAATGCTACTGATTCCACTGCTTTTTGGAATACAGCAATTTTTCCCTCTTCTGATAATGATTCTCTTTAAACATATTGCTGATTACACAAAAAGGTCTTTCTTTAGAATGTGCTTTAGAGCACTTTCCATCAGTATGGTATACCTCTACTCTTTTTAATTCTGCAGGGTGTGATATCTATTGCAAAATAATGCCACTCATTCTTGTATGAAAGTAAAGTTGCACAGCAGTCCTTGCCATCAATTTGTAGAGGTGTCCAAAGGTGTTATGCACATTTTGTGAACTTTTGTTTTGTTGTTTCCAAGTTAGCCAAAAGTGTTTTACTTTTCTGACCTTTGAAGTGGAAGCAAAATGGGAGCTGTGCCCTTTGTTTCCTTATGGTGTCAGAGATGGCCTCAAAGATGTAACATTTAATCTTCAAAAATATTCTGCTCTTTTTTTTTCCACTAGAAATGTCAAATTGTAATGTGTTGGTGCATGCATAAAAGGGCACTTTTGAAAAACTAGAGAAAATTTGTATTGTAATGACAACTCAGCAGTTTCTTTCTAACTTTCAACTTGAAGGTTGGGATCTGTAAGCATGTTATTCTTCACAGATTTGCTTTCCATACTTAATTTTGACTTACATCCAAATACAAACAAAACAGGAAAAGAGAGACACAAAAGATTTAAAATCTTTATTTCTTATGTTCTCAAAAACTGCTGATTTATTTTTCAGTATTAGAAACTGTCCCATAGTAGATAGCCATGATTTTGGACATATTTCGTTCTTTTACAAAAAGATAGATATATTACTTTATCTCATTTTATATCTGGATTGGCAATGTCAGCCTGACCACCTTTTGTTACATGATTCTTGATTTTGTTAGAAAATTCCTATGGGACCTGAGGCAGCACTTTCCTCTGAAAAAAGATATATTAGCTCCTTCCCACACTGTTATTTTTATGTGGCCACTAATTGTATATCCCAGTCTGTTTTCATCAAGTGCCAATACCAGGATTAACAGCCTAAGACTTGCTGGATTTCTTCTGGTCTTCTTTAAAAAGAAGAAAGTTGTTATGTTATTCACCTTATCCTCTCTTATCAAGGCACTGCTAGAGCAGATATTGTATGTAGAAACGGTTGAAATGAAAATTGTGGAGAAAACCACTGCCTTTCTACTTCTTTCCTCCTCTGGATAAGACCACTCTTAAGAAAGAAGGTGCCTTGATGGTACTAACTGAAGCAGAACAGGGTAATATTTCATCTCAATGCCAATGTAGAAATATGCTGAAGGTGGCTGGAAGGTACAAAGACCTAAGAACAACAAAAGCCAAGCACTAATGGGGTGAAAAAAGGAACTGATCGGTGGCATCTCCACGACAATTTTGACCAGTGGTCACAGGTTGGTTGGGCTGTAGGAGCTTTTCCAATAAAAATGGTTCATTTACTATTCTGCACCACATCCAGACAGATTATGGAAATAAATGGACAGCAAAAAAACTGAGTTTTCTTAGTAGTTATATCAATCCAGGTGTTTCTTACTGCAATTCAATGTCATCTTCTCTGCCACCGTAATGTTCTGGGGATCAAGGCTGACAGTGCTGCACTTACTTCTTGCTCTATGTTTCTTAGAACATATGTTTTTTTCAGTTTTCATTGATTCTTCATGAAATTATGTTGTTTTCTTACAGGTATTTAATCTACTGTATCTTCAGCTGATTAATTAATTGTTGTTAAAGGAAACATTTATTTCTTTGCTTGGGGTCTTCCATGGACATCTTGGAGTTAGAGTTTTTAGTGAATTTTGATGTTCTGCAGAAGAAATTTAATTTTTTATTCAAAACGCTCCGTCTTACCATCTTTTAGAAAGCTATTTCAAAATAGAACTACTGAGAAGAATTTTACTTAAAGCAGTTTTGAATTGTGCTAAGTTGAAGAGCACCTAGAGATTCTTTGTGAAAGGTTCTATAGGATTTTATTATAGTGTTGCTATGACTCAGCTGGACTTCTCAATATCCTTTGCAAGTCCCATTTAAGTATGAAGCTATGATTGCTCTAATGCTAATTTGACCCTTGTTCTTTTTTTAGTAATAATCAGACATTTCAGCTTGCAGTTGAGTACAGATTTCAAGCTGCTACCTGCTAAAAGAAGGTAAATTGTGCATTTGTGTGACCAATGAAGTAAACCTGTAGAAGTGTCAAAATAGGGTTTATTTTAAAAGAGACAGAAGAAACTGCACCAAAAGATGTAAATTTTAATTATGTATCTGAAATAAAGTGCATATTTACTTTATTGAAGCAATTCTATCAGGTAAAAATGTTTCCATCATCTGTTCTTAAAAGTAATGCCATCTGCTTAATGTGTCCATCTGCTGTCTAAAACATCACAAGTTTTATATTTATGTGTAATTTAGATGTGTGCTTATCCACTTCCTGAATACAACAAGTTGCAGACAAACATGCCAGAATCATTTGCCTTTCAATCATGGCTTCACTTTGGGAGCTAAATTTACTTCTTGTAGTTTCTCAATGGCCATGTGTTTTTTTTCCTTTTTTTATGTTGCAAAAATGGTACTGAAATAAAACCATAAACGGCTGTCACTCTTTAAGTATATATATGCCCATATATACACATTCAAAAAGATACATATTTAATTAGATGTTGTGGAAAAGAAGGGAAGTCTATAATGCTGGTTTAGTTTGAAGGGTTTATTAGTGATCTGAGATAAAATCTGGGATATTGCAGACTTTAATAGGAAGGTTTTTCCTATCTTAATGATTAAGGATAGGTGCTAGATTTAACAGTGATGGAACAAAGCATTGACATATTTGTTTCAAGGTAGTGAGTAAGATCTTTTTCATCTGAGCTCATAAATTTTTTTTTATCCTTTAGTTGTATTGTAACTCTATGCATTAGTCCTACAACAAAACTCAGTTTTATGAGTTTTGGAAAACAATTGTATTGCTTTCTGAGAAAGGAACTGTTGTGACTTTCAAGTGGTATCTAGCTGGGACATACCACTTAATATCCATCTGTGTAATGGTATGTCTCAATGTATGTTATCACTGACATATTCCGGTATGTCATACCAAAGTAATTATAATTTTACAGCTAAAAGCTGAAACCAATACAGTGCAAGGTATCTATCCATTGCATACCAGTGTTAATGTCTGCAAGAATGCTAGACATCTGGAGCATTGCTGTACCTTGTGATTTTACTAATCTCCCATTAATAGTACAAATTGAATGAGCATATTTAAATGATAGATATTATGGCAAACACAGTATCAAGAGATTCATCTGAAGACTCATTAACAAAGGAAAGGCCATTGTTTCAGAGCTATGAAGGCTTGCAAGATAGGAAATTAGTGCATCCAATCTGGGATCTGTGAAACTCAGACAGAAGAGAGTCAATATGTGAACATTACAACTAAGGTGTCTTCAGAAATAAATCTGTATTAACCTGACAGTATATGGAAGCCTTGCCTTAGCAGGAGTAAAAGGTTAATTTCTTGTTAATTGAGCAATAGTGAACAAAGAGTGATTGGAAAACTTTGAAACCTTTTTCAGTATCCAATATAGAGTTAATATATTTCTATTTTCAGCACCTGAATTGCTCTTCCAGCACAAAAAATTCTTGTAAATTCTCGTACCAACCGTAAAGTTTCACTATTTGTACCAATCTGTGTTTAGAATTTACCTTAAACAATTTTTTTCAAACAATGCTTTGTGGAAGCCTCTTCTCCCACCTGTGACTATCAGGAAATGCTGCCGAAAGGGATTGTGAAACCCCAACCATGTGGCATGCATAATCTAAAGAGTGATTCCTACTGCTAAAGAAAAAGGTGTTCATTGCTTTGATTTCAACAATATTTTCTTCTCTGGGGTCTGCTGCATAGTCTTAGTTATTGCACTATACATAAGGCTAAACAGAATAGTGGGGTGTGGGATGGTGGTATTTGGTTGTGGTTTTGGTGTGGAGGTTTTATTGAAAGAAAGGATTTTTCTTTGTTTTCTAGTTTTAGTTTGTGCAAGTATCCAAATTAAGGGATAACTGCAATCACACAAGAGTTTCTAGATCTAAATCTGTGACTACAGGTGCTTTGAGCTGTATTTTGGGGTCTTGATTTATTGCACAAAATGATGGAAAATACTTCAGCAAGAGAATAATCGTTTGTTCATGAGGTTTAATTTAAGTGGTATAGTGCACAGATTTTATTCTTATCTCCAACTATGTGCCTCTCCTGCAAAGGAAAAGAATTTCGTTCACTGGAGTTGTAACTTGGCAATCTGACAAGCAACATATTGAGAGAGCTGTATAGATGACTAATCTAGAAGGCAGCAGCTGGGCTTACTCAATCAGCACTGGCATCTCTGAACGCATTCTTCACAATTCTCTTTCATCCGACAGAATTGCAGTCCCTTTCCTGTTGTGATTTCCTGTGAAGATTATTATTGTGAAATATTCGTACAGTGCCTAAACATCTTGATCTTAGTGCAAGAAAGCTTTGTTCATTGTACTTCATCACCTGCAGCTTTAAGTTGTAGTTTCTTGTGATCAAATGTAGGCACTGTCATCTTGTGGGTTCTGTTCAGTAACTAAATGGCCTCTTTTTCCTCTGAGTGATGTGTAAAATGATGTTCACCTGCAAATATGGGATTCTTTCTTTGTTCTACTTTTAACCAATATAGAGTAACATAAACCTTTCAAAAAAAAAACATTTGGAACCTTTATTTGCTTTGGAATCTTACTTTTTTCCTCCAACATACCATTTATCCTGTTCTTACGAATGACATGTATTACTGACATGACTGTTTCCCTTTGAAATCAGTATCAGTAGGGGTGGCAGAATGAGGACCTTCATTATCTGGATTTCTCTCCATAGCCTGCTGTCTGATTACAGCTAATAAGAATAAACATCCACTTAATTACTAAGTATATTGCAGCTAAAGATGTCTGGTTACTATAGTTTTAAATAGATTCTACCATATAATTTCATTCGTATTCATGACCTCTTTTGTTTGCATATAGATGAACATTTGGTTGAATTAAATTTATTTGCAAGCAATTTTGTGGTAAGTAAAACCGCTGTGTATGGGAACCCAAGAACATATTGTCAAGATATGAGACTTCAGAAAAGAGCTTTCATGACAACTTAAGGTTCACCTCTTTCTCCTCCACCAACTTCTATTTCTTTTTATGCTGTAAAATACTGGTACTGAAGTAACTTAAATATCATTATGCACACATCTTTCAACTTGGAAATGTACCTCTTTTTTCCCTCCTACTCTAATTCTTCTTCCCCTACCTCCCTTACCCATTCCAAGTACCCATAAGAAATTTTATTTTGAACCTCTCAAATAATAAAAAAATAAGATCCAATTTAAACAAAGCATGTGCTTGCTTTTTTTAATCCACAATCTAAAAATTAAGAATCACGTTGCATAAAAATGTCTTTGAGAAAATCACGTGTTATGAATTAACAAACTGAACAGTACAACCAAACTAAAAAAAACCTGTAATGTGGTTATACTCATGATCACAGATGCAATTTCTCAAGAATCCTAGGTCGTGAGAATATTGCAACCTTTGCACATTTATATTGGAATATGAAACCTTTAGGTTTTGTCTACAAGGAAAATTTACTGGCATAGTTTTTACTGCTATAGTAATATTACATTTCACTAATTCTCCCTGTAGATGCTTATTTTAGAATAAGCACCGGGAGAGGGAGCTATAAATGCAGTGATATAGCTACATTAGTTTTTTTTTTCCCCGTAGATCTTCTTTCTGGGTAAATCTTTGACACAGCACATATTTTCTATACCCATTTCACAAAAACACAGAGGTTGTGACTTACCAGCATAAAACTAACACAGCTGGGGAAAAAAACCACAGTCCTAGTTTGATCTTCTCTGTCTCTGTGTGTACTTAAGGACTTCAGCTATATTAGTAAATTAAATTTCCTGAGAACATTCCTTATAAGTAGAACAGGTTTATCTATGCAAGAAGGTTGTTAGAAATCCTACTTGCATCGGCTTGGCCCATGCCAACCACCAATCTTACCAAACAATTCTCAGCTACGGTTCAGCAGTTAAAACATCTGTGGGACCCGTTTCTGCCCTCCAACAATATCCAAACAGGCCTTGTAACTTCATGTGATCTAACTCCATGCAATCCTTTATGTTGCTGTGCTGCTCTGTGGTTGCACTGGACAGGCGCTTAGAGGATCATACTATGTATTTCCACCCTTAGGGGTGCGGAGCAGCCTCTCATTCTCACAGCAGGGTAGAGTTGCAGGGAAAAGCAACACGAGGCTCAAGGAAAGCACACTGCAGTTGCAGTCTAGGAGAAGACTGGCCATAAGCAGACTAGATGCAGGTCTGGATGGATCTCTTTCCTTACCCGTACTGAGATTACCTTATATATGAAGGTGGGATGCCCTCCTCCTTCATATGGGGGAGAACAGCCACAGTGCTGAGAAGATGAGTGGCAAGAGAAAGGGATAGGCAGTTCATACTCTACTCTCTTCCAGCTTTTTGCTTCACTCCTGTCTTTTCCCTAAGTCTACGTCTTCTCTTGAAGTATAAGCATGAAAAATTCCCATAGTTATGGTTTTCTTTGCCTGGAAAATAAAGTGTGGTATATAGTTTCATTCTTTTAAATGGAGAAGGAGATCTGGGTGTTGTGATTGGGGATGTTGCGATTGGGTATGTTGGGTCGCAGTGGCATGCAGTAGAGGTTAATGCAATAAACTGGGGAGAGGAGAAAGTTTCCTAAAGCCTAACACCATGATAAGAAAGCAAACATTTTATAAGAATGCCTGTCTGTGTCATATAGAGAGAGGAAGGAAAAACAGCACTTAGGACTTAAGATAGAGGTGCAAACAAAGTCTGACTCAGCACCTGCAAGCTCCGAGTGTACGGTACAGTCAGCTCAAAACAGTGGGATCTAGAATCTATTCAGTTGAGTGTGTGTGATGGGTGCCCAGGGTTCGTCCAGAGAATCTGCGTGGGAGGCAGGTGGACACCAGCCATGGGAAAGGGCTGGAACAGCTGGGAGGTGGCTGTGATTTAACAGAATGAATGTTGCGCCTCTTCGCTAATTATCAGATGGTCTCTGTTACAAGCAGATGCTTTGGCGAGGGAGGGGAGGTTAGAAGCAAATGATCCATGTTATATTATAGGGGCTAGATGGAGTGCCCATTATAGATTTTCAGACTGGTTAGTTTGTCTGTTTCTTCTGGTGTTTTTTTTTTTAAGTCAAAGGAACTGAGGTACAGCAAGCGAACATGTTGATGCCATGTAGAGCGTGGAGGAGAAGCCAAATCTATTTTTAAAACTTGCCTAGGGGTATGGCTGATGGAACACTGCTGCAATGCTCATGAATATTTTGATGGAAAATCCCTGAAATAGATGGAGGGGCAGTGAGTTCAGGCAAGATGTATGTAAGCTAAAGAACCCAGTCCAGCTGTGAATCCTCCTTTTAAAATAGTTTGCCTACATTCTGATGCAGATGTATAAGGTGCTCCAGGTAAATGATGTTTTGTTCTGCACTAAGCAAGCTGATGTCCAGCCCGTCCCTTGAAGTTTTCTGTTTCAAAATCAGCAGGTCAAACACTGCAATGAGATGCTACAGGACCACGGGTCTTGATCCAAACAGAGGTCTTGTCGTGATGTTTGAATGGCTGCAAGTTTCAGGCAGAACCAACCATAACATCAGTGATTCTCCCCTGATGGTCTAAGAGCAGCCTTTCAGGTTGCAGGACTGGAAGACCCTTCAGTTGCTGTAGGAATTCCACAGAGGCCTGCGACTGTAGAGATGGAGGGAAGGACTACATATTTTCAGTCTGCTTACCAGCGTGCGCATTTTAAAAATCCATGTGCGGCCAGGGTTGTGCAATGTTTTGCTTGGCCATGCTGACATTGTGAACATGCACCAGTCACAGGGAGATGATCTGTATGATGGCCTTCATACCATCTGTCATAATCCTGCCTGCTATGGTCTTTCTGACCCCAGACTGCTTGCATGTTGACTGGGAAAAGTCACAGGAATGTTCCTTTCATTTTTGTAACAGACACACGGGATACCCAAAAAGACAAGTTGACCCATACTAGCAAAGCATAGTTTCCACAGTAGTCCTTTTCCATTTAACCATAGCTTTTGCGTGCACAAGGGAAAATCCTAATTGTCTAAAGATTACAAATGGCAGACATTGAAGAAGAGAAGAAAGGGCACAACTTCTGAGATAGTACTAGAATAAGAACAGTCAGTTTAAAGTATTAGGTAATTAACTAAGTCATACAATGTAGGAATATTCGCCTCAAAATTTATGGGTAGTCCAAACACTGATGAAGCACTCCTTACACAAGGTCAACATGAAGAAGAAACAGCTGAGCATGAGTCCATTGACATTGTGGTGTGTTTTGTGGGCAGACCTCAGAAGCACCTGCTTTGCAACTGATAGAAGCTGAAACTCTGCAGATATCCTTTACAGACAGTTTCTGGACACCTTATAAGTAAGCACTTTACTTCTTTCTATTAAAGTGCTGCCTGATGTTAGAGAGGGGGTGTGAGACTTTCCCCCTCAGCAATAACTCTGTAGGTTTTGATTAGCATTTCTAATCAAAATACCATTCGGCCAAACTTTGAACAGATGTTTTATGTTCTTTGTCTACGTGTGGCATATGTCAGGTGACAATTTAAGCAGCTAAATGAGATTATGAGGCAAGCACTGGAACTCAAAACTAGAAAGTATTAGTTTTTATTAAAAAAAAGAAATGTATTTTGATATCAGGCCTTGTGAAGGATTAAAAAATATTGTTTCTAATGCAGTTTATTCCTGGAAATCAATTGTAGATATCAAATATATGAGCACTTTTTAAATGTGACTCTCTTTTAAAAAAAAAAAAAAAAAAAGATTAATGATTGATACTGAAAAAGAAATTAACTTTGGTTATTGCCTTGTAGCTCCCTCTGTTCTATTTGAGGTGTCATCTTTGAAATGTTATTATTCAGAACTGAGAAATATTGGAGACCTACTGCCCGAAGCAGTGAGGAAGTAGAAAAAAGTTGTTTAATTGAACCTGCTAACAACAACGTTGACTATTCATGTGAAACAGGGGTGCATAATCAGAGGAACTGCAAGAAAGGGAATATATTAATTCCAGTCCTGGAATGAAGTAGAAGCTCTAGAGTTCTGGACACAGTCTCTTTTTTTTTTTTTTTTTTTAACAGACCGTTACTTTTCAGTAGGCTAATAGACATGTATAGTGGAGCAAATTTCTGTTTGAGACTTTTGCAGGACAAGAACACTTTGGCTCTTTATCTTTGAAAAGTATAAAGTTACAGGTCCTAGTGATGTTCAGTTTTTTCCATCTGTCCTCTAGCTAGTGCGGCTGCTCGATACAACCTGTAGCTGACACTGCACAGACACAGGAAAACCTGCAAGCAGAGACAAATTCTGTCAAGCAACAAACCATGTCTAAAGGTTCTCTTTCTAGAGGATGGGGGAGCAGTGACACCTGTCAGTATATTGTAACATGAGTAAACTTGCACAGCAAACAATGTGCAGCCTCAACCTTAGATTACAAAGCAAGCAAAGTCTGAAGCAGCAGGATCAGCTCCTGCAAATTAAAAAGCATTAAGGCAGGCTGGGGCTGTGTCAGGAGGTATAGCAACCCATTGTCACAGTTTAGGCTGGGCTAGCCGCTAAAACAAACAACAGATGCTCTCTAACTTCTCTCCCAAGTGAGAGAAGAATGAGACAAAGAAAAAATTATGATTTTAAAGGAAACAAAACTATTTTAAAACAATATTAATAGTAAAATAATACAATGAAAAGATAATAATATTAGTAGGAAAATAATGAAATATATACAATATATATCAAACCAGATTGAACTCCCAGGATGATGATCACATCACCGGAAGGCACTGGGAAAGTCCTAGACTGGACTCAGCGGTGGATAGGAACTGGATTCCAGATCTGGAATCAGGAATGCATGGATTGGGATCAAAGGCAGACAAACAGACAGAGTCCTCCTTGGATGCCGGCCATTGAAGAAAGAGGGCTGACCCTTTGATCCCTCAGCTTTTATACTGAACATGAGGCAGATGGGACGGAATATCCTGTTTGGTCAGTTTTGGGTCACCTGTCCTGTCCAGTCCTCCCCGCAGCTGTGACCCCTCTACGCTTTTCCCCTTCTGACCCTCCAACAGGACAAATAACAAATTTGGCTCCCCTTGGGTGTTATAGCAATAAGTATAAGCAGGAGCCTCTCTGCACATCATGCCTTGGCATCAACTCTAAACAGTCAAGTCTTACCATTCTGGAAGTGGACTATTGCCTGGAAAAGACACCTTTAATTTCAGAGAGTTCAGTTAGAAGAGGCTTAGCTGGAAAGTAAAATTACTGAACAGAAAATTGGGGGTTTTTTACCTCATACCAGGACACCCTGAGGCCAGGAAGGGCAGAGGGCAAGGGAAACATGATCAATCCTTCTCTTTGGTGGCACACAGATGTTTTACACAAGGGCACCTTTTCTTTCACTCTGGAAGGTGATAGCTCATGGTGGCTGGTTCTCAGCATTTTGCCACCTATTTGTTTAATGGGAAGGAAGGACACAGCATCTGAGTAGTGCACCCCAGTGGAATGTGATGTGCAGTGTACAGTACACAATAAGACTTCTGTGTTTGTTAAGTTTTACCAGACTAAATTAGCCTTCTGTAACCTCCCAGAGACATTGTCTTACAAAGTGAAAAGTAGTCAGTTATCAGCCATGTTGATGCACAAGCTGGACGTTAATATTGTGGTTGTCATGGCAACAACACAGTATTTAAAATGAAAATGCATCTACAGAATGTGCAAAAACAATACATTTCACAATTAAAAAGGCATTAATAGAATTCTCAGTAAGAAAAATAAGCGTTTAGTTAAATCTATTGAATTTGGTACCATGCAGGCTTTATGCAAGTCCCAAATACCATATTATAAAACACACGTGAACAGGAACAGCTTTAGATACCACTGAAAATGAGATGATTCTGTGTCATGATAGCATGCAATAGAAACAGGATAGCAGTTCATAAGTGGTCCACAATTTTTCTCTGAAGTATTACAGTAGTATTGAAAAGTAGATGATTTGTCCATGTTAAATATTTTAAGTTTATATTCACCGGTATGGGAGATGTGTAAACAAAGTTCATTCAGTCAGAACGAATGTCTCAACTGCAAACAATCATGAAATTACAGCTGAGTGTAATTTTCAAGAAGTCGAAATTTTCAATTAAAGGAAAGATGAGAATTCATCTAAGATGACTTCTTGGTTCTTAACTAGTAACCTTGGGAATCTCCAACCAAATCCATTTGGAAGTGATTACTCTTTACTAATCCTTACTACTAAATATAAGAGAATTTTTCTTTACCAGGTGAAATATGAGCTCTGCAAATTAAAGCAATGAGATGTAGTACAACCAACATAACTATCGAAGTATTCAAGTGTTTAGTTTACTACGTTACAGCTATCAGGACCCAGTTGCAGACTCTTGTAATTTTGGTGGTTGCATAAAATTGTTCTAATAAGATATTGTAGGCCAGAAAAATATCTCTTCTAGTAAGATCAATACTTCACTGAGGCTTGACCTTTTTACCTTAAGAATCTGAAAACAGAAGGAGAGAAAACAAAAATTTAAAAAAGAACTGGAAGGCTTTAGGGTTTATGACAACTACAGAACACAAAAACTTTAGAGGAAATGTTCACAACCCAGTAGAACACATTTCAGGGAACCTCTGTGATGATAAAAGAATGCAGGAGCCATTTAAAATATTTCTGTTGATTAAATAGAAAACAGGGGACAATAATGTCAATTTTTTTCCATCAGAGTAATATCACATGGCATAATAAATCATATATGACTCAAGTGTCAAATCTTAAGCAGTCCTTTTCAGGAGTGGAGACAGTGTGGGCTGTGAATAGGATTCATTTACTGGAAGGAAAAAAGAAAGGGAAAAAAAAAAGCCAAGAAACCTCAATGCAAAACTGAGATGATACCAGCTGGATACTTTAATAAATGTTGATGTCAAGCAAGGTAAAAAGAATACTATGTTGGTCTAATTCAGAAGACAAATGACTATTTCAAAACAGTAATTGTCTCAAAAAATAATTGTTCAAACTGTGACTGTACATATATTTTGATGTAATTCCATTAAACTGTTTAAGCTCTTGATGTCATGCAGCATAATTAAATATTTAATCATCTAAGCAATTACACATAGTACATGGTATATAGACCTTAAAATTTCATAAATTAAGTCACAAAAACGTATTTGAAAATAGATGAAGCTATTGCAAAAACATATATATTCTCTTCAATGATGAAAAAATCTTGTGTATACGAATGTGAGAGACTGACCTAGTATTTAAAATGTCACAAGGTGAAGCTTTCTCAGAAGTATATCTCAGATAAAATGAGACCTTGACTACACTACCCAGCTCTATGTCATTAGGTGAAGTTCATATGTGCTGGGAAAACAAAGAAAGCACAGATAATTGTTAAGGGGAGATGTGCCACATACCTCTGGATTACATCTGCCCTGCTCTAATATTTTAGGTATGAGTGGAAAAGAAGCAAAGCATCACAGTTTTACATCCCTGTAACAGAAGTGACCCGGGAAACTGTGCTAACTGACTCTAGATAATTAAATTCAAAGAGATTAGCCTGGCGTGATTTAATCAGCAAGGCCACTGGTAGCTTGTGGGAACACCTAAGTCAGAAAGTAATAAATATTGAACAAACTAGCCTCTCAGGAGAGGATATGACCACAAGCATCTGAAGCCATGCAGAAGGCTAAATTCAAGATGAAACCCCCACACAGAGATCAGTCCACCTGCAAAGACTCAAGCATCTCAGTCAGCTGCAGGGAGTGTCTTCCTCCACCACATCCATGGTGCTGATCACAGCTGGACCAGAGACCTGAAACAGTGTGCACGTGCTCTGTACAGTGTGTGTGTGTGTTTGTGTTAAATTGCTGTTCACCTACTATACCTGTCCTGCTTAGTAAATAGAGCTTGGATTTTATGTTATTGAGTGGTGTGGTTCTGGTTTTGTGGCTCTCTCGCACTAAATTCCACCGTGATATAGTTATCCAAGTATGTGGTAAAGCCATAGTACATCAGAGAATTGTGGGTTTACGCTGTGCTCCCTTAGAATATGAGTTTCACCATACCAAAGTAAAAGCAACAGAAGGATTTTATATGTAATTGTATATAGTTGTGGCAGAAATCCATGAGGGAAGGTTGGGATTTTTTCAAGGTTCCTCAAGTGTTTTTAGTCCATAAGACTCAGGGTCTTTTTTTATGTACTTCCATTTTTAACAAACCTCTATTTTTTTGCAGACGATACGTGAAAACTTTGGTTGCAAAAAAAGTTACAAAATGGATTTTGCTGCTGTGATCTGAAGCCCCATATGTCATGATCAATCTGTTTTCTCTACAGGTATCTGGTAGGTTCCATACCAGTATTGTAGCTGTTAATTTAAAACATTTTCAAAGCAGACGCTGAAAGAAGAGAAAACATTTGTTTTACAATGTTGTAATTAAGTGTTAGTCTCATGAGTTGTATTGGATTTTCTGAATCCATAAACCATTCACTACTTCTACTATCAGTGCTGCTAATGACATTATGAACCTAAACCTTCTTATCCTGCTTTCTATTTGCTAAAATGTTCCATAATTACTGTTGATTCTCTTAATAATAGCATAGCCTAACTATTAAGCCAAAAGAAACTGACAATGGCAGTGTATTTAATCTATATGAAACAGAAGCTAATAAAGAATAAAAGAACAGAAATGTACAAAAATTCTCTCTTTCTATGTAATCTTTTCAGTGCCAACTCAAAATTAAGATTGTGTAGTGAAATAAAACTGCACAGTCCAGTATCAGATAAAGACATCTAGATTAAAAGCACATGAGGGCAAGCAACAGAGCAATAAGCATTAGATATGACCTACAGGGGTCTCACAATATCTGTGAGAATAAAATAGCATAATCAGAGCTGGAATTCTGTCCTGGCTACTGCTCATGTGTTTCTACCTCTCTCCTGCCACAATATTTGAAAGAGTAGGAACAGGTAAAAAAGATCTTTCTAGATCATTAAAAAAAAAAAAACCAAAAAAACCCAAACGACAAAAAACCCCCACACAACTACCCAACCAGCTAACCAACCAAACCCTAAAAATGCTCTCTACTGCAACTTTCATAGTCTCCCTGGAAGCTATTTATCTAGAAGCAATGCTCCATCCTTCAATTTTCCCTTTCAAAAACAAATGGATAAATGTCGGGTCTGTGTGTGTTTCTTGAGCCTTTTATTTTTTCCCATACTTTAATTCCCTGTTTGTATAACTCATTCAATCTGTGTTATTCTTAAGGTATTACAGGTATGTGTAGGATTAAACTATCTGTAAATTTTTTAAACTGTTTACTCTCTAATAATCTGGAAAAAAAAATGAGATTCTGCGTGGGATGTTTGGTTTTGCTTTTTTGAGGTGCTACATTGTGCTAAGAATGATTTAACTAGATATTGAGAGTTCCCCTAGCAAGCTGGTAGCCTCAAAAGGGCTTCTGAAACTGTATCAAACCTCTGGCTTGCATTCTGTGAAAGGTATTCTAGGCAAAGGACTTGCCTAGACCAACTATTTTGTCTCAGACGCTGTTGTAGGGTATAAAAAGAACTTCATGGTCACATGTAATGAATAGTGATACTATTGGTGAGTTGTAAAAGCTGTCTTGCATGACTAATTACCAAAACCAACTCTTCTGCTTCCTGCTACATGGTACGATAACATGGTGTGAACGTATCTGAAACTTGGCAAAGAACATTTTGAAAAACCTCTTTTGTAAATTTTTCTGTTTGAAGCTTTTTAGAGAAAATGTGTGTCAAAATTAGAATAATGAGAGAGTTCATTCCAAAGCACTGCAAGAAGTAACTTTTAAGACTTTCACTAGGATGGGCCTTTTTTGGGAATTTTATTTTTAAGACTGACAGTCTTCTAAATCATTTTAATTTTGGTAATGCAGTTTCAATGGAAAATGAGTGTCTCCTTTTTTTTCAGTCTCCAAGCCTAACTTCCATCTGTGCTGCACACAAATGGAATTTCACCTTTGGAAGTCCAACTTGGCCCTTAAAATCATCCTTAAATTTAGTAACCTGTTTGTTACATGTTATCACTTACAGAAAAATGCAACAAAGCCTTTTCTGGTGGTAGTGAATAGGAATACAGTGAACTTAAGACCTCAGTTGCATAGGCCCCATTGTATGCTGGTATCTGGAGTTATCCCTGCCCATATGCAGGACTTGGCATTTCCCTGCATTGAACTTGATGAGATTTCTCCCTGCCTAATGCTCCAACCTGTCAAGGTCCTTCTGAATGACAGTGCAATCCTCTGGTTTATCAGTCACTCCTCTCAGTTTTGTATAACCTGCAAACTTGATTATACTCTCTGCCCCATCCTGTAGGTCATTGACAAAGATGTTTAAAGGTGTGGGACTCTGTGTCAGCCCCCAGAGTACATCACTAGTGACTGGCCTCCAGCTGGAATCCAGCAGTTCAGTCAGTTTTCACTCCATTCAGTGCTCATTCATCTATCCTGTACTTTGTCAATTTGTCTAACAGGAAGTTACAGGGAACAATGTTTAAAGCCTTACTATATTGAGACAAACAACAACTCCTGCTCTCCCCTCATCCACCAAGTCACTCATATTAGGTTGATTAAGCATAATTTCATCTTGGTAAATCCATGATGCTGACTCCTAATCACAGTTTTGTCCTTCATGTGTTTGGAAATGTCCTCCAGAAAGATTTGCTCCATCACATTCCCAAAGACCAACATGAGGGCTGACAAGGCTGTAGTTCCCCAGATTCTTCCTCCTGCACTTCCTGAAGTTAGTTTTAATGTTTTCTTTCTTCTAGACTGTGAGAACCTCTCACAATAACCATGACCTGTGTCCAATTTTGTTTGAATTTGGGCTTTAAAATTCACACATGTGGGTCCTTACCTTACACTAACAAAACTTTTCAGCTCCCAGTGATGACTATTAGCACTGCAAGTTGTGATACTTGCAACCTTTTGAAGAATGTGAGCTTTCATTGTTTTTTCTTTTTCAATCTAATTCTTTGTTTCCAGCTTCTCGGGTTTTGTCTCAGTTTTTCTGTTGAGTGCAAAGACAGTTCAATAACACTGATTAAATTTCACTTATATTGGTTAGTGCCTCTCACTTCCTTTCAATACTATCTCTTTCCTGCCTGTGCACCAGCATCTCACATTTGTAAAGAAAGTACCCAGTGATTTCTAATTCCAAATCACCATCTGCTAGGCAGGATTTGTGTACCTAGGCAGCAATCCCATAACCAATCACATGTAGCACGAAGGGTTACAAAGTGATAGAGACACTCCAGCTCTGCACTACAGACATCAAAAGGGCCTTCCTAGAAAGAAAATACTTCCTTGTAGCAGCATGGCTTCTCCACTGTGATGCAACTCAGTCTATTTTTCATTTACTTCACACAACCCTCAACAAGTGGCTTGATGAACAGTCTCACGCTCTTAGTTTCAACAAAGCTGATAACATCTCAGGGTGAAGCCTACTTTCTGATATTCAGTGCTTACCTGCACATTAATGCCTCTGGTTTTAAGGTATTTTTATAATATTAATATTAATTATATTAAACCTTCTTGATTTAATATGCTAGAAAGTAACGAAAAGTATTAGGACTTGTAGATTTAGTGTCAGTTGTGTATGTGTGGACACTTAGACATTTTAAATATTTAGATGTGAGAACTGAATACTTTCTTCCCAGGGCTTTAGAAAGATTCCTGGTTGTAGAGGCAGCCAACAGTATCCTGGGCAGTATTCACAGGTGCAGAGCCAGTACCTCCAGGGAAGAGATGATGCCTATCTGCTTGGCATTTGTGACACCGCACCTAGGTACTGCAACAAGTTGCTGTCCCTTTCACCCAGCCGCGCATTGCAGGCAGGATGTTGATTAAGTAGAATGAGTCCAGCAAAAGCCACTGTTGTTGCAGGTTATTGGAGCACATAACCTGTGAGGAGAGGCTGAGGGAACAGGTCTGAGAAATAGCTCAGGGAAACCTAACAGCAGCCTGCAAAGACTGGTAATCAAGAAGATGGATCCCAGCTCTTCACAACAGTAAATAGTGGGAGGACAAGAGACAAGGAATGTGACCTGAAACAAAAAGTTTCACACTGGATAGAAGGAAAACCTTTTTCACTCTGAGAACAGTGAAGCAAAGGAGCCGGTTGTGCAGGAGTTGTGCAGTCCCCATCCTTGACAGTTTTTACAATGCAACTGGAAAAAGCCCTGAGCACCATGGTCTGACCTCGTAGTTGACCCTGCTTTGATCAGAAAGTTGGACTAAAGACCTCCCGAGGTCTCTTCCAGCATGATTTGTCCTATGATCCTCTGTAGTTGCACAGTTATAAAATTGTAAGGCTATACATGATGCTCTTCATCTTTTTAGTGTTGTGTTGTTGAATTCTCTGCAATGTTTTCCTTCCAAGGCAATTCACTAAGGCTGGCACGCTGAAATATATTGCAAAACTACATTTCATTAGAAACTTTGTATGTTTTGTTTTTCTTATGTTTTCTTTCATCTGAAAATTTGATTAAAATTTCTTTCTAAACAAAGAGAAACACTTGTTACTGCTGACTAGAGGGGCGGAGAAGTAAATGGAAATTCTGTGCCCATTAAAAGACAAAATTACCTAAAAGGTAACTTTAATGATATCCAAAGATATCACAATAAATTATCCAGTTTGTTTATAGCTTTGGAAATGAAAAGTAGTTGTTTCTAGCAAAACTTCACTTCGTTTAAGCTATTAAAATTAATTTGTTATTACATGTATGTATATTGCATTTTTTATTTTTATTAATCTTTCTGCTTTAATCACTGTCATTGCTGAATAATTATGCTTTCTAAACAAATTTTGAACAATTTAAATTTTTTGTTCATCAGGTATAGTATAAACTGTTATCAGTACTGTACTTTGATCAAATATCTTAGTTTAAAATTCATTAAGAATATCCTAGTACTCTTAAAAGGAAAGCTAGTTGTTTTTATCCTAAAATAGGTTAAATGTCCAGAAGAATGAATTATGGTAAAGGACCTAGAGAACAGGCCTTATGAGGAGCAGCTGAGGGAAGTGGAATTGTTTAGTTAGGAATTGTCTCTCTCAGGGGAGACCTTGTCACTCTCTAAAACTATCTGAAAGGATGTTGTGGAGAGGTGGGGGTTGACATCCTCTCCCAAGTAGCAATTGATAGGACAAGATGAAATGCCCTCAAGTTGCACTAGGGGAGGTTTAGATTGGATATTAGGAAAAAACTCTTCACTGAAAGGATTATCAACCATTGGAACAGGCTGGCCAGGGATGCAGTTGAGTCACCACCTCTGGGGATATTTAAAAGACAGGTAGATGTGGTGGTGAGGGACATGGTTTAGTGGTGGTTTTGGTAGTGTTAAGTTGATGGTTGGACTCGATCATCTTAAAGGTATCTTCCAACCTAAGCGATGCTATGATTCTATGATTCGATGTTTAGCGGAAGCCATCATCTCTTTATCTATTTTATGGGTATGAGTTGAATAGTTATGTTTTAAATGTTCTAGATGCCACATCCATGACACATCTGTTTGCCTTTGATCTGAGTATCTGACCTGTTTTCATTACATAATGAAAATGATCTTCTGGCCCAAGAAAGTCCATACAGGTAAATAACAAAACTTCCCTGAGTTTCCCACACTGAAAGAGGAGCCCAGATAAGAGGCAGTTTTTTATAGATTTCCCGAAATCCAAAAAAATTCTTGAAAAATGAAGACATGTACCATCCTAAAAAAAGGTATATTGTCCTCAACCTGAACAGAACTATCACTAAGCTAACCTTGTAACATGTCTACCTCACGCAGTAGGTCACTGGGTGCACAGTCTGAAGAAAAGACTCCTACAAAAGCCCGAGTTCAGAATTGTAATAGAAGAAAAGAAAATTGTGTGAAGAAGAATGAGCTCTGCCTAGCTTTCTCTTTGCTACATATTTTCCCATTGCATTTTTCTTTCTCTTATGATGTCTTTGCTTGCTCCTATGAGTAGTAAATTGCCTCTGCACAGAGGCCAAAAGTTGAATCCAGTGATAGCAAAAAAACTATGAAGACAGAATCAACTCAAAATTTCCTTTAGTTTGATGGGTAGTAATACTTAGATCTGAACTAATAATGATTCTTGTATTAGACTGTCAATTGTACTAACAATACAGTCTTGACTGTACATAGACATATTTCTTTTCTGCTCTTAAGGTTTTGAGGGTAACACAGTTCATAAATTGCTGAACCTCCACGAAAATGATGGGGTCACACATATGTGTAACCTTGCTCCAAAACTTTGGAAAATATAAACCACTCGAGTTAGGGATAGCTCTTGCCTAACTCTTAATATTTAACTTGCAAAAAATCACAGTTGTGGTGTTCTCCTAACACTTTGGGAATAAAAATACAAGATTTCATGACATCTTTCAGAAAAAAAAAAAAAGTAAATAAAGTGAAGGTTCAGGGAGGTTGTTTTTATGACTGCTCAAAATATGTTCTACTGCAGAAATATTTGTTTCAGCCACTTATTATATGATAAATAGATTCAAATGTTTTTGTATTACTGCCTCTGCATCTTACTATTGCACTTTTGGTTGAATTGATAATAAATAGTAACAACTGAGACAAATTGTATTCTCTGGAAAATGCATATATGCATGTGTATTATAAGCCCTATGTATGCACTTTTCTCACATTTTATTTTTTAAAATATCTTCAACTTCAGTGAAAAGATGATTTCAGGTAAAACCTTATGCATAAAAGTTTTAAGCTGGTATTAAGAATGGTTATATCAATGATAAATTTCCTTACTGTACTGAGGATATACATTTTCAGTGTTCGCAGTCGCAATTTTTTGTTTTTTACATAGTGTGTTTCTGAGTGGTTATGGGACTGCTATTTTGTTTGAGAGTTTACACAATGCTTTATATTGCTCAACAGACAATTTACCTACATGATGGTGTTTATACCAATAAAAAAATTATTTTTAAAATGACTTGCAAAGACCTCTGCATAGACTTGTGGTTACATGATGTGGTTTCTGAAAACTTTAACAAAATCTCCTAAATTCTTACTTGCAATGTAGAATCCCAAGTACTGTGTTGAAGCAAAACTTTCTGCAAATATTTAAGAAATATTGTAGGAAATTCTACACTTTCCAATTTAGTTGGTAGTTTGCAAGAATCTGCTAGACAACATAGCTGTGATGCTCTGGTGAAAGCCATAACTATAGCTAAGCATTGATTTATTTGAGATGTAATATAAGAGAAACACTTAATGTTTTGTCTGACAGTCTCAAGTGTTCAAGCTTATCACCCTGAGAAGTGACATTTTTTTAAAATATCATTTATTTAACATTTGTGGGTTATGCAGGGCGAGGTTTTTTATATGAATTAGCTCTTCTATCCATTGGCTGATATAACTGATAAAAAATATTTTTTAAATAAGGCAACAAAAATGCAGGGACAGGGATTTTTTTAATCACTATAAATTATTTACAAAGCAGAAATTACATCATTTCAAGTGACAAAAACAGCTATCTTGCAACTGAAGTTCTCCAGCTTCACCAAAAATCTACCCTGTAGTCTGGTTTAGGTTTTCTTTTTCTTTTTAAACTCTTACAGAATGGTTATTATTTACCTTTTCCACAATGGAGCTTGGGGATAATTTGCTCCTGATTTTCTTTATCTATTTTAAAGAGATTTTCCCAAAGTTAAAAGCAATATTTCAGGTGAGAATTTTTCCAAAGTGGGGGAAAGATATTTGTACCTGAGCACTCTTTTACACAGAACACAGAACATAGAACATACATAGAACATAGAATACAGAACATAGAACATACATAGAACAATTTAGGTTGGAAGAGACCTTAAAGACCATCTAGTTCCAACCCCCTACCATGGGCAAGGACACCTCCTACTAGACCAGATTGCTCAAAGGCTCATCCAATCTGGCCCTGAACACTTCCAGGGATGGGGCATCCACAACTTCCCTGGGCAACCTATTCCAGTGCCTCACCACCCTCAGAGTGAAGAATTTCTTCCTGAGATCTATTCTAAATCTACCCTCTTTCAGTTTCAAGCCATTACCCCTCATCCTATCACTACAGGTCCTAGTAAAAAGTCCTTCTCCAGATTTCTTGTAGGCCCATCTGATACTGGAAGGCTTCTATAAGGTTTCCCCAGAGCCTTCTCTTGTCCCAGCTTAACAACCCCAACTTCTGTCTTCATGCTTTGATATTGCAAGGTTTTTTGTCCTGAGTGAGTCTGGAGCTTATCATTCCTCACTAAGTGTGGAATCTTACATTTGTCCCTACATAGTTTGAGCTGCTTTATTAGAACAGCTCTGCTGTTCTTCTGGTCCTGTCTTTTAGAAGTCTGGTTCTGTCCTAGGTGAGGGGTGTGATCTGTTGAGCTGTAGAAGCCTAGTGGGTTTTAAGCAGAAAAGCAGTTTCTGGGTATTAGATTCAATAGAACATATCTATTATAAATCTGGACTGACACTTCATGATTTATAGCCTGAAAGAATAAACACTTGGTAACTTGAGCCCCAGTACTTGAGTCCCTAGTTAGGAACCCATTT
Source organism: Chionis minor (assembly GCA_013398295.1). NCBI lineage: Eukaryota > Metazoa > Chordata > Aves > Charadriiformes > Chionidae > Chionis > Chionis minor. The sequence goes on along the minus strand of VZSF01000950.1, from coordinate 959,413 downwards.
ACAGGAGTCCCAGTTTACTTCTAGTGTTTGTCATTTGTGAATAACTCCAAGATAATGTGAACAAATATTTCGTACACAAGCTTACCATGTTCAAATTGGTTTTGGTTTTTGGAAATTTTCAGATTTTGAGCACCTAAAGGCTAGGGCATTTTTATTTCTGATCTATATTTAGGTGACAGAAAAAAATTAAGTGAACTTGATCAGCAATGAATCTTGACCTGGCTCTTATGCTAATCGTTTTTCTGTGTAGCAAGCAGTGTGTTTGTAACAGTGCTCACACACAAAACTGACTTGTGTGTTTTACTGACTTCACCTTAAGTGGTGGTATATTTGATAAATACTTAATATTTTATGCTTTGATTGACTGTTAGCTTTTATATGTATAACTTTAGTATACTAACTTGTTACAGCGTTCATTCTCTTTAGCATAAAATAGTTCTCAAATGTTCATTAAAGAAGTATAGAGGCAATACAATTGTTGACCTCTTCTGCTTTGCCTAGGGATGTTTTTGAAATGCTGATGCCTAAATACTAGTATTTGCCTTTCTTCAAGAGCTATGGTGACTATTGGGTCTCCAAACCCTGAGAACCTCTTAAAGCAGCAGTATTTTTATTTTCATTGAACTTCTGTCACATCCTATTGAGAAGGTTAACCATGATTACTGCCTTTCAGGGAAATTACACCAGTGAGGATCTACTTCATTCATTGTGTTATTTTCTTACTAACATTTGTGCATCTGAGTGCTGAATTGAATACAGCTGCATCAGAGCTAGAGTGAAGAAATTGGATTTCTTGAAGACACAGTTGCACAGAGAGAAATCAGTGATAACTTTTTACCTGAAGAAAATGAACCAAATATGAAATATTTACTTGTGAACTTTAAAAGTTCCAAATTACCAAAGAATATTTACAATAGAAATAAATAATTCCATTCTTGAAACTAAGGCAGGAAAAATGCTGAATTGCCTGTGTAGTATTTATTTTAAGTAAGGTAATTTTTTACTTAGTCTTGCAAGAACATATTCTTTGTTTCATTGTGAGAACAACGATGAGAAATACACTATAATCATTTAGAGGAATACTGTCTTTAAATATATGACCTAATCACTCTGATAATACAGCACTAGAGTGGAATGGCAAATTAGTGAAATAAAACTCAACCCAGGGTATTTTTTTACAGTCTTTGAGCAAGTGGATTTTACATATTCAGACTCTTGCTCATATGCTCTGGTTAGGATCACTTATGTGCAATATGAAACACACGCCATCTAGTCCTCATGAGTTTTTCTTGACTGGAGGTGACAAAAATGTTTCTGGACAATTCTTTTGCAACCCTTAGGAATCACCAGATAATATGCCTGAGAATCTTGCTGATTTCTGCTTTCGTAAATCTTTGGCTAAGTTGACGCCTATGGCATGTTTTTCCTCATTTGTGGGTACATGGTTGAAATACGTTCTCAGAGTCTGTTCTTCTTTTGAGCAAACAGAAAAAAAAAAGAAAAAAAAAAAGAAAAAAAAAAAAGAAAGGTGCTGTCATATCAGGCAACCTAGTTGCCATCTTCCTTGTGTGAGAGTAGCAGTCTTAAGCTGGGAAATCATCTGTGCTGTGACATTTTCAGTGTGCAGGCCTTTTCATCTTGACATAAGCAACATCTTCCTCACTGCTACCAGTAAGAACACTTCCTGGGGAAGGGTGCCCTTTCCTTCCCAGTGCAGGCCACTTGTTTAAACTGTTTTCTGCCATTCCTTCTGATGCTTACATACATGCCTTTCATTCATTCTGCATCCATACTATTCTTACTATTTCTGTTATAACTTTGTGCAACATAAATGTTCAAGTATTTACATTATCTGAGGGCTTGCTGCCGTAAAACTTCACAAGAAACTAGATGTCTATGTCTGCAGTTTCATTGGTATGTGATAGTATCTATTTGCTCATCCTAAGGGCTCAGCAAGATCTAATTTTGAATAATGATATACAGGAAGAACTTTGTTAAAAGTGGGCATATTTGTGAAGAACAAGAGATCCCTTCAGCTTGAGGCTTCAGTTAGAACTTCCTTGAGTCTTCTTGGTGCTTACAGGTGCTCAGTGCCAATGAAGTAGATTACCAAAGCTCTGAGGAAAGGGGGACCATAAGAAAGATGTTAATCTGTTAAGAAAGACATAGACCTTTTGCAGCAGGTCCAGAGGAGGGCCACAAAAATATTCACGGGGATGGAACACCTCTTCCTGGAGGAAAGGCTGAGAGAGTTGGGATTGTTCAGCCTGGAGAATACAAGGCTCCAGGGGGACCTTACTGTGGCCTTTCAACACTTAAAAAGGGCTTATAAGAAAGATGAGGACAGACTTTTTAATAGGGCCTGTAGTGATAGGACAAGTTTTTTCCTATAATTCACACTTTAAAGTAACAAAATCCACTTTTTGGATAATATATAATATGTACATTCTGGTTATTTATTCTGATTCTCTTACTAATGTCTTATATGCATTTCCACTGGAAAAAAACCCATTATTATAATCTTTAGTATCTGGAAAACACACTCCTTTAGTTTGGCTCACTCAAGTTTCCATCATTTCCATTGTATTTCATTCGGCTGGTCACAGGAGGCCAGATATATCAAGCCACTGAGCATCTTAACAGTAAGGTTAGTTTTTACTGGCTTTTATATATTTTTTTATATATGAATATGTTGAGGATCTTGACAATTCAACACAGTTCAGCAAGGACAGCAGTAATTATTTTACAGATTTGCAAAATGATATAATCTCTGTAGTGCCATGTGATGTAACATTATATATATTCATAGGATTAATTATATGTACCGCAACAGAGATCAGTGGTCCTGTGCTGATTCTGTAGTTGTCAGCTAAAGTTAATAATTCAAATAATCCCAAAATATGAGAGTTATGATGATTGACAGTCTGCTGAGAAAGGTGTGGGATGGGCTGGTATGATGGTTTGGGCTGTATTTTTCAGGAAGTCTTCTCATGGTGGCTGCTAAATACTTTCTCACTGTCAACACACCATCTAATCCAATTGTCTTCATAATGAGATTATACAGCAGTTGAAATGTGAAGAGAGGAAGAAAATTCTCACAAGAAGATAATGGTTTAAGCTCTGTTTTCAAGGATGTTTCTGGACCTGGAATAAATTCTTTCACTGAATTTAGCCAAATTAAATAATATATTTGGAGAATCTCTTGGAAATGGTATGTGTTGCAACTCTTTTACTATTCCCCCAAACCAACATACCAAGTGCTCAGAAAATATCTTCAGGCAGTAACTTATGTGGAGACTTTAATATTCAAGCCTAAATATGATTTGGCTGCAGAGAAATTTATGAAAGGAAATGAAATGGGTTGTTTTACCAGGTTTTTGAAGCATTGCAGCCAAAATTATTCTTTACATTTTAGATTTTATAGATTGTAATAGAAAGGATGACAAAATCAAAAATCCATGGTTGATAAGTTGCTCGTGGTGTCTAAGCCGACTCATAGACAACCTATAATACAAATTTACTTAAGATTTTACACCAAATGGAAGATGGGAGAACCCTTTTTTTGACTGTGCATTTTGATTAAATATTTAGTTTTCCATAAAGCATGGTTATGCAGACCTTGAGAAACCTTTCAAAACTGTGTTTATGTAGTCAAACACATTGATGTGGTTATTTACTGCTACATACAATTAACAAAAATTTAGCACATAAGTGTTGCTGTCAGAATCCTGCCACTATTAACGGTGTTTCTCAGAAGAGCGGGAAACTGATGTGCTGTTGGCTTCCAGACAGATTCTCAGTGCTGACCATGTTTCTGGCTTTAACATAAAAAACATTGTATAATTTGGGGCTATTAGAAATTAGACATGTTTGTCTGAGATCATAAGAAATTTTTTGAGACCTTGGTTAAAAGCATTGCAGTATGGACAAAGGCCCTTCTAAGCAAGCAGGCACCGCTCCTGCAGTAAGTATTTAAGCAGGGAGCTAGGATGGTTTTAGTTAGACTCAGGACTGCCATAAAGACTTTGGGCAGACAGTCAATGGATATAACTCGGCAAGAAGTGGCTTGGCAAGGAGTTAGGAATTATAGCACTGAACATCAAACCTGGTACTGCAGGAAACAATTTTTCAGGGAATGTAGCTTCAGGGAGAACTGGAGAAATATTAGACTGAGCTTCTGAAGAGCAGATTACCTGACAGTAAAATTATTAAGATGTACTGATCAGAGGAAGAATCAGTAGTAAATCGAGTGCACGCTAGACTTGCGATTACCACATCAGATAAAAATGAGATGAAGTACCATTCACTTACTTGGAATTTCATTTTGCTGTAAATGACCAGAGGGTTTCAGTTAGGTGCCCTCAGTGCAGAAACCTATTGAGTTGAGAAAGAGATTGGTACACTTATGATAGACTCTGCATGACATGCCTGTTCCCCCTCTCATCCTCCACCAGAGCCCATACACTTTGCTCCCATGCAGTCCTGCTCTATACACCTTACTTTTGTCTCTTCCCCTCAAATTATTCAGTCTTTCTCTTTTGTAAACGAATTGGCCTGCTCTTTCAAAGAGCAGATGAACAAACTAACATTGTTCTGTCCCTCTGCACCAGTAGCTGGAACAGTGGTTCTGACTGGGCCTTTTTGGAACAATCTACTCACAATTCTAATAACAATAAACCCAGCAATACTTTTTTTGGTTTTCCCTCACAGTTTGGGGGGTTTTTTAGGGTTTTTTTTGGGGGGGTGGATGTCTTTGTGTGCTTACACATGTAATGTAAGCAGCAGTAAAAGGATTTTAACCTAATGTTGTGATAAGCTAAATGGCAATATTATCAAGTTTGAAATGCGATTAAATCTTGAAACCTCTTTTTAAAATATCAACCAGGATGCTATGGATGTGTGCTGAGTTACAAATAAATAGCATATAAATCTACCCTGAGCTGATTAATATCGTTCTCTATAATGCAGCAACCATAGAACTCTGCTAAGATTTAGAATTTGCAGCCTTTCATCAACTGTTTTTCTGAAGCTTTTTTCTCCATGGGAATGATTCATTATTAACATAACCTAAAGAAAACATACAGGCTTCGTTTGCCTAGCTAGATAAAAGTGACTTGAAATCTGTCTTATCTAAAATATTTGTGTTATAAACACAAGAAAAAGAGTGCAAATACAACAATTCCATTAAAAGTTTTCAAATAATGTATACCTGAGTTACCACTGAAGAGCTCCTAAACTAGCTACCTTTAAAATCAAATGAAATTTGATTTGTTTATTTGCAAAGCCTAAAATCACACAGCTTTTATTTTCCACCTTCTTTGTCATTTACAATAGTTTCAAAGCTTCCTTGAAATAAATGAGCAACACTTTACAAAAAGAACTTTTAACTTTTTAATCAACTTAGTTCTTTATAACCATTAAATACAGTAGTTCTCCGTCAAGGTGATTACTGTGATCTTATCTATGCTTATAAATACTTAAAGGGAGGGTGCCAGAAGGATGGAACCAGTCTTTCGTCAGGTGTGCCCCGTGACAGGACAAGAGGGAAAGGGCACAAACTTGAACATAGGAAGTTCCATCTAAACATGAGGAGGAACTTCTTCACTTTGAGGGTGGCAGAGCACTGGAACAGGCTGCCCAGAGAAGTGGTGGAGCCTCTGACTCTGGAGACATTCAAAACCTGCCTGGACACCATCCTGTGCAACCTGCTCTAGGTGGACATGCTCTGGCAGGGTGGTTGGACCAGATGATCTCCAGAGGTCCCTTCCAACCCCTATGATTCTGTCATCTTGAACTAACCTTGTGATTCTCTTATTTTTTACTTTACAGATTGTGATCAGGCAGTCACCAGCTAGATGAATTGAATTGAATTGCTACACTAGAATGACTTAAAGACATTATGTTAGCCTTACTTGCTAAATAAGTCCCTGCCAACTAAGTCATCTGTGTGTATCATATGTCTGGCTTCACTGATATAAAATGCATGATCTTGCTCTTCTTTCATTAAGTTTCAGCACAATTGCATAACCTCCCAAGAGGGCAAACTAATATGACATACACGGAGTACAAGTGTCAAGAGTACAATATCTCAGGTGACATCCGTTACTTTGTGTAACCCCTTTCATTCAGATGGGCCTGAGTAGCTGAAATGTGTGGCTGCTCTAAAACCACTTAATTGGCTTCATCAGAAAAAAGTGTAATGTAAATTATTTCCTAATTCAGACTAATTTCAAAATATCTTTACTTTGGTTTTAAATGAAAACTTTTTAAAAATTGAATATAATTATTCAGCAATAATAAATTAAATATTTGCAAGCGTTTGTTTTTAGAATAGCTAGAACATTACTGATTTGATATTAGACTTGTAATAGCAAAAGAAGAGCTTAAAACTGAAAGCTAGGAAATGAAAAAGGTAAGATAAGGGATACAGGATATATTTTTGAGTAACATAGTTTTATCAAAATTTTTTTCGGTTTTTTTGATAAATTTTATATTCGGTATTTCTTATATTTTGTTGTACCATACTTTATAGCATCAAGGCCTTTGTTTCTCACTCTGCTCCCCCAGGCAAGTAGGCTGGGAGTGGGCAAGTGTCTTGGAGGAGGCACAGCCAGAACAGCTGATCCCAACAGACCAAAAGGACATCTCATACCATGTGACATCATGATCAACAGTAGAATTTTAGGAAACAAGGATGAAGTGAGTGGACATTTGGAGTTATGGCATTTTTCTTCCTGAGTAACTGTTGTGTGTGATGGAGCCCTGCTTTCCTGGAAATGACTGGATAATGGATTTCCTGGAAATTAATTCCTCATTTTATTTTGCTTGCACATGGAACTTTATCTTTACATATTAAACTGCCTTCCCCATCCTACCGGAGTGGAGTGAGCAAAGGGCTGTGTGGGGCTCAGCTGGTTGCCAGGACTAAACCACAACAATGGCCTGATTCAATTCCAGAGAATAAAAAATTACTAATATTTCACATCCTTACACGTTAGTTTGGCAGATCTATTTGCACCATCAGGTCTAGTTATTCCTGAGTCTTGTAGAGTTGGCCATCTCTCACTTGCTATCAAAACTTTTTTTTTTAATGTCCTAATGTTTGGGTGGTGGTTTATGTAGTTTAATATTTCTGCATGATTATTAGGAAATACAAAATCTCCTAAAAGGCTTAAGTAAATTTTACAGAAATGTGAACCGTAAGAATAAAGTATTGCTATTAATTTTTGCAAATATGGGTGTATCTGCAACTGTAGGCACAAACTCCAATAGCTTGGAATGTGGCTAAAAATTACTTCTTCTATTTTCAAACTATTTAATTCCTTTAGAAGTTATTCCAAATACTTTTCTGAAAATACTTTAGTTCTGCCAGTATTACCTCTAAAAAAAAAACCCCAACATAATAGTTTCTCAAGACATTTGAAACACTGCTACAGCTGTGGCAATTTCAAATAAGAATTAAAAAAGAATAGAATATGACCTCATTAACTATCCCATGGCCATCTGCAAATCTAGAAACTGGGAAAAAAAATGTAGTGATTTAAAAATGTGTATGTGATTGCTCTAACAACTGAAGCTTAAACCAACCTCCATATTCTCATGAGTTAGTCTTCTTTGGGATTTATTCTAATTGCTTTTTATCAATATATTTTTCTTTCATTTCATTATTCCTGTTATAATTCACAAAGGATATCCAACTCATTAATGAGGATTAGCAAGGCATTATTAAGATCAAATGCCCGTTTTCTTTTTTGCCCTTTTGCTCAAGGGCAACTACAGCAGATCTTTCTGATATCCTGGTAGGAGTAAAAGTAATTTGTTTCATGGTAAATTATTCTTCAGTGCCAGAATTCCAATGTCATACGGGGCACTCAGTGAAAATCCTGTTCACAATACTACCAAGAGCATTTAACAGTACTCTTTTACTGAAGAATTTCTCTCTTGAATGTTGAAAGGTTTCATTTCTAGAAGCAGAACCACAGCTGGTACATTAGATGAGCAAGGTCACCCTGCTCTCTGCCCTAAAGGCAATTAAATACAGCCCTGAAGGGCACAGCTAACTGAAAATAGATTTCTATTTTGTATGTATAATTTCTGTCAAAACCAACAGGCGTTACTCCTACATTACCAAGAGTAATACTTGGAGTGTAACTTAGTGTGTTAAATCCACTACCGCTTCCAAACAACAAAGAAGATTCTGTTGGGGTTTTTTGCCCTTGTTAGACATTACTGCTTTCATTTGCTCATACTATAAACAAAGTATTTAGGACTATAATATAGAAAGTGTTCTTGGTCTAGACACAAATTCAAATTAAAGGAAATTATTTGGATTCACAAAACCAAAGATCATTGTTCCTAGAAATTGTTTTAGTTGATACTAAACAGTGTTTTGATAATTCTCAATCCAGTATGTTTTGTCTTAACAGCTTCCCAAGAAGTTTAACTATGGAGCTTCCCTGGTTTGGGTTTTGTTTGTTGGGGTTTTTATATATTTAGTCCACCTAGTCATTTGCTCAGCAGTTACCATAGTAGCCTTCAAAGGCGTTGAATTCACATGGCTTTCTGCTATGTGTATGTAGCAATTTGCATACAAGTCCAGTGGATTTGTTCCAGCCCAACTTAAATGTCACTCTTTCAAGCAGTTTGGGACCATCACAACATAACATTAATTAAAAACACAATATAATCTGCAGATCTCTTTGATATGATCCTATCATCAAATTTAAGGAGGGCATCACACTATTGTTCAGTCTGACATCAGCTTACACACAGTCATGTATTTTTGAATTTGCAGGTATACCTTTTTCTTCTCTGGTTCACTGAGCTCCATCTGCTGTTAAGTTGTCATTGTCTGATATATTGCTATTTCAGTTCAAAAGAACTTGCTAATACAACTTCATTTTTAATATGGACAACCAATTTCCATTAAATGTAGACTGGCCTTACTGATGAGGGCTTGTGCGTGTAGAAATAAACTGGTCAAATGAGTCAGTCAGAAACTAGAACATGTAAATTTGTGTTGTGACTTTTAACATGCTCACACAAATGTCTTCTTAAAAGACCTTATGTGCAAGTTTTAATTCTTTGTAAAGAGTGAAATGTTGAGTTTTCCTCTAAAAAGAATTAGGTCCATCATACAATGCCTTAATATGGTGGTAGTCTTATGATTTTCAGGCATATTTAAAAGATTAAAGTTCTCATTTTTTGTGGAATTTTAGTGTGTAAATTGGATGTCTACCTCCTTGAGGTTCCCTTACAATTAAAGGATTTAAAATAATTTTCATACTTGTTAAGTGTTGTATTTATTTGTAATTGTGATGGTGAAACTGCACTTACAAAGTCTTATGCTAACTTTGAGCACTTAATACAAAAGGCACAAAAGGAGTGAAAGGAAGTGATATGGAAAAATTATCTGCAGGCTCTGAAAGACTTTGTTGGTTTCTCTAATTACATCTTATCTCCCACTGCATCACACTTAGTTAAAACAGCAAGAAAGAGATCGAAAAGGTAATACAGATGAGATACTGCTCCCTCAGAGGTCCAGGAATTTTTCAGTCCAATTAAAGCTAGGCTACCTTTTTTTCCTAAAAAGGTGAGGAGGAGAAATAAACAGCTTTGTCACGATAAAAGAAAAATTTTACTAGATAGCAATAAAGTGTTATGGATTATGCTGAAAGATAGACAAAGAAGGCCTTGCAGTGTATCAAGCAAGTGGATATTAGCTTTTTAAATAATACATCCATCCTGGTTTTCTTTTTTACAAGGGTAATGAAAATATGACTAGCAGTCAAAAACTGAATTTTATGGAAGTTATTTGTTGTCCCTTTGTATCTCTAATTCCCAGGATTTTTTCATCAATGTGCCCAGAAACCTGTTACTAATTAACTATATTTCAAGGAGACACTGCTTTCCAACAGATGACTGAGAAGTCTGGGCAGTCCTACTTAGTTCCTGCTGCTTTTCTGCAAACTCTCAACTAATGTCATCAAACATTCTCCGTTCTCCAGCAAAAGTAGTGTCCCCTGAGGCTGCTCATTTTCTCTATTCCTAAAAATATTTCCTTCTGTCTGAAAATGAGAATTCTAGAGGACAGAACAAAGGCCCTTGTCACCCATGACAGACTTCTGGTATCCAGGGATCATGCTCTGAAGATTGTTACTCTAGGACATTAAATGTTTGGGAGGAGACTCAAGGGATGTTCATGCTCCAATCACCTAGAACACAAAATACAAGGCTACAGTATCTCACAGTGTTTCTGAATGTATTTTAGGGTAATAGGCAGTAACAATCAGTAAATCAGCTACTGAGGATCCCACCTTGTTCCCGATGTTAAATTAGGTTTTCACTTGCATCCTTTGTCCCTGCAAAGTTTTAAGCTGTCCAATAGATAACACATTGCATTAAGCCATACCTTGGAATCACCAAATCTGTTGCTTTTAGGGTTTCATCTTCCCTTTAATCTTTATATCCAAATATTTGAATCAATGTTTGGTTTGGTGTGGTTTGGTTTGGTTTTGAAAGGAAGGAAAAATTACTACCTAGACCGAAACTGTTGTCAATGTATCCTAAATTTTATTTGCTGGTAAAATCTATCTGCCAGAATTCACCATCATTTCATATCAAAAAGTGAATTTCTTATAAATGAAATATGTTTACTAATGTGCTATCTCTTCTTTAAAAATGGACCATATTGATTTATCTCGCTGCTACTTGTTAGAGAAAATGCAGATATTTCTATTGTGGAAAAATACAATAAGTAGTATATTATGTGGTACATTGTCCAGGATAATGTCAACTTACAAATTTTGAAGTTGAAGGGGTTTTTGACCAAAATTAACTGTATATTCTGAGGCAAAAAATCTTCTATATCCTTAAGACAAAACACTACATTGTACACAAGACTTTGGAAATCATGCTTCTTATGACACAGTCATTTTCAAGGATCTGCATAAAGCAAACTAATTGTTTAGTAAGATTATCGAGCATGTCTTCTGATCCAATAAACAGTGTATCAAATTAAGATAGTAGGCAACGGGTTCAAAACAAGCTAGAGGTTGCTTTTCCTAAAATGGGATACTAAAATTTGATGATATAAGAGGAATACATCAAGCACTATTAAACACAAAAACATCAGCTTTGACCAATTAGTCATGACCTTTAAATTCTTATTCCACTTTCAAATAATTACTCCCATTAATACACATTACTGTTTTTGGAGACTATTGTTTCCATCTCAGCCGCTCCGTTGTCAGAAGGGGTGGTTTCAAACACCTGTCTTCCTGCTGTCAGAGTGCTGTAGGAGCTTTAAGTTATGGCCCACCCTGTGCTGTTTCAGTGTGCCTGAGAACAACAAAGAAACTGCAGCTGCAGGGACACTGTAAGCCCTACCCGAGCTGTGAGACAACCTTTTAAGATATTCTTAACCTGATTAAGAATTACTCCGTAATATCCTAGAGAGGCATATGCTTATACTCCTTCAATCATGTATCAGACACAGCTAGATCATTATGACATCATACCTAGGTTATTAGGTCCCTCTCTACTAAGTCCAATTCAGGCTTTTCAGCAGAACCATGGAAAAAGAGGCTACACAAAAACTTCTCTTGACTTTGTCAGCTAGGAAGGAATGAGAAACCTGCATCATTTTCAGCATTTCCAATAAGAAGATGCAATTTCTGTTCTCAAGATATCTTAGCAAGCATCTGTCAGGGTTTGAGAATACCAGTTGTCACAGAGCAGTGAAGCATATGGTTCACAAGACAGTGTGTTGATGTGCTGTGAAGAGCATCCTCTTGGGCACAGGAAGTAATGTCTCCCACCCTCACTCAGTGCTGCTGTTAATTGCAGTCATGGCTGGGCAGGAAGGGCACTGGCAGATACCTCTGCTTAGGTACTTTATTTGACACTTACTGTGGTACCTTAGAAGAATGTGGAAATGGAGAAAAGTGGAATAATCCTATAATAAAATCGGACATAGTAGGTTATGTTCATGTTGGTGACAAAACTACAGAAATTTCATTTATTAAAGATTTCATGATCATGTGAAAAAGTTCATGATCTTTAGACTTGGTACAAAAGGCACAAGAAAACAGAGTGTGAAAAGAGAAAAGGATGCAAGCAAAGGAGATTTTCAGAAGAAGTCAAACTTTGTAGTTAGGCTGTCACTTTATCTGTTTCCATAGTTAACATATTCTAAATCTCTGATAAAAGCATGTTGGTTTTTTCAGAGCTTACAGCATTCTTTACCAAAGAGAGTAAACATTGAAATGTAAGCTTAGCTGCAACAGAACCTGATTGTTAGGCTCATACAGCCTGGTACCTTTCCCCTTAAATTGTCCCAGCCCAGTTACCAGAACTTTATAAAGCAATGAAAAAAAATAATAAATCCACCAAACTAAATAAGGCATTCAGTAACAGAGAAAAGTTTTAGGTTTTGCACCCACAAGGTTTGTCTAGGTGTGTTATAAACTGATAAGATGGTATCCGCTCTATGGTTGTTAAGAGGGCTTCTGGATTCTCTTCTCTAGGGATACTAGTTCACAGCTTTTAAAGTTGTCCTGAACATAAGGCTGTCCAGTATTCAAATTAAAGATATTAACAGCAACCTGTGATTTTATGATAAACCACAAATATGCAAAACCACTCCTTAAAACAAAGCATAGACTCTTTACTGGTTGACCCCCAGAGAAAGCATGTGAATTAACAATCATATTTGTTCTGTTATTGGTTTTAGAAATTACTCCAGTTAGAGGATGTTGACTAATCATGATAGTGCCATATATATTTATATCTGAAAATAAGAAAAGCAAAATATCCCTTGAGTTTCTTCTTTAAAGAAATCATTGATAATAATTACCTCTGTAATAAGTGCTTTATAATTTAATGTCATTTCAGACAACTTGGATTGTTCACCCACACCAGAATTTATAATACCTGCTGTTTTCTGTCTAACTTACCAGTACAAAAATAGGTCTTTTACACGTCCTATTGGGTGAGCAAGTCAGAAAATGAAACTGATCTTGTTTCAGATACGTGTGTATTAAACCTACTTATTCCTTCATCTGCTTGGGATTACCAGATCTACAAAAACAAGATCTGACCTGTTCAGTATAATGTTCTGCCTTAGGAGACGAAAAGGCAACCGTCAAGGTTGTACCCAGCAATGAAAGAAAAAATAAATTAACGAATATAGAAAATGGCAAACCACTAAGAATTCGTCTCTCCACAGATAGTTCTGTTCTTTGCTTACCTAGTCTGGAGCAATACTTCCACATAAAGTGTTCAACTGCCTATTTGCATTTCTGCTGCTCTGCTCTCTGTGTACTACTTTATCAAAGCTGGATTTCGACTGTCTGACTAAATTTGTATCGGTAGAAAAAGATTTAGTTAATTGTGGACAATCCTTTCCTGGTGGGCTTCTGCATGGTGTCTGCAGGAGGAGGAAGGAATGCCTACCGGAGGCCTCTCAAACTCCTTCAACAGATGCTTACTCTTGGGAGTCAATTCCTCATTCTTCTGCTTGTGTTATTAGCTTCCAATTTCCTGATGGTCAGTCTCCTGAGTAGCTATATATTGCTTGCTCTCTAGACGTGGACTAATTTCTTTTTCCTTTTGCAGCTTGACAGAGATGTATAGCTTTTCCATAGTTTATCTTGTGCTGTAATCTCTTAGGTGGTTTTGGATTTCCAGTTCTGATCGTTGTCTCATGTCTTATAATGGGTTCTGTCAAAGTTCCACAGGATCTGAGTCATTAATTCACTATAAGTAATAAATTAATAAAAGGATTCTGCCCATGTATGTGGTCTCTATTAAATGTGTTTTATAATAGCCTTATATTTCTGTTAAGGTGTTACAATTTTTAACATTACTAGATACTATTTCATAACTAACTCTCTCATCCTAACAAATCTATCAGCATTTTTAGTTTCATGTAACTTTCTGAATGCTGCTGCATGCTGAAGTTCTCCTTCTCAAAGAGTCCTTTGCCTGTTGTTCCAGTTCCTTGGAAATTCCATTTCCTTCCCTTGTCTCTCTGGGATAAGATAAGAATAACATTTTCCTTTCTGTGACCATCTTCTCTTGGAACACCAGTAAGCGGTACTGGGTTCTTGAAGAAAGAGCTTAACTGAATTCACAGTAAAAACATCGGAGTTCCTGCAAAATCTAAAATTTCATTGCACACAAAACTGCTTTTCGGGGCTCAATGTATTTGGCTTCAGCAATTTTATGCACACTATAAGGGACTGTAGGCAATCTCCCCATTATTTTAGTAATATACAATTTGTGGTCGTCAGCATCCTCTTAAGTCTTGGCCTTCACAGTCAATTGGAATATAGCTGGAAAATAGTTGCCTAATTGATTTATGCAAAAAACTTCACGTCAAAAATGGGTGCTTGCTGCACTGAGGCAAGGCTTTTATTTCTGCTAGGTATAACTTCATTTCTGCTTCCCACCTAAGTCTTCCAGCACTCTGAAGACTGCTGGACATTTGTAGCTGCACAGACTGACTGTGACAACACATAGTCTACTTAGTGGAAGGTGGTTTAAGACAACATTTAATTTTTCCTCTGGTAAAGAGATTAACACAATATAGTGCATAAATACTGCACTGAAAAACACATTAATTTCATTTTACAAGTCATAGAAAACAATGTCTTTTGCATTTTATATATTTTATTTTCACCAGCATCATTAAGTAACTTCTGTGTTTTCCCCAGAGAAGTTTGAAGCTCACTAGTCTTTGGAAACGAGCGTGAACCCTTTCAGCATATTATCTGTTTCTCTGTATCCATACTTTGGGTTTGTCTCAAGTGAGCATAGTCTGCCTTCACAGTGAGTCTTACAGCCCCTTGACAAAATGGATTTACTTTATGAGCACCTTTAAAAATATTCATCTGCCCCTTTTTCTCAGTTTGGTTGTTTTCCAGAGCTGCTTATGCAGAGTTGCTGTTTCTGTCAGATGAAATATACAGGCACGTTACCATGTCTGACAGAAACAGTAAGCATCAAGGATTTCCTGAGAAGAAACATCAATATGCAGCATGTGAAGTTTCACATTTCCCAACACTACTAATTACATTATCACCTGAACATCAGCTTCTAATAATAGCTATTACTAAAATGTGTAGTCCTGTTTATCTTCTTTAAAGAGAATTCTTCTGACAGACTGCACAGCTCTTTTATCTCAGCCATTGTGATAAAGTGACTCAGAGCTTATTCCAGATGAATCAGTGGCAATAATCCAATTTACATCAATGGTGGGAAGGTTAGAACCACAGCGACAGAAAAAATGTCCTCCTCATGCATATAGTATGATGGGAGTTGATGTTAGTGTTTTTAAATCGTGTTCCTGGGGATTTATAATTTTTATTGTATTTTAGTTCTGGTTTGAGATTGGGTATAGCATGCAACCTGACTACAAAGACATGTAGGACAGCTGTCAGGAAAAGTGAAGTTTATGGGACTGAAAAGATGCCATGTTATACCTAATCTTAGTTATCTACTCAGATCCTTTTTATAAATTGTAGCTGATATATATCTTGTTTGTTTCCAAGAGGGAAATGATGTAGTACTTAATGAGAGGGCAGCAATATATGGCAAATGAAAAAGAGAAACCATTCTGTAGATGAATATGAGAGACAAAAATTGTTCTGCTTAAAAAGGTATGTTATATATATAGGAATATTATATATATGTATGTTCAGCAGAAGAGGTAGTGAATTCAGGAAGTGACTAGAAGAACAAATGCAACCAAAGGCAGCACAGTGTTTCCTGGATATTTTGAAGATATCAAAGGTTTATGAAGTATATATACACAGTGGTTCACAGCAAGTAGCATGAGTGTTCAACAAGCAGCCTGAATTAAGCAATGTGTGCTGAAAAGTCTGTATAAGATCCTGAAATATAATCAGGACGAATAAATAGAAAATGATGGATGCCAAACACATTGAGGAAGAACATCAACATCTAAGACTAACTTATACATCAGCATCATTTGCAAAAATATCCATTTCACAGTTTAATCAACCAGAAAAGCAGAAAACTAATGATATAGAAAATACAAAGTTTTATTAAAACCTACTGTTAAAATATCAAAGAGAAGCCAGAACAACTGCAAATTTGGCAGAGAAAGAAACTGGATTTTTCAAGGGTGAGGGTTAATCTGGAATCTGACCTAAGGCGTCTAAGGCATGGCAGCACATAAAGCTCTGCACGAATGGGATGAAGAGAAGAAAATGTAAATGAAATTTTGAGGTCTTGCTGGAAGAACATGGCAAGAGCTACTGACTGAAGCAACAGGAAAAATTACTGGAGCACAAAACCATGACAGTCAGCAATAGATAAGCTATAAACAATTTACAGTGAAAACACTTCAGTGATCAAAGTGGGAGGAGAGCAGAGAGTACATCTTTGGGTATAGCAAGCCCCAGTTTATCAGGGAACTCCCAGAAAGTAGTTCAGAATAATTTGAGAGGTGAAAACAACAGACTACTTATTTTCCTTGACATTATCGAGAATTGGAGTGAAAATGTGAATTGAGAGCTTGGATGACAACTGTCAAGTATACACAAACCAGGACTGTAATAAAGATTCTGAATTCAGTTAACAGTCAATCATGTTTGGAAAGCCCTTAAACTTTGAAATTCTGCACTAGGTGCAGAATAAAAGAATGTAATTTGTCATTCTCTTCTCCTTTCCTTAAGTACCAACAGAGCTGACACAATGTGCTCAATGCCTCTGAATGATCACTTCATATCACAGTTCTTTCTTCTTCACCCTATAGAAACCCTGTTAAATAACCAGTTGTGTTCTGGTAACTTCTTTGTGCTTAGCAAACGTAAGTTATTTTGTTCCAACACCTCAGAGTGTGCATTTTGCAAACTACGGAAGGCTGTCACACACAAATTAAAAAAATCTAAAGATTCGCAGTACCCACCTTTCCCAACTCTTCCTAAACAAGTATATATTGTGTCATACAGATCAATGTCTTTCAGCATAAAAGTAATTTTAAAGCTCTGCTGCCCCCAGTTTCTTCCATATTTGCTATCATTGCATAACAACAGGGATTTCACGTGGTACATAATGTGGATTTTCTTAACAAAATTCACATAGAATGTATTGATATAACCATGTCAGCTGTAACACACAAAAACATGTGAAGGATTAGTAGCGTCATAACATTTCAGGTTTACTCTTGAGAAGGAGAGAAACTGAAGCTACTACACTCTGATACAGAAGCCTATTGCCATAGCAATTTCTGTAGCTTCCATGTAAAAAGATCAGAGTTCAAGTCTATTAGTTATGCCACATATTAAGGAGCATGTCAAGTTTCTCTACACTGTGTAATACTGCTCTTCCTAGCTATCTTATAGTACATACTACAACTACTTAGACTGCACTAGGATTTCAGAGAGATTATGAGAATTTATTAGTCCTGCTCAAAAATAAACAAACTGAAACAATATCTTGAAAGTAATGAAGTATCTGTGTTACTTTTCTTTCCGCCACTTGTTTGTTAGTACTGTAGCTTAACTGCCCTTGTCTAATAGTTAAGGATAGCACAAATATACAAAATAAACTCATTTTAATATGAATGGCTTAGTAGGATAGCAAATACATACCCTGTTGTTTATCTACCGTTCCACAAATTAACTCATTAAATATGGTTGGAGGGATTGACATTTTGGGGGAAGGAAGGCTCAAAACAGCCAAGAAAACAATGATATTTAAGTTTATCAACCTATTTGGAAATGAAGCAGGAGCTGAAACTCAATCTTATAGTCCAGGGTTCTGGTTTAAAAGGAAATTAAAGAGGCTAGATTGGTCAGAAACTCTCATACTAATCGCATAGTATGACTATTTTAGGTGCATGGACAGAATGGTGAAGGTAATAAAGCTCTTGAAATATTTTATAAGAACAAAATGGAAAAAACAAATCAAGGACCCATTACAATAAAAATTTGTCATAGAGGAGGAGGGGGTTTAGATGACTTGGGTTTTCACGGGAATGCAAAGCAAGATTTATGTCTTTTGGTTTGGCAGAACACAAAGCTGTTTAAGGTATCAAAGGAGATAAACTGAATGTATTAAATTTTTTATATTACCTTTGAGACCTATTTTTATATAAATGTTCTTAATGATGAATGTTTCCTTTGATTCAAGTTGTTAGTTATATTTCAAATATTTTCATGAAGACTGCCTATATTTGCTAAGGCTTGCAGAGTTGGGCATTAAAGATTTAGATTTAGTGTAGTGATAGGTGTGGTATAATGGAGGGTAGAAATATATTTTGCAGATTGTGTCTTCAGTTTTCAACTCCATTACCTTTTCTTTTTTTTAATGTATCACAGAACAGGGCTGTCTGTTCTAAGGGGAGCGGAGGTGGGAAAGATCAAACAGGATAGAGCACACAAGGACTCTTGTTTCAGGAAAGCCTTGATCTATTTGGTGAAGGCATACCCAAATGCAGCCTTATAGACTAGCCTTCTGCCTTGTCCTCTCTGGAACTTCTGTTCATACTTGGTTATTAGGCAATTTCAGATGTAGGAGGAAGGAGAAGCCTCTTACAGAATAAATCAAGAATAGGTCGAAGAGCATTTCATTGCTAAGAGATTACTGGAATTTGGATGAGTTTGTATCGAAAAGTCTGGTCAGCTTTGACCCATGTCCTGTCTCAGGTTGAAGTGCTTGAAATAACCCTGAGGCCTTCTATGCCAAACCCACTGTGCAGAATCCGTGTGGCTGAATGGCATGTATTTACAGCCTGTGGCTGAATAGTCATGATGTCCTTGTCAAGCCATGGTTAGTACAATCTCCACAAAAATGCACGACATTAGTTGCAATCTCTGTGTAGGCTATATTATGCTCAGAACTTGTACAATAGCCTTGCAGCAGACCTCTGTTGGCTAATGGATCACCTAAGTGAAATGCCTGGGAAGACTGCAGATGAATTCCCATTTGACAAATGTCTTAATCGTAAAATGTAATAAAATTTGTCACTTCCTCCTGTGCTGCCTATACTTGGAAAACGGTTGCCTTGTCACATCAAGGTTAAATTACGTAGGTAAGCAGCAATTAATAGTGACTTACAGTCACCCACCATAATTATTGTTACTACTTGTGGTTCCACAGTTTCTGATTACGGCAGTACAGTATTTTTTCATAGCATTAAAATTCAGTCTGCATCATACTGTGAATAAAATCATATCAAATGCATCAGCAGTATCTGAGACTGTCATGGTTTGGGCTGGCCTGGCCTGGCCACTAAAATGAGTGATAGATGCTCTCTTTTACATCTCTCCCCATCAAAGAAGGGACAGCATCTCCTTTCAGGGAGAGAACGATGAGAAAGAAAAAAGACTTATGAGTTTAAAAAGAAACTAAACTACTTTAATGAAAATATTACTAAATTAATAAAAAGAAAATATTGAAATATAAACAATATATACAAAACCATACCAAGGATGATGATAACATCACTGGTAGGCACTGGGAAAATCCCAGACTGAACTCACTGACAGGAACTGGATTCTGGATCTGGATTCAGGAACACACAGTTCAGGATCAAAGGCAGACAAACAGACAGAGTCCTCCTTGGATGCCGGCCATTGAAGAAAGAGGGCTGACCCTTTGATCCCTCAGCTTTTATACTGAGCATGAGGCAGATGGGATGGAATACCCTGTTTCAGCTGTCTTGTCCGCTCCTACCCGCAGGTGCGACCCCTCAATGCTTTTCCACTTCTGACTCTCTAACAGGGCATGTAACAAAGTTGGCTGCCCTTGGGTGTTATAGCAATAAGTATAAGCAGGAGCCTCTCTGCATACCTTGCCTTGGCATCAACTATAAACAGTCAAGTCTTACCACTCTGGAAGTGAACTGTTGCCTGGAAAAGACACCTTTAATTTCAGAGAGTTCAGTTAACTTCTAACTCAGTTCAGAGTTAGAAGAGGCTTAGCTGAAAAATAAAACTACTGAACAGACAATTGCTTCTGTTTTACCTCAAACCACGACAGATATACAGGAATACTTTGAATTTTACTTGTTGACAAATCTGAATTGTGAAGATTTGCATATATGTTTATGTAAATAAACTGAGAAACACTGGAATCATATCAGTTTCTTCAACATCTGGCAAATAAAAAGTCTTGATGCAAAAATTTTCTCATGGTACTGCGAAACTCTTTTCTCTTACTTATTTTCCATGTATAGCTATTGCATTAATCAAGGTTTGCTTATGACAGATGTTGCTGAGAATAACTGCTTATGCATAACGTAATACCAAGTATGAAAATGGCATATGAGAATATTCCTGTTTCTCTAGCGGTCAGATGTTACAGCTAGTCATCATTGACGCAACACCTCTGGAGACTGGCAACTTTAACTTGTGCCTAAGACTGTTGTAGTGTCATGACAGAATCAAATACACATCTAACACTTGGAATGCTTGATATCAATGCAAATTTTTAGATACCGAGATAAGCAAAATTGTAGCACCTTTAAAAATAAAAAGAAATGTATTTTTCAATAGGTTAGTATTGTATACTTTGTCTTGTAGGCCAACAACATAACTAGAGACAAAATCACTAAATATTACCCTGTTTCTGATAAAACCGTTAAATGACCCTCAGAAAAAGAAAAGGTCACACTCTGTTTCAAGTGTCATGAAGCCATACATACGTATCTAACAAAAATATCTTTGCCAGTATATAGTCAAGGTGCATTACATTCTAAGAAGTAATCAGAGATGCTGTTTACCCCTTCAATGGATAACTCTTAATTGGATCACTTCACTTGAATAGCCTCTTGTAAGTAGGCTCACAGGTTGAAAAACAATGAGTATTTAAGTCTGCAAGTAGTCCTGTAACCCACATTCATTTGGAAAAATAAGGCTTTATTTATGGATGCTCTTTAAAAAGTCAAGTTTTCATCTCAAAGAAGATGAAGATATGATTTTTTTTTTTTTCTCCCCTCTCCCACCACCCATGCATACAAACTTTGTTTTCTCCATGCTGCCTAAGCGAGCCTTTCTGGTTTTTTTTTTTTCCATATTTTGGAGCACAAAGCTATGAATTGCTTTTCATCACAACTGCAGCAAATGTGCAGTCACTTTTCAGAAATCTACGATTGACTAGGGCAAATCAGAAGAAATGACAAGGAGATAGACTCTACTATATGGGGTTTAAGCCTTCACAGAAGGAGGGAATTCACAGAGCATTAGTAGGCAATACTTTTGATGATTCTGATTTTGATATAAAAAATAAGGAATGCACATTATTAAGAAAACATTGATGGTCACAGCAAGTGCCACTGTTGCCTTATTCTTCCCTTCTAATTTTTGTTATTCCTGTCACAAAGAAATGTTAAAGGATAGATTGATGAAAAGAGTAGGAATGTGCTGCCAAAACTTTATTTTTAAACTTATATTATTTTTGGTTTGGTTTGGTTTGGTTTTGTTTGTTGTGTTTTTGTTAGTTTCAGTTGTTGGGGGGTTTTTGTAACATGATTTACCTTTCCACTGAACAACAGCAAGCTGTTAGGTCTTTAACAGGACAGCTTTCTCAAGGGGAAAGCTGCTCATAAAAAGTGTCAAAATGTTTTATTTCACATTCA
Source organism: Chionis minor (assembly GCA_013398295.1). Classification (NCBI taxonomy): domain Eukaryota; kingdom Metazoa; phylum Chordata; class Aves; order Charadriiformes; family Chionidae; genus Chionis; species Chionis minor. Next base: position 937,803 of record VZSF01000950.1, on the reverse strand, counting down.
ACAGTTCTGAGTGTGATGGTCAAGCAAACAACAATTAATTCCTTCCTCCTTTTTGTCCCTCATTTAAAAGTCAGTGCAGGTATCATGTCTGAAGAAACAAAAGCCACCTCAGGAAAGAAACTTTGTCAAAAACAAACAAAAAATAAACAAAAACTTCTAGAAGTATTTATTTTTCTTCTTCATAGTTTCTTTTCTCTCTAGTGTCTTCTCAGTCATTCTGCATTGAAGTTATAGATTTCCTAATTGCGTGAGTCTCTGTGAACAATAAAATTTGCCCAAAGAAAGATGATCCAACAAAGGAGAGTTACATGACTTTGGGCCCTATGTAGAGTAATGAAGGCTTTGGAAAACTATTTAAGAGTCTCAAACAATGTATCTCAGAAGTTGGGGGGTTTTGTTAAATACTGGGGGTTGTGGTTGACAAATCTGTGCAAGGTTCTACAAAGTCACAGGTCAAGTCTGCAGTAACTATTGAAACAGAGGCTGCTCACAGCAAAGTATGAATGCATGGTGCTACTTCCTGAAAAAAGAAAAAGTATCTTCTATCGCTATTTGACATTTACTTTTGCAAGTTTATTCATTCTCTGTCATTCAAAGGTGCTTTTGTGGCTATCTCCACTATGCAGCAGAAAGCTGTCTGACAGAGTAACAGGAAAACATGCAAGACTGATAAATTTTTATTTATTCTAAGTGATTTGAAAGAATATGGCAACCCATATATTCCATAGAGATGACAGGAAAGGAATAATTCTGTGAAAACTTATGTCCTTCCAGAATGGTCTTGGTAAGTTTTAAGGATCAAATAATTCATAACAGATCTTCTTGATGCTACCTTTTCAGTTTGATTTATGTAGATTCAAAAAACAGATGCATTTGTTCTTGAAGGTTAATCCTAATTTCAAGTATTGATTTTCATACCCAAGGTCATGAGCATTTTTTAGGTCAAACATTACCTTGAAAAGTTACTTAAACTGTAATTTTTTTTAAACATCTCTTCATTTTTAATGCTAAGTGTAATCCGATAAGAAATAGAACAGGGTGTTCTTTTACTAAATCAGAGACCGTATACCCCTTGAACAAAGTTCAAAAACCCCAGTAACCACCCTGCAAAATTCCATCTAAAAATTTCTTGTCAGAAAAATTAGAAGTTATTTGATCATCTCTGATTATCACAGACTTTTAAAAACTAGAATGCAAAGGTTTTCTTTTGAACACAAAGATTTTCTGCTCTGGAAGGACAGACTTAAGAACCTGACCAACCTTGGCATTTTCTGATGCTCCAGTATGACAGACTAACAGTCCTCCTGTGGTCCATGAAAAGATCGTGGTAAGTCCCTGAAAAGCAAGGCAAAGCCTGAGGATATTTTTGTCAGAAGACTGAACAATAAATAGAGGGATAAAGGAAGAAATGTTGTAGTCTTCTGTTTTCCAGCCCTGAAGACACTGCTGCCATGAATCTCCAGCCATGCGATTCTTTTCCTACCAACTGTCAGCCTGACCTTTGGTTGCACAAAGGCTGTGTTTGTGACTGCATCATTGGGAATATATCTCTTTAGCTATTAAATGTGTGGACTTCTGAGTTGATCTTTTTCTCCCCACACTTCTTTCTGGTAAAATACAAGGCACAGATTAGGGCAAGTCTCAATAAACTTGGAGCTTAATACAATAGTGGAGCTTAATATAATAGGTCCTGACTGAAATACTTCCGATCTCATTAACTTTTGCTGTAAAGTTGTTGTTTGCAGGACTTGTATTTATTTTGAATGTTGAAGTCCATTGTTAGTTGGAAAGGCAGGTTTAGGTTTTCTGTGAGTGTCTGATCCCCTAGGTGAATCACGTAAGTGCTACTAGTTCCTAATGGTGTTTCTATTACTGATTTGATTGGTGGTCTACATTTTGTAATATTCAACCTATCCATGGTTTTTTGCACCAGACCTTTAATAGCAGCCTCTGGCAGAGTGATTTTTTCTGCATTCCTACTTCACTACATTGGTGTGAGATGTCGATGCAATGGAGATGAAAATGCTGAGCCAAGATCAGATGTCACAGCTCATGACATTTTTTGTGTCTATGCGCAGAAGACATGTGAAAAACATCCAGATGTTACGGTCAATTTTCTTTTTAAGATCATTTTAACTTTTTTAGGGATTTTGCTTAAAGGTAGAAGTAGCGTTCCCAATTTAAAGGAAAGCTCAATAAGGTGGTCTTTTTTGCCTCCTAATAATGAAGAGGGAATGTTTATTACAGAAATCCAATTAATACCTAATCAGTATTATATTGGGTCTATAGTTTGTGACCAGACTTACCTAATATGAGATTTTGTTAACTTGTATATATTATTAAAATCCCAAATTAATATGAAAGTTCAATAACTATTTCTTGAAGAAGCTTGTGCCTCTTAAAAATCATCATGTGCCACACAAAGACTGCCATCACATGAAGACACAAGGAAATAATCAAATTTCTACTTAATATATTGCTTGTTAGTTTTGAAAGTTTTATTGCAAGTAAGTGTTCTAAAAGCTTTTGCCCTTTAACTGACTGTGTTTGACTTTTTTACCACTATAATTTTTTAACAGGAAATTAACATGTTTCTACTTGTGACTGATTCAAGTAGAGTACTCTGTAAACAAACTTTTTTCATAATACCTCGAATTTGCTTTGAAGATTCATATGCTCCCTTTCATTACCCAATGTAGTATTTGCATATGTATGTTTCTCACCTTACTACGTGTCCGCTGTATAGCTGTAAAAAGACAAATTTTCACTTGTTATTGATGTTTCTCAGTTATTTTAATTTATTCTGTAGCTTGTTTAATACTTTCAAGAAACAAAATGATATGCACAGTGGTTTTATTCTGCTTATAGTAAAGGTGTTTTGTTTTGTTTTGTTTTTTTCAATTGTGCTTCTCTCTCATGCCATTTCAGTGCTAGTTAGCGTCTTAGAACACAGTCCTCAGGTCTTCATTTCATCTCAGCTCTGCTACTTGAAGATTTTTCCTAGGTTCTGTTGTGCTTTTCCATATTCCAGACTAACACGATAGTGAAGGAAGTCATCTTTGTGAGGCCTTGTTTTGCTTTGTTTTGCTATCGGGCTTAACAGAGTCAACCCAGTATAGTGTTAAAAGATTTTAAGATAATTTTCTGTAGCCAACAGCTGTTCTTGTTTTGCAGAGCATGTGATTTGGTCCAACAGATGGACATTTATGGTATCTTACACTTGTGCTCTTTGGGGTCCTGATTTATCACAGTAACTCATTGAAACTGCTGAAGTTAAACAGGCATAACACTGTAGTGACATAGTGATAAATTAGGTTTTTATGGTAGTTGTGCAGAGCAGTCAGACTATTCCAGAGATAATAAAGTATGTTGTTCTCAGAATTTTGGCATCAATCTGAAGTCTTGTTCTGTAAGCTTTAACATTCTCAGCTTGATTGGTCAGCTATAGTGACGTTTTTGTGGGTCACAATAATTCAGTCTCAACAGTTGAGTTGCTTTAAGTTACTAAGTATAGATTCCTACAGTAGACCGCCACAAGTGTTGTATTTTGCATCAGCCAGAACATCTGGGGAGGTCACTCAAAATAAAGAGAGGATAGAGAGAGAAAGAATGAGCTATATGACCACTTCTTACTTGTGATCAGTTTTTACCTCTACCAAAAATGAACAAATACAAACCTCCTGAGAACACCGAGAGGCAGACCTGTTAATCTTTGTGTAACTAAGTCATTACTTTGTGTAACAAAGTATTTAATATCAGGTTGAATCTAACACATCTGGGGTTTTGGCAAAGGACAAGCACTACAGGTTACTTCAGCATGCCAGGCAGCATCACTGTTCATCTGATAAATCTATTTCGATCACAACTCTGGTGAGTGCTATGAAAGATTCATCTAAAAAAAAAAAAAAAAAAAACCAAAAATCAAACAAACAAACAAAAACCAACAAAAAAACCTACAAAAAACCCCAACACAGCAGGAAGTTAGTCTATTTTACATTGTCAATCTGTGTTAAGAAACTCAGAACTGACGGTCATGAAGGGAAAGTATTGCGCTTCCTTAGGATACTGAGCTTCAATTGATTTCTGTTTAAGGTTGTGAGGATTCAACACTTAAGACAGTTAATGTCACCTGCTCAGAACGACATTTGCAGCAAGTTGGGGGGGGGAACTTGAAGGACATTATGTGATTTGTCCCGGGTCCTAATTTCTCACCTAACATAAATTTGCTGTCTGAGGACTTGGTGACCTAGTATGTGACAGTCCCTCCTTAAGACTTCATTATAATGGAGAGCAAAGGAAGATATTTCTAGCAGTCCAAAGCTGAAATAAGAAGTTTTTCTAAGCCCTCGTCTTCTTCTATGGTCATCTTTGCACTTCTTTTGTGTGCTAGGTTAGTGGCTATTTTTGGATAACCAGTGTCTGTATGAGTTCCCATCCTACTCCTTCTTTATTCCTTAAATTTCTGGGGCCTGGGTTCCACCTGAATGTGGACTAGAAGATATTTTTGCAGCATTTCTTTTGTGGATCTTGTCAAGATCTATTTATAGATCTCTTTAAAGCAAAAATCTTGCCAAAGATGCTGTTGTTCTGGAGCTCTGTTTCCATTTCTGGTCATTTTTGGAGTCTTAATATTGTAGTTGTTTTGCTGTCATTCCTGGTTTTATTTTGGATTTTGCAGTTTTCTGTTCAAAACATCTTCTGCAATCATGTTGTGTCTGTCTGTTTGTATGTGCTGTAATAAAAGACTGCTGAGTCATGTCTACTGGTTTTCTCTTTTTATAGCACACAAACTAATCAGCCCACAAACCTCCAGAACTGTAGGTACAATTCCCCTGGCACTGCCAGCCTCTTTTCTTTAATGCAATAGTTTCTTTCAGGAAAATGCAACAGTTTGCATGTGTGCCATAACACAGTTGGCAATGTAACTACTAGGAGTGATTAATATTCTTGACCCTTAAAAAAGTAAATTAAGAAAACTTTGTTTTCTCCACCAGAAAAATACTGTTACTTTATCATTCTTCTAACTGTACTGTAAATAGCAGGAATTACAAACCTCAGAAACTAGGTGTGCAATTGCATTAAGTAGCAGCCAGAAAAAGTTCATCTCAGACTACTCTTTATATGATACTAGAGATATTTTTATTGCTTTATTTACAGAAACAATATTACAAATAAGAATCTGTATTTTAGTGATGAATGATTTTCAGTTTTGTTGCTGAATGGTTTTACTGATTCAGCATTAAGTAAAAATGCTGAACCCTGCATGATTTTTTTACTGTTTCTATTCACTATACATCACCTTTCTCACCAGTCCCTTAGGACTTATATGGATGATATATAAATATATGGTTTGAAAATATTTTCCTTTCATGTTGAAGACATGTGGGACCTCTGAATACATTATTTTTTCCCGTCTGAACTTGTAGTTCAAGCAGTTCTTCTTTGCCTTCAGCATGAGGTCAGACTTCTGCTTCTGCTTTTGTACTTGCAATAGATACGGAAGTCCTGAAACACATTAGTGAAATTCATTTTCTAAATGGAATTGTATTGCCAAACAGTCTGGTTTTAGCTACACAGGCTATCCAGGGTACAAATGGACATTAAAAATGGTGAATTGAATGAGACAATGGAAACACCTGACTTATGCCATGTTACTTGAGGAATGATACCAAAGGTGTTAAGTAACTTAACTCTAGGGGTAAATCACGAACTTGTAAGAAATTGTTTTAATGCTTCCAACCTTCCTTTTCTTACCAAATCAAAAAACTTCCTTTTTTGTTCATTTAATATTTTTATTGAGAAACTAACTCAGTGGATGTAGTCAAAAGAGAATGACGTTTCAGCAGTTTCACATGAAATCTGATTTCACTATAGGCCACCAAAATACCAAAACCACCATAAGTGCTAGCTCCTCACCAATATCTGCAGTTAACTATAGACCTGAAACGATCCTTACATTCTCCCTGTTGCATAATCCATTGGTCTTATATTTGCCAAGCCTATGCATTTATTTATATTGAAATAAATATAGTATCTCTGAGTAGGACATACAAAATTTTTGCGAAACCTCAGGACTAGATTTTTATTGTTGCTCGGATAACTCTTTCCGGTTACATTACCCTGTGAATTACATAGTGTTAACTTTCTGTGGAGCATTTACTTTCTATGAAATTTTCAGAAAGACCCGCTCATATTAAGCATTACTTCACCAAATCCTATTCCTTCTAGTAATTTTTCATGTTATATTTTTCATGGATAACAATATTGAATTGTCTAACACAATTCCTTCTTTTTTTCTATTTATTGTTTTTTCATTAGCGTCAGAGCTACAGGAAAAAGAAAAGGATTATTGGAAAAGAATCGCTAGAAGGAACAATTGAACTCATGCATGTGGGAAAACAGAAGCAAAAGTGGTTTTTTCCCCAGCAGTGTAGCGTTGCAGGACTGGTTTTGTTTTTTCTTTTCCCAAGGCAAGGTTCAGATGTATGAGAAAAACAGGAATAGCCTTAGCAAAAGATTTGCTTTATCAACTAAAAAGTACTGGAAAATGAGCTTTGCAGTAACCATGTTGGAAAAAAAGAAAAAGCAGTTTAAATACTAAGCAGAAGAAAAAAAGAATAAAATACATTCATGAATATCTCAGTGAAAAGAAGAAGCCAATATGTTTTACTCATGTCTATAAGTCACGTTTTCTTTACAAGAGTATTTGTAGGGGAAATAATGAAGAGTTTACTTGTAAAGTCATGACATTTTTACTGGTTTTAGAAATATTTTTAGAAAATCCTTTATTATCGACAAAGTATGTTTAAAAAATTGAGTATGAGAATTCTTTTAAAGCACAAATTGTTATTAAATTAATATGATCAGTGTAATAGCAAATAGTTAACATTAATTTAAAATAACAAATAGCAAATATTCTATAGCTGAAAAATGAACCAGGGTTTAAAACTTGCTGTAAAGATGTAGTTAAAATTGCAAAAAAGGTCTATCTGCAAATAATTTATAAGCAGAGGAAAAGATTCAATTTTGAAAATGTTCACATCTTTGAGTATATTTAAATAGGTATGCTCATGTATGGTTTATTAATATCTTTGCTCTGTAAGAATTCTAAATCTACTACAATAGCGTGCATGCCACATTAGGACTTCCATCGAAGACAAGTAGGATTCCCTGGGATAAGCTCTGCTTAAAACCTTTTTCTTCTTTTTGTTCAATCAAAGGCATTTGTATGTGCAACTCCATAAATGAACCAGACTTGTTTAAGAGTGATGGTATAACACATCCTAATGATGTCCCTGTTTTCTTTTGAAGTTGATAAAAAAGCATCATTATCTAGAAGTTCCTAAAAGGTAAAAGAGCCTTCAGATGTTTTTTTAAATGTTTTAAAGCAAGATGTTGCAAAAAATATACAAATGTGGAATATTTGGGTTTATGACATTACATGCAAAAAAGGTTTCTCATTCTGTAAGAAACAGTCTTACAAAATGGACCTGTTAATCTTGACATGCAGTATCTACATCTATATATAAAATTCATTGAAAATTCAGTAAACACACTGAAGGCACAAGATAAGAGTTGAAAGTGTCAGAAGAAATGGGAATTATACACGCCACTGAGCACAATAAATCAACAGTATGGAAATTGTCCAGTATAAAAATAAATTCTTTTTCCTGATACCCTAAATGCAAGAAGCTATGTAATATATAGTAGACACATAATTGGATTGCACTGCAATCCAGCTCAAAAACTAAATCTTGCAATTCCTTAAGAGTGATATTATCCATTCCCCATAAGTCTTGGAAATGATGACACACCTGGATTTCCAAGTATCAGCTGAAAGAAACAACAGCAATCTCAACAACATAGTGCAAAAGAAAGCTCCCTTCTATTTTAACTTTTTAACTACATTTCTTCTAGAGGGGAATCAGGGGACATTCATAGTCTATAGAGGAGGAAGAAAGTAAGGGTATAAGGACACATATAGTGTATGAAAGCAAGAAGTCTGCCTAGCCCACTATTTTGTGTCCAAAACTAGAAGCCTAGAGAAGATGATGAAACAGTGTAAACACAGTGATGTATCCTCAGGATTTTCCAGGCCTAAAACATTAAAGATTTGGAGATTCCATGCATTATAAGTTATATCTTTGGGTTTACTCATATAAATGTTGGTGGTTTTTACAGTGCACTCTTGTTCCATGAACTTACCTTATTGATTAATGAACTCGTAGCATCTTGCAGAGAAGAATTCCTCAGCTTAATTATAGTGTGCCAGGAAAACCACCTCCGTCTGATTGTTTTGAACCTGTCACCTCCTAGCTTTAATTGCTGTTGTCATTACCTGCACTGGAGGAGAGTGAAACTTATTTCCTAATTGCCTTTTCCATGCTGTTCATGATTTTAGAAATCTCTATTCTCTTCCTCTTTCCAATCCTATTTTTCTCTCTTTCAAGATTTATAAACAAACAAACAAATGAACCCACAACACCTATGTAAAGAAGAAGTGTTTGATATGAAATTCATTCTAGACCTTTGATCATCCTTGACACCCTTGTCTGAACGATTTCAAGTATTATCTACTTTCTCAGGAGAAAAGGCAAGAATGCTACAAGGTCTTCAAGATGGGAGAGGCATGGATATATACAATGGCAAAATAATCATCCTTTCTCTCCTGATAAAGTACTTGGACTGATGTAACAACAAGGCCACAGTATACACTACTCTGAAGCCCATTATGACTTCCAAGGAACTTTTTGTGCCTAGTGTTAAATGAGCCTATCACATTGAGTTGCTAATTACAAATACTTCATAGAAATGGAAATTAGTTCAATTTCTCTCTCTCTGTAGTGACGTATCATGTTGCTTTTATTGAAAACTTGCATCCTATTCATTTCAAATACAAAATATCTTGCCTAAATTGTAGCTCTGCAAGTTTCCCAGTCTTCAAGTGTATTCTCAGACCAATTTTTATGTATAATTTCAAAAGATGCAGATATTTCATGCTCTCAAAGTGTAGCTGGTGGCAGCAGGGCCAGTCACACTTGGAACTAGTTGGTACAAAATGGTTTCAAAAGAGATATGTGAAACACCAGGTGAATGTTCATGGTTTCAGGAACAGCTGAGTACACTACAGTAATTTCTTTGGCAATTCCCCATGAACCCCCTCAAAATACCAGTCCTTCTCCTCTGAGAGTTAAAATAGGACAAGTTTTGTGTTAACAGCTGGGCTTTGTCAAAAATGGCAAGTTTGGGAGCTTTGAAACTGGGCTACTTTTTCCTCAGCTCCACTAGAACAACAATGTCTAGCCTAGCTCTTAGAGAAGGTGCACAGCTGTGCAGTTGTGCAGCAGTACAACGTAAGCAAAATATGTGACTATATAGCTGTGACTACGGCCATATTTCAAAGGAGGGCTAGCTCTGTTTGAATGACACATTATACAGTATTAGACAAGAATGAATATGTCATACCATCTGAGTATATAAAACCTGCACAAGGGGCAGAGAACATATGGCAAACTTCTCTCTATTACCTAAATGCCTGAGTTCTTAGCTGCGCCAGATTTGCTGTGGCTTAGAATAACTCAGTAACGAACTTTCTTGTGCACACATTCACACACACATACAAACCAGTAACATCTCGCAGTACTGACATTTTATGTTACTAGGCACAATCAGGCTCAGGAAACCTTTTTTCTAGAAACACAGCATTGCTACTCCTCCACTATATTTTTTAAGGGTTTTTTAAAGGGGTGGGTTTTTTCCCCTGGTGTCAGAAAATAAACTGACTTTTCATTCAGCATTTATCAAATTATATATTCTTTTAGTTGGTACATGATTTTTTTCTAATTTATAGATTGCCAGATTTATTTGTATTTAATCATATTTAAATCCTTTAAAGCCTTCTGCATCAATTAGGATTAATCTCCTCGCTCTGTTTTATAAAACCATCTCCAAAGAGGAACAGTTCTTAGGAGAATGTGTGACAGAGTGGTTTCAGGGACAATTATTTACTACATCCATCATTTATGTCTGACTCACCGTAGGTATCTCAAGGGGCACTGGCTGGTGCACTGAAGACTGATGTCATCAGCTTCAGAGTTCACTATCTGTACATGTTGTCTTTAAATCATAACGAAGTATTTCATTCCCTTGCTGTTCATGACTTTCTATGGCGCAGACCTGTCTTGTTCTCATTCACATCTCAGTAAGATTGTTTTCTGACTGTACATGAAGTGCTAAAAGTGATTCTTTTTTCCTACTTATAGAGTCTTTCTGTAGGCCTCCTAACCTAATAATCTGAAGGCAGACATACCTTCTGTGCCGATACATTATTTATAATCTAATAATGTTGTTGTTTGCACATAGTAACAGATGGTGTGGCCTTTCTCACTTAAATTTTAACATTTATTTAGGTTTGTTTTCAATAGAATTTTATTACTTTGTTTCTGCAAGGCAAAGGACGTTTTTGAATTTTTGTTTTAGAGCTCCAAAGGCAATCTTTCTCAGCTGGAGCACTTTTTATAGCACTTCACATCAGCTGTCAAGCCTCCTCCAACTCCTCTCTGTCCTTCCTTTTCCCTCCTTAATCACCTCAGAAGAGGGCCCCTATCCCAAAGTCCCATTTACCAGTCCCACACATGTGCCATTCCATTCACCAGATCAGATGCTTCAGAAGAAGGTAGAAAACCACAAAATCTTTGCTGCTGTAACTGGTGCCAATTCCCCACTTCCAACCCTAGCTTGTGGAAATGCACCTCTCATATTGGGTTGTCTTTTTGCAGCCACAGCTGCAATATTAATACAAGCCATTAAATGAGTTGGCCTGCAAGAAACTCAGAACTAAACTTGAGCAGATGGAGGGTGAAAACTGAAAACCTTTTTTTTTTTTTAGTAGAACACTGTGACTGTACACATTATTAGCTACAACCAGAAGAAAAACTTCAACACTAACATCAAATACTGACTTCAGATAAAATTGAAAAATTTAGCAATGCTTTGTGGACAAATTAGAAAGAAATTCTGTTGCTGTTGGGTTTTTTACTGAGCTATAAAGTAATAGACTTTTTTGGGTTTTTTTTTTCCCTCATGATTTTTCTATTGGTTACTACTTCAGGTTATTGTAAATCAACTTACTCCATTAGACACAGATCAAGGCCATGTTTTAAGGCACAATTTTGAGAACATTAAGAACAAGACCTTGATTCTATGGCCAATGATGCTCATCTTAAATCAAAACCAGAAAAAGATATCAGTTAAATTAATAATTAATTCAGTAATTTACAAAATTATTTCACAAAGGAATATCATTAAAATGTGGAGACCCTTTGTTTTTGGAGTTTTGTGACTGTCAGTCGTAGCTACTTCTGCTTCTTAACAAGCAACGTATGCCAAAAAATTTTTACCACCATGAGTTTCCTACTTTTAACAAGCTTGCTCTGTGCTTGAACTTAGCTATGGTGCAAATGGGAAGAATAAGAAAAGATGTAAGAAAAAAGATTGAAATCTTCTTCTTCCCACAGGCTAGTGATTTGCCTGTGAGCTCTTTGTACTTCATAGTGCCTAGACTGCCTAAGAATAATACTAGTCTTTCTAAAGAGAGGCTTGTTTGCAGTTATTTGTCCTGTGCTTTCTTTTTCCATCTGTTTGGGTGTGAAGTACAGGCACCAAGCTATAAGACCGCAGATAATGTTTTGGCATTTGAATGCAAGTTTCCAGTTTTTCAGTTTAAAATGAAAATGTATCTAGAAATTAATTTATTACCTTAAAATAGTTCAGCTGGTGGCAACTTGTATCCAAAGGCAGATGACCATAACAACCAAAGTCTGTCTTTCTAGATCTGTTACTCCTGTTCACATAGTCTTTGATTATCAGTCTGGTTCTGTTAAAAACATGATTTTTACTCATTTGCAAGAAAACCAGGGCTCATGAATGTAATAAAATGCATTTTGACCTTCATTGTATTATTGAGAGAATGGCTTAATCCTCTGACATTTCTAAACTGAGGCAAGATGAAAATTTTAAGTACACAATATTTCTTGTTTGCTACTCATTTAGGCTTTATTTTCTGATAGATTATTTGCCCACCCGTGCAATTCAGATGAGACAAAAAAGAGTGAGAAGTTTTTAGTTTCTCTAAGCTATTACACAGCAGAAGATACTGGGTTTGTAATGTCAGTTCTGATACTGTAATGGTTTCTTTGTGAATTAGTTTTTCCTACAAATTTTACATTTGCATTTCTCTCAGTGTTTGGATCCTGCTGAAGATTCAAGAAACCATAAAAATTCCAGAAACATTGAATGGTGTCTACAAATCTGGCAAATCATAAACGCACTAAGAGGCTTTGAATGGCAGTTAGCTTTCGAAATAGAATCCTTATTTTGCATCCTTCCCTCTTAAAAATATATTTTAAGTGTTATTTCACAGCTCTTCCCTAAGTGTTATTTTATAGCACTTCCTGTCCTTCAAATGAATACATTTGAATCTGGTGAATTGAAAGTGACACAAAATTCGTAGTGGACTAGGTGAAACAATTATTAACAGCCCTTTTGCTACATCGGCAATTGTCTAAAATAATAATTAGCGCACAAAATAAAGCCAGACAAGAAAACCTGGTACATCAACAGTCAATGGGACGAATTTAAATATTTGCAAAGAAGTCATAGCAGAGTGACTTGAAAACCGTCAACTGGAAGGTCCCCAAATATAGAACAGATATTTACTTACAGAATCTGCCATTCCGGACTTCCTAATACGTTATCCCTTTGCATAATTTATTTCATTTGTGGCCTTATTGAGACATAAATATTTTCTACCTTCATCACACCATTGGTAAAACAGACTTAATATTCTTTTTTTATTTCTCCTAGGTGTTAAAAAAGATGATCCTGGAATATGTTTGTAGAGATAATGAATCACAAGCAATCTTAAATTTCTTTCTCTTGCCATAGAGAGATAGATAGATCTCCACTTCTACTAGGGAAAGAAAAATAGTCTGTTAACTAAGATAAAGAAGGTAGAAACAGGTATTGGCAGCCTTCTTTATTTTTCAACATATTCCTGATGCTATCTGGACAGTGAAAGCCTCAAGAAGACTAATGTATTTACTGAATAAATCGGTAAAAACAAAAATAAACTGTACAGTTAGTGGATATATACAGCATATTAGACAAGTTAAAGGACAGGAAACTAGGTGAAAATAAATAGTCTTCATGTTGAAAGCAGTTAGCACTGAAGTCATGCTAGAGGGTCGATACAGATATCTATAAAATCATGAGAGGCTGGAGAATGTGAATAGGGAAAAATTGTTCATTTTCTGTTCCAACACAAGAAATAGATGATGTCATCTGAATGTAGCTATGCAGAATGCAGGTTCAAAATAAGAAATAACATTTTTTATAGAAACATGGGTTAAATTGTAGAACACTTTGCCTCAGCTCACCGGGGACACCAAAACTATACCTGACAGATAGAAGTCCAGTATGGATTTCTGTTTGTGTAGAAGTGATTTAATGAAAAGGAGTTAAGAAAAAGAAAGCATGTTCTGGGAGTTGTGGGATCTGTACATCTTTTCTTGTACCTCTCTCGAGGTTTTGGGCTAATAACATACAAGCAATCATCTGTCACGTCATTATTCACACTTTGGCCATTGCTTACACTGCTTGTGACCAAATGTAGTGCAATTTGGGTAAAACAATACTGTTTAATAGTAGTAGTATGTAAATAGCTCTCAGTGCTTACACTTCTTTTAACAACTGTGGATTTTCAGTGTCACATTTATACATTGGTAAGTCTGTAAGCTTTTGTGACACTGCACCTTTGGTGGCTTATTGATTGCTGCTTAGGGAAAATTATCTACTATATAATTGCTGAAGGATATTTACATTCTGCTACATTGCGGTACCTTCAGTTTCTCTGGTGCAGTAGTACTTGGTATTTACTAAAATTTATTACTTTTAGCCTCTTTGGGTACCCTAAGTATAAAGATAACAGTTAAGAATTTACTAGTTTAGGAACTTGGAAGACTGTTCGTTTGTTTATTAGGTAGTCTTCTAGCTATACAATTACACTAGTGCTGATCGCTATCAGACAATGCGTCAGAAAAACCATTGATATAATTCTGTTGGGTAATTGTTATGCTTCTGATGCAGGCATATACAAAGGTATCTATATTTATAATGATTAATGATTGTATACCACTGATCAATACAGTTTGTTATGCTTGTAGGTTTATAACAGCCACAACAGAAGTTCCTGCAGTCCTAGGATATCAGCTACTCATAAAACAGAGTTTTTAAAAATAGTTTTATAGTTACCAAGTATGAAATGTACAGTCAATATGTAAATTACTTCCCTTACCAAATAAAAGTTTTGGGATTTACATAATTGACATATATCTGCGGTTATGTATCAGTAACTGTATAGCACCCTCTAAGTGTGCCAGGATGAGACTAATATGCTTAAGCATAACCTGGAACAAATTTGGGTCTGTTGACCTCATTGTTGTCCTTTTCAATTTTCTAGTCAAAACTAGCGACAAGAATTTTTGAGGAGGAGAAGGAGGAAAAAAAAGAAAAATATTTCTGCTGTTGATCCAGGACATATCTTAGCTGTACTGTTTGATGTAACTAGCCTTTTTGATAGGCTTTGGACAGTCAGTTGACCTTTTTCTGCTAATACCTCCCAGCATTCATGTACTTCAGAAATGATGGCTTTTTGCTTGCTTTAGCTATGCTTATTCTTATGAACACAGTGTTTATTATCCTTCTCGCTCTAATGTCAAATTGAAAGGCAAACATTTGCTGTGCTATTGCCATCTCCTTTCAATATATCAAAGGCTTAAACTATGAACTCTGTATATACTTAAGGCTCCTAAGCATATGAAGAGAAGTTGGATCTCGCTGTTCTTTGTCGAGCTAATACCAGCCAGAAAGCAGACAATAAGGTCGCTTCAGGTAAGGTCAGTACAACTGATCTTTCTTTATTGCTTTGGGTGGGCTCATTGAGGTCACCAAGGGAAAGAAGCAGCTGACCAGTGGCCATTACAACCTATGGAACAGGAAAAGTGTTGTGGATGGTGAGGAGAGCAATAACAGTTTTGCCTAGAAAAGGAGATTCAATTTTCAACTTACAGTTAATGAGACCATTATCGCGTTCTCCATAGTTCTGAACACTTAGAGGCTGTTGTGCTGAATTCTAACTGATTTGTATCATTATGTTCTGTAAATGACGGAAATTAGCATAAATCGCCTGAAATGTGCCATTTGAAATGCAGTGCAGAGTGATGCTGAGGATATTGTCTTTCCACTTTGCAAAGCATTAGTGTATAATGACTTTGTATCCCTTGTGCTAATATTCCATGTATGTAAATGCTAAATGCTGCCAACAAAAATTATGAAGTAGAAAAGTTTGTTTGCTTTATGTTATATTCATCCTGGTAATGAGGGATAAATTGTGATGGACAGCAAAACTACTGCTGGTTAAAGAGGCACAAAATGCATGAATAGAGAGTATATTTCATACAGTTCCATACGCTCACTAAACTCAGTGTAGGACATTTAACAGTAACATATTTTTCTAAGAAGTGATGTTTGTGATGGAAAGGAATCTAATATCAACATCTTTCTCTCAGACTTCATGAGTAAGGCAAGGAATCAGAAGCTGGCACACCGTTCTTTATGGGCAGCTGCTTGTTACTGAATTTTCTCTTGGAGATAGCTTGAAAAAATCCTGGGGAAAAAAATGTCATCCATATCATCCATATATAATATGCCAAGAGGTCCACCTGCTTGTTTACTGCAACTGGATCAAGGAGAAGGAAAGTTTAGATTATTTTCGCATATGTTTAGGAAATTTGTAATGGGTTAAAAAAAAAAAAAAGACACAAAAAAAGTGAAGCGGGTTGAATGCTCTGAAGAACAGTGATTGTATAGTTATATAGGGTTGATCTAACTTTGACTGTGTTTGGACTGGTGTTGCATAAAGTACAGTAAGTGAATCTTATAATGAAATAATAGAGAAATTTGAACACTGCTCCGAAATTTTAGATTCATCCTATTTCATCAGCCTGCTGAGATCTCCTTTAAAATATTTTATTCATCATCAAGACTCCTCTATTTTAAGCTCTTTACCCTCCCAACCTATGATAAGCAAAAGGTAGGAGAAAGACAATTTTGTCTGCACTCCTTAAAACTCTCAATATCTGCTCTGTGCACACAAGTATGTATTTAATGGTACAGGCATAGCTCAAGTTTTTATATATTACTAGCTGCTCACCCACCTATAATTTCTGGTAGCCATACCTAACATCTTTTTCCAGAGTTAGCTCTACCTTAAAGAACTGTGAACATGAATCTTTGCATAGTCTCTTCTGTTTTCTGAAAACCTTATGACACAATGCCTTCAAATTGCATATAAAACAAAACTGCTTATACTTGAAACCCCAGGAAAAAAATTATAACATCTTCTGCATCAAAACATGAGTTACAAATATTTTCCCTTTCATCTTAGCTCTCATGCTAACATTGAAGCAATTCACCCAATCCTATGTATTACAAGTTAGTAAGTACTTATTTTGTCAAATTTATTAGCAATGTAAAAAAAATCTTTATTAATTACCTCTGATGAAGTATTCCATATTCCCATAGCTTTCCATACTTCCCCTTTTATTTCTGAGTGATTTTGAAGTTGTATATTGTTATAATATAAAATTTTTCAATATAAAGTCTGATTTACTTGGTATGTGTGGTTTTGCCTAAAACTGCAGTTCTCTTTTACAAAAAAGTTAATAAAAATTTTAATTCACTAATATATGTTTTTAAAGTAAGAGATAAATAATTATCTATGGAACACATACTGAAAGTTTAGTCTCATATCCATTTGAAAGGCATAATATACCTATGACTTTGTTTATTAAATCATTTTAGTTGCTACTAACAGTGAGATAATATGTTCTTGCTCTTTCTATTCTTTATTACACATATAGCACTTGTTCCTTGTGTTCTTTATTACACAGGTAGTGCTTTTGAACTTGTAAGGAGAATGTTTCTGGATAAAAAAAATCGAAAATACACAGCAACTTTCTCTATCAGACGTCATGCTTCATACTCTCAACAATATTACCAAACGCCGTCTGATATGAGTTTCTTTCTTTGTCAACTAGTGGAAATGTATATGCTTGTTCTTCACTTTGGATAGCTGCATTTTTTCCAAGGGTCTTGGATACATGGTTCATTTTACTGGTAACTTTTTTGATTTTAAATTTTGGTTTGATGATTTTTCATTTTCTTCCTATTTAAGAATAGTCTAGTGGTCTCAATAAGGTCTTAGACCTTCAGAAACAAACAAACAAACAAACAAAAATAAAATAATTTTTAAAAAACCTGACAAAATCCAAAGGTCTGATGAAATTAAGCTTCTTTACTTTTTATCTGACCATAATTTATGTTTTAGCTGCTACAAGTAAGGGGTACCGTTGGAAATACTGTATAATTCTCTATAAATTATTATTTAATATAAAAGTGATAATCTTGATAGCCTTCCTAAATATATGTTATTTCAAACTTTGTTTATATTAAATTTTTTGGAGGAGTCAACAGGCATGTGAATAAGAACAACCTTTTTAATATAGCCTACTTGAATTTACCAAACTTTTTTTTAAGACTGTTTCTCAGCAAAGGCTTTCAAGGAAATTTGACAGGTGGAGCATGACAGGGAAGGATTGAGAAACAGAATTAAATAAATTTAAAAATTGGTGAAGTGATTAGAAATAGGAGGAAGAAGCACAGGTTGGTTTCCCATCATGAAGGAAGTCCCACAAGGATCTGTAAGGACCTATGCCATTAAATAATAAAGCTCATAAAATAGGACTGAACAGTAAGATGATAAGTTTTCTTGACAATGACAAGTTATTCAGGATAGTAAAGAAAGGCTGACTGTCAAGAATTGCAGAAAGACTTTAGAAGACTGAGCATTAAAGTGACAGGTGAAATTTACTGCAGTAAAAGACCTTGCAGTGGGCAAAACCAGTCCCAGCTTCACATGTAAAACAATGGGTACTAACTTAACAGTTATTACTGTAGAGGACAGATTATGACAGGCAGTTTCTTGAAAATTCAGCTCAGTGATGTCATTTGTGGTCACTTGATAGGAATTAGTCATAGTCATAAAAGCAAATCAAATTCTTAAAGTTAGTAGGAAAGAAATAGAGAGGAAAACTAAGAATAATGCTATATTATTGTACAAATCCATGATCCATCTGCATTTTTGGGTGCTGTGTGTGGTTTCTTAACTAGCACCCTCATCTCAAAATGGAACTGGAGAAGGTTTAGGGAAAGTTAAGAGGTATGACAAAAGGTGTGTGTGTAAAGAAGAATAAATAGGACCATTCAGCTTAATTGAACATTCTGTACATTCCTTGACAAAAGGAGCTAGAAAACCATGAGTGATGTAGACAACATAGACCAATTATCTAGTATTACCATGAAGGCATTAAGGGGACACCAAATAAGCTGGAAAGAGGAAAGTATAAAACGTCTGAGCTCATGCTCTGTTAATTATTATAATTAAGAATAAGATAGATTATATAATTAATGTAATTATTATTATGTCTAAGAGTCCTAGCTATGGATCAGTGTATGTCTAAGTTCATTAAAACAGAAAAATAACTTCCTCATTTTGTAAGTTGGCCATCTTCTGTCTGTGTTTCCAGGTGCTGAATACTCTATGTCCCCACTATGCTAAAAGTTACTAGTCTTCATTTTCTTGTGAAAATTGTTATCTTTAAACTGTTTTTAAAACTTCTTCCTCAAGATTTAGAAACAGTTCATAGAATCATAGAACCATAGAATCAACCATAGAATGGGTTGGGCTGGAAACAACCTTAAAGATTATCTAGTTCCCACCCCACTGCCATGTGCAGGGACACCTCCCACTAGACCAGGTTACTCAAAGCCCCATCCAACTTGGCTTTAAACACCTCCAGGGATGGGGTATCCACAACTTCTCTGGGCAACCTGTTCCAACTAGTTCCTACGACTTTGATTTCCTTTGATGTCTGAACTGATTTCAATTATATGTTTTAAAGTCCTGAAACAAATGTAAAAGAAAATTGTAACCAAAATAGCAAGAATTATTTCAGTTGAAACTGTAGTCATATTTATCCAGTAACTGTTTGGTAGTTTTACAACAGCATACTGAATTCAGAACAAGTTACTGACTTGAATGCGGGCAATGTATGCATTTGGAAGTTAATTGTATACACTTGTTGCACTGCTACTTTTTACACTAAAAAAAACCCCACACATAGAAAATAAGCAACAAGTTGAGAATGTAGTTATAAGAACAAAATGAAAATTAGTTGATAGTAGCTGTGGCTCCACACTAACTGGAAAGATGTTTTTAATTGTGAGTAAAGGTGGATGTCCTTGCTGACAGCTTCCTATTGTGTTCATGGAAATAGAACTTCGTACATCCTTAATCCTTAAACAAGATAGCCTTGAATCCACTTCATCATTTCCTGATGTTTGCCTGCCCCCCAGATTTGCAGTTGACTCATACATTAATAACCTAACTCATTGATTAATAACCCAATACAAATGTTCTGTGAAATAAACATACTTTGTAGCTTTATCAGACTCTTCTTTTTGATTCTTTTATTCTTACGGTACAGGTGGATTAGGGGTTTTTTAGATCTTTTTTAGCAGTGATTTTGAACATCATTACTAAAACAAGAAGCTTGTAATGTTTCACTGATGGTGCTTACTAAGCTGTGCCTTTAAAACTCTAGGAAGGGTTACTGAACGTCAGTGGGAACTGTAAGAGGTCAGATCTAATGTTTTGCCTGGCACTTTATAGGTTTTCATCATCTTTATAGTTCTCAAAATGTTGTTTTACGTAACATCCTTAATATTTTATGCAACAAGAATTTAAAACTTCTCAATATATCTCCCACACAGCCAAGGTCAAAAGTAAGGACCTGCTTCTACAAAGTCTTCTCATCTTGCTATCCATGAACATTCATTGAAGTTCAGGATAGTCTGTATATGTCTAGAGATACTTGGTTCTTCATGGGTGAGTACTGTACTTCAGAATCAGAGTTTTATTGTTCTCGTGGTTTTGGATCCGTCTTCCTGGAGGACACTAATCTAAAATTATGCCTTTCTGTTCTCTACTTTCAAGACCATTGCCAAATACTCGCTCCATTTTTTATAAGGAAGCCAAAAAACTAAATTGGAAATGTATTTTCTGATTTTAAGGGAAACACTTTTAAATTTATTTGCTTTTATTTAGTATGCATGTTGTATTTTCTTCTTATAGTTACTGATTATCTTCAGGAATATTTGCTGGGATGGCTGAGGTCTGCTCCCAGTATCCAGCCATGACATCCAAATGGACTATTTATTCCAGAAGTCCAAAACATATGAGCCAAGTAAGTCCTATTTCCTTCAAAAAATATTCAGCAATAAATCCTTATTAAAAAAAAAATCCTAAAGCCAGATGTGTGGTTTTATTGTGTTAACAGAATAAGATTTAGCTTTAAAAATACCTGATTAATACCTCCAAAATTGTAAATTTGAAAGTTCTGTTGTCTAACCAAAAATCTGGTTTCATTCATTTTACTGACATACAGAAAAAAATTAAACAAACAAGCAAACAGCAACAAAAAAACCCTAAAAACTAAAAGCAGTAGTTGCGGGTCCCTATAGATAACTGGAATTTTGTCTTTAATTGGCTGCATTTCTGTTTTCTTCCAGGGCATTACACAGGGCATTATAAAAGGTATGGAAAAATTTTTTTTGTTTGTTTAAGGGAAAAAAAAGACTCGTCATAACATTTGCCTTGTTTACATCACTTATAAACCCCAAAAGCTTGGGGTAATTTTGGAAGTTTCACTTGAAGGACTGTATCCCAGGCCATCTGGGATGAAAGCGCCTGGGGAATATGAGATAAAACAAAGTGCCAGCACTTCCACTGCCCACGTGTATGGCTATATTTATATATGCATTGTAACATTTGTAGCAACTGAGGTAGAAATCAACTGTGTTTGAAAAATGGAGGAAAGATAAAAGTGAAGAAGTCTCTTCTCAAAGATCTGACAGTCTTCATAAAGCTACGATTTTTGCCACATGTTAACAGGATTCATTAAATTACGCTGGGAAACAGCTGACATACACCATTTCAGTTGGCAATGGAAGGTCAGACGTAGGCACTTTGGATCATACATTGATGTTGAAGTCCTTTTTTCTGGGGGAGTGAGGCCTTATCCACTTCAGCATCGTGTCCACTGAGAGGTATAAAATGCCAACCCTGGTAACTGTGGTCAGGCGTGTTGGACGATGGCCAGTGTCACCTTTCCTGGCTGATGAGCTGTCTCATTTTCCAGAATACAAAAAGTCTTGCCCTCATTTACTTAGAGTGAAGAAAAAGCTGAAAGAGAACCCCATGTCTTTTTAAATGATGATAAAGTGGAGAATCACAGTTAGCAGGTAGGACAGGCGTATTAGGCAGTTCCTGTTCAGCTTTCGACCATGGAAAAAGGCTGGCTCTGGCAGCGCCTCTCCAGTTGAGGGTCATCTTGAGGATGGGACACTCCTTTGCACAGAGTGCGTGGGTCCACTTGCCTTCTCCCCATCCACTGCAAGGGACTTGGCACACGAAGAAGAAAGAGTTTCAGTGTGAGAATGGTTAAGCTTCAGCCATTGCCTAGATGTCTTTGGGAAAGAAGCTACACCTTCACTGAGGCTACACACTCCACAACTGCGTTCTATGCAGTCCCTCCATACACAGTCACTACCTTGATTTTTTGTAACCTGAGCAGTTTGGAGCCAGTGAAGAATTCAGTCCTGTTTCATTTGTTTTATAAGAAGAAGTAGACATATGTTTTAGAGAGACGAAATAAGGACTTTTGGACAATCAAGCCTATATGCTTATGAATATTATATGTTTCTATCAGTCTGTGTCCAAAGTGAGATATGGAATGATCTTTTAGCTTGAACATTTTTCAGAAATTCTGTTCAATATTAAACTTGTTCTGTTGTTTCTCATTTCTTACTTAGCTACATCCTTTTAATGACGTGTTTAGAAAGCAAAGTCAAAATAATAGCAGCAATGCATAGAGAAAAAGTCCATTGAACCATAGATCAAGCTGCTGCCAAGAATATTTATTAATTTATTATCTGTAAGCAAAAGTTGTTTTCTTATGTTGACTGTGAAATAGATTATATTCCTGTACATTTGTTTGTTCTGTTTTCCCCTTCCAGTGCTTTCATTTCAAAAATATGATACGCAAAGACAGTGTTGCTTAGCAACTTTAAATATTTCCTTTTTAAATTGAATGCTTATAGTTTGAAATATAATGTAAGTTCAGTGTATGCTGTGGGATAAGTTATTGGAAAATAATTAACTTCCTCTTCCTCGGACTTATTTCTCAGAAACACATTTTATGGGTTATTGTATCTACTATTTATCTAGGGAGAATGAATTTGTCTAAACTATATTCATGTGTAGAGATTCTGTTATAAAGGCAATTTGTTATCCTTCATATTGAACAATTACTTTTTCAGTAATTAACATCTAAATAAAATTTATTTTTCTTGATGTGTATAGAACATACTCAGTAGAATTCTATAGTCTAAATGTACTTCATGTAGAGGGATTCTAACTTGATTGCTCTGAGTACACAATGATATAACCTGTTCATGCTGTATAGTTATATTTTGAAATTTTGGGGTTTTGTGAAATAATAGGCTAGACTCTTAGTTATTTATCAGTTCAGTGATATTAAAGTCAGAGCCATTTGTTTTCATCTAGCAGAAGAAGGCGTCCCAACAATTTTTGCCTACTAATAAAATCAACCTGTTACTAGTGGCTAGTGGGGATATATGACCATTCATACAAATAAGGATATGTGGATATTATTTTGACTGTCCTCCCTACTTAGAAGCTTCTTGCATCTACTCTGAAAGTGTTTCTTGCAAAAGAAAGACTCTACGCAGATGAGTATATACATCTGTTTCAGGAATTAGAAGTCATTATGTTTGTTTAATTAATATTTTGTATGTTGGTTAAAACATAAAAATTGACCATGCCTAATGCTCATTTTTAAATCCTTCCTGGAAACAGATTTAGGTAGTAAGATTCTAAAACACAAACCAGCAGACACAGACTTTTCCTACTCACTAGTAATTTGCACTGACAGTGCATTTTTTTTGAAAAATCTTTTGCATTCCATTTTTAGGGAGGCTGAGATTTCTGCATTTTGATGGATTTGTAAGTGATTGTTGTGGATAGAACTGAGACTTTCAGTCAAAAAAGAAATTATGGAAGATTCCTACATTGTGACAAAAAGGATTTTCAGTAGAGGAAAGTGAGAATGAATGCAGGAAACAAGGAAATGTTAATTTAGGACTCATGGTAAACCTGGATGCTGACATTATGGTATCTACATCAAAGAAAGGGAACGAACAGTAGTTCATTATTATAAAATACTATGCAATTTCTGTGTAAGTGTTAAGTACTGTATTTTGGGCATCTATAAACAAACCAAGTATTTCCCAAATAGGAAGAAGTTGGCAGCAATTTCATAGGTAAAGACGAAAACTATTTCTTCCAATTATTAAATATCTTGAAAAGCTATTCAAATAGGGCTTCTCTTTGCTGAATTCATCTTTGAAGCAAAGTAGGTATTCAGTTAACTACGTGGTAGGAGGGCAAAGTTCAGTAGGTTATTCTTGCTCAGCACCAGCAATTTAACACATGCACCATAGCACAGATAACTCTGGAATTTTGTATTCCCCAGGGTAGATTAACTGACTATGTTTTCCTTAAAAACTTTTTTACTTTTTTAAGTGAAGAGGGAGATAGCTTTATTAATTTTGAATAAGAATTGGTATTTTTCACCACTATGTTTTTGCTTTCATTTCTTTCTGACTTCAAAAGGTAGAAAAAAATCTCAATAAATGAAGACATAAGAAGCATAAATGCTCTTAGTACTTTCTTTGATCTGAAATTGTAGGCATGAAATAAATATGGATTGGAAATACTTCCTCTTTTAGTCATAAATTGTCTGTTAAAATTTGGTGAAAATTAGTGCCTAACAATTTTACAATTCTCTGTGCAATCATCCACTTCTTACTGATGCTAGAATCTGTAAAAGGGAATAAAATTGTGGAAGCTAATATTCTTGATTTAGAAAAAGGACTATCAAACTGCAGAAAGCTGATCTGCAATATCCTCCATGCCTTGTTAAATTGCCTAACATCAAAATGCTAAACAGAAGCCCAATTAAAAAAAGAAAAATGTTATTTATTTTAGTTTCAACTTATAAGGTTTTTCTCAAGTATGTACATGAAAAAAATTCAAATCACAGTATTTTCTGAGTTGGTGAACAGCTAGATTTGATCAAATATCAATAAGATAACAAAATACTATTATCAGTGGTAGCAGCTGGGATCATCATTTCCAGAGCTAATGACAAACTATAAAAACAATTTGAAGGTTAGGATATTTTTACTTTGCAAGTCTTTCAGTAAAATTTTCAAAATTAGTAGGTTATCCTTTTTTTTTCCCTTTCATTTATCTGAAAAGTCAATTTAAGATGAATACATATTCTGCAGTATGTTTGTTCCATAGCAAACTCTCTACAGTTCAAGGTTTGTTTGCAATATAATTTTGTATGACTTGCCATTAGTTCTCTGTAGACATTTTACTTAGTTCAAGAAAAGCCATTTGCCTAAGAAACAAAGGCAGATTGTGATTCAGGAGAAGATGGCAAAAAGTGCCTAAAGCTATAATAAGAATTAATCTTGCATCCTCTCTTAAGCCATGTCATAAACATCATAATTAACCATTGAGCTCAGATTGCCTAGCAGCCCCTGCCATCCTTATGGTTCTGCTTCACAACTTTTCATGAGCCTGAGCTGGTTGCTGGTTGCACACCTGCATGCACCTTTCTCCATCTGGATGCATTTTGCTCATCTCAGGTATTCTCCCTAGAGAACATTTACATTACAGAGTACATGTGTTCTTATTCTTCAGCTTAGCTGTAGTAACTTGCTTTACCATCTACCTAGAACAAAAAAAACCCCAAAAACAAAAAAAACCCCACAACGCAAACAACCAGAGAAAGCAAAAGTACTTTTCTGTATAGGCTATTATTCTTACAATGCAAGAGAACCTAAAATATTATGTCAATGTTGTTTCTTGAGAAATGCAGTTTGGGATATCAATTTGGTATGACAAGTTGGTGTAAAAGAGGAAGAGTAGCTCATGCCATTTTGCTGATGGAGGAAGACATGAAAGATGACTCTACCTGTTCATATGGAAGCTTCTTGATTTAGGGGCTTCTATGAGTAAACAACTTACATCTTTTCAAAACTTAACTTTGTAATGTAATGATCTGAAATTTGGTAACCTCACTAATGTACTTCTATTGGTGTGGTAAAGAAGGTGAATTTCTGTTCTAGAGGTCCCTCAAGAAATTATTAGCATTGGTTCCCAGGATTTTGGAGTATTGAGCAGATGCCCATGAGCACTGGTTTGTCCCTGTGAAGTGGCTGCGTGTTAGGCACTTTATTCATCAGCTCCTGTTCCCACTGATTTCAGCAAGTTCTAGCTCAAACCAGGACAGCTGAAATACAGGTCAAACTGCTCTTGGGCTAGCATTTATGGTCACAGAAATACAGTGTGATACATACGTGTTAGACCATTAAGCTCTATCATAATGAAAAAAACCCATTGCATACCTGAACTTTCTTCAGCAGAAGAAACCCTCACTTCTGGAGCACAGCACTCCTGCTCCACTAAATTTCAGAAGGACACTGGCAGCTGGTGGGGCTGGAATCATGACCCAGGAGGCAAATGTAGAAAAGGCACTCCACTCTGGACCAGAGCACATACACCACCAAAGGCATTGAAGCGATGCTGTCATAGAATGGGACAGCAGGAAACCATGCAGTGTCAGGAGGCACAAAGAAACCATGAGGTGGGCCAACTCCACCTCCCACGCTGTATTCCACCTTACTGGTGGAGTCCTGACTCATGGACTGGGACCTTCACCTAAGACACAGGAAATTGAGACTGGCAAAAATGTAGGGTAGATGTCTGTCTCAAGTGTTGGTGTTCTTTTCTTGCTACCCAAATCAGCGACTGGAGGTTTGTAGTGGCTGGTAAAAAATTAAGTAAAATTACATTCCCAAACTCTTTTGTCCATGACATACAGTCCCATTATTTCCTCCCCCTCCTTTTTTACCTGGATTTTTCTATTTGCCTTTCTCATGACTGAGTTCATATTTACTTGCAATTTTTATATATATAGGTTGCCTTACATAATATTTAAAACTCATCTTTTTTCACCGAGAGATTCTAGAGAAATAACACTTTTAAATTGGTATTTTTCTCTTCTTTTTGTTTTAAAATTAGAACTGGTTAGCACACTTTCCAGAGAAATATTTTTATGAACCAGAGTTCAAGCATGATAGAAACAGGTTTCAGGAAAAAGTTTAGAAGCTACACTTTCTCCTGTTTTGTGTCTTTTTACTTGTCTTCCCCAATCTCCCAATTTATTTATATTTCTGAGGCTAAAATTACATTTTTCTTCACGTTAAACTTTAATTTTCAAATTATTTGTTCACAAAACCTTTGTGGGTTTTGGTTGGGTGTTTTTTTGGGAGGGGGGGTTGGTGTTTTTTTTTGTTTAATCACATTTTAGTTCAGGAATATTTTCAAAATCTGAAGCTTATCATATGACAAAAACATTGTCTAAATAATAATAGGACCTCTGTATTTCACAACCATTGAGACAGAATTCTAAGACAGAAAAACAGACCATGAGCAAAGAAGCATGCATTTAACCAGCATGAAAACAAAATGGGATTAAAATTAGCAGTGAGTTTTCCACTAGAAATAACAGGATGTAAATATCTGAACACTTAAGTATCTCTTTCTTTATTTGTATTAATATTTTTTTTTTAGTTTCCTATGACAATGGGGCAACATTGCTAAAAGAGACAAATTGTAGCAGAAGAAAGGGCCTAGAGGCCAGCTAAAACATATAGCTCCCAGAAAGGAAGCAGATGCAGCAACTGAATGAACATTTGTGCTTATTCAACTTCAACATGTGTTCAATAAGTATTTTCAGCCATATCAGAAGGGATTTAATACTTAATTGGAGGTTCAGATCACGTATGATAATCTTCTAAAACCAGGAAATCTCAAAATATCAACAAATAAAGAAGATATAATTTACTTTTGATGAGCAGGACAACTAACAGAAGAATAATGAAACTTTAGACATTCACAATTTGTGAAAAATGGAATTTCTGAGATAGTGATTTAGAAAATTATTGTTTTAAAACCAAACTTAAATTTATTTCTTTGAGTAATTGTTTTATTGAAGTCAACAGTTGTTAGGATGAGTTTATCTATGTGATTTAAAAGAGTCAAAATATTTAATGTTTTTATTTTATATGGTAAATTTCACATTCTTCACTCTTTATTCCTCCTCTCCCCTCCTTTTTTTCTGGTTTTATTGGTTTTCTTTTATTCACTTGTGGTAACAAAATGTAGTTTTAGTCATGAAATGATTAAGAAGACACCAATTAAACGTGTTGTAAAATGAAATGCTTTGCTAATCAGGTCCATAGTGTCTTGTGCAAGACCTATTACTTGGACTGTGTTTCAGCATTTATTACTGAGCTTCAAAGCCAGAAGCTGCATATGTAAATTGTGCTTTTAAGTGAGTATATCTTCAGTGTTCCGCTATCTTGCCACAGCTTCCCATCATCTGTCCTTAATAGATTAGTATTTTCTTTTCTCTTCTGGCTCTGTTCTAAGCACCAGCTCACACACCTTATAGTTCCTACGACTAGCTTTTTGGTCTTTAAGTGACCAACATCAGTGATTTATTTTTCCTATTCTGCACCCACAAAAGCTCTCTCCTATTATCCCCAAATAATCAGCCCTAGAACACCTGCAGAGGTGAGTCTACCTCTCTCAAGATTTTAAGATTTTAGTAGGTGACCAGAGGAAGAGAGTAGTTATCTGTACATCCAAAGAATGAATTTCACGGGAACTATCTGGTATAGATTTTCTGACATGACACAGTCTGTATGCATGTGGGACTTCTCTCCACTGCGGAGTCTTTAATGGACTGTAAAATGGGATTTGCAAAATAATAAAAAAATCTTTTCCTTTTAACCACAGCATCAACGACAATTTAGTCCATGTGTCTTTGATTGAATTGACTGAGTATCTCCGAAGCAATACCAGAAATTGTTTACATAGTATAGGCACTCAAAGTATTTCTCATCACATGAACATTCTGGTCCTGAAAAACTGCAGATCTCAGAAGGTAGTAGCTCTTGCACTCAAAACTCACGTGGTACTTAAGAAACCTTCTGGCTTTTGAAATTTTCTCTTTAAAATTCTTTAATACAAACCATATTTCTTGTTCATTGTCCCATGCCTATATTTGCTCATTACTTCTTTAGAAAAGTGATTGAAAATATTGCCTGGGGAGATCCTTTGTAGCTCCAAGTAAAGTTCCTCAGAATATTCTGTTGAAGTTTCTCATCTTTCCTTTTATTTCAATCATTAGATGCAAGAGAGTCCATCTGTAGTTAATGCTTTATATATGTATTATATTATGGAAAATAAAAACATTTTTTTTTTTCCAAGTTTGCCACCTTCCCTAACAGTTTCAAATAAGCATCAGTTACAAACACTTTTAGGAATGGCCAAAAAGAATTGAAACCAAAAAGTAATGCTACAGTCATTTTTCCATCTCTGTTCTAATCTTTGTTGAATTTCATACTTAAAAAAAAAAAAATTGAATGCAAAATAATCTTCAAAATGGATTGGTTTTCTTCTCAAAGTGGATAATAATATGCTGCAGACATTTTGATATTTTTTTGTTTTTCAGAATTACAGATTTGTCTTGTAAGTTGTTTCATTTTGAGTAAATCTCAATTTTCTGACTAAAAACATCTTTCCAAATTAGAAAAAAAAAAAAAGAGAAACATTTCTTAATATATCAATCTTTATTTTATCTTCCTTACCTATCTCTATTTGTGAGATCCATGTTCTGCCTTTCTTCATGCAAACTTCTTCTTCCATCTATCTGGTAGAGTCCATGGATTTTTTTTTTCCGCTTCTTTCTCCTTCTTCTTTCGTATTGTCATTAATGTGTCTATGAAGCACTTTACATTCTTTTGAATGCTGAAAAGATAAAGCTGTAACTATTCTGCTTTCATTTTAGATTTGATTTTTTTTCAGGTAGTACTGTGTGGGGTGTTAAGTGTCACAGCAGATAAGCTAAGTTGCAAATTGAATTTTTTCTTATCCATATATTTATCTTTCAGCATTTCCTTTTTCATTGGGTCCTGCAGAACCATACATTTAATTCTTCCTGTTCATTCCTTGGTGTTAGCTCATCATTCAGATGAATCAGAAGTCTGCTCCTAGAGAGGAAAAAGGCATGTCATATGTTTTATGAAAAAGTAAGCTCTTCGAGTTTAGATCCTTTTTATTGTAGCTGAAGGGAAAGATGTTTGCTCTGAACACAAAGGAAAAATAATGATGAAGTCTTTATGAGAAAATGAAACACCTACTGGGAATTAAATGACAGTCGGTAGAAAGGCTTCTTCTGTGAAGCTGTTGTATCTTGTCCCAAGAGGCTGAAATCATCTTATTTGGCTTCCAGGAGGTACCACACAGAATTATTTCTGCCCCAAGAGAAAAATTCCCATTAATTTGAAATGATTTAATGTTGAATTTTTTGTACCCTCAATGATAAAAGCTAGAACAACTCTCCCTGCAGGCTAACAAAATGTGCAAGTATCATTTCTATGTGATTTCAAAATGTGTGCCTGTGTCTGTGTGTGTGTGGTATGTAGACACAACGGAAGCTACAATAAACTATAGATTCAGATTTTTAAGTGCCAGTAGCTTCCACCATCCTATAGGTTTTAATTATTGGAAAGTCTGATCTGATATTTTAAGATAATGTCACCCACTCTAACTATAAAGATCAGGAAACTTTCTAATTAACAAAAATAATTATGAAAGGAAGAAAAAATTTTGGTAGCTGAATGGTGTATTTTTCTAAGGCAATACAGTGAAAAACAACTGAGTTCTCAAAATCCCCTGCTAATATGGGATCTGTATATATGTGTTTCTCACTTTCTCTAAGTTTTGAGGAGGCTACTTTGCTTTCAAACATAAAGCCATAAGAAGGATTTGATATTCTACAGACCCTTCCTCTGATTGTCTCTTTGACGATGCTCTAAATAGCATGGGTCGTGGCTGATTCTAGGTGTCTTTCTGTACAACTTGTCCAGTGCGGAGAGATAAGGGCTGAATATCCATGAGTTAAGAACGGACACCCATTAGACAACACCTATTCATTTCTAAAGTTATGAGGAGGCTGGATATTCCCCTTTTTTTTCCAGAAAAGACAGTATTTGTTTCCTTTCACAATATGCAGTAAATACCCATGTTAGGACATCATCTTTAAAACCTTGGACTCCCCTTCTCTAAAGTTTTGGCTAGAAGGCCTTGCAGTCAAATTTGACCAGTCTTTGTTAGGATGCATTTCATGTCTACCATGTGCAGCACAGTAACAGAGAGAATGTAATTTCTTAAACTAAGTTACTCATTATTAGTAGAACAACTGCAAGCAACGGTGCAAGTGGGCTGGCTGCCTTAGTAAGCTTGAAATCTCTTTGGCTAGTTTGATGTTTTCCACAGATTTGTCACCGCTGCTGGTTGTACTCTTCACTGCGACATCAATGATACTTGCTACAACTGTCATTTTTCAGAAGTTGTCAGTTTAGCTTTTTTAAACCAGCAACTCAGTACCATTTCCTAATAATCAAAGAACAACTGAATGGAGGTTTCTATAAACTCCAGCTTGTCTCATCTAGGAATCATCAAAGTCAGGAAAGATTAAATGCTTGGGTTTTCCCCTTCTCAGATTTATTTGCTATTTCAGACATTTACCAGAATACACTGTAATGTCACTTGCAGGTCTGCACAGCATTCAAAAGCAGCTAACTGAATTTGTACTCAGTATAATTTGATTCTTACTCTGGCAACATAAATCACATGGAATTTCTTCTGTTTCCTGATTGGATGAAAATAACTTAGATTCTGTTGTGAAAATGTTGTCCTTATGTATATATTACTTTTTCTTCCTTCCTTTTAAAATTTGCTAGTCTAGAAACATTTTTCTTAGTAAGGCCATTTCCTATGATATTTTCAGAAAAAAAAGAAAAAAAAAAGAAGTAATGGACACAAACAAATTATTTGAACTTTACATCTGAAGTAACATGAAAGCAAAATATTTTAGCCAAAACTTCCCAAGGTTACTGGTAAAACACACAGTGTGTACTAAAGAATTAGGAAAAGACGAAAAAAATTTAGTCCTCCAAAATCTCTGTGAGTATATGTGTGTATGTGTGCACACACATGTGTGTCTTGGAAATAGTTGGAAAATATTTGAAGGATAGCTAAGGAGTAGGTAATAATTATTGTGTGTGCCTATAGTACTGTGTGTGATTAATTAATTTGTTTCTCGTGGTTTTCTTGCAGGAGAAAAAATGTGTCTGTAAAACATGAAGTAATAATACCAGATTTAGGATTGATTTCTTACATGTGAATGTTCAAATACTAGTTATTTGTCTAGAATTACAGTCACATTGCTATTCTGTTCTGGAAATTCTTTAGTCCTTTTAGCTCTCTGATCATAACAGCATAAAATTCCCTGTCAATAGGATTTGAGAGATTTTTACTCCCTAGGATTATACAATAATTTGGGTTGTAAAGGACCTTTAGTAGCAATCTACTCCATCCTCCTGTTTTATTGTGCACTGTTCGGAAACAGTCTTTAGTGACCAGTGACTAATATTCTCGCAGTTTCAAGATGGGTTTTTCATAGAATATATAAATGAATGGAAAATTAAAGTCTTAAATTTATATTAAAAATTTTAACATTTTAAGTGGAAGTGATGCAAAATAAGGAGAAATAAAGGAAAGGGTGTTGGATTTAGTTGCTTAAAATACTGATCTGTGTAAGTATCCTTAAGGGACCCTATTCATGAACCAGTACTGTAATCTGATGCATACTGTATAATTACACACAACAAAATTATTCCTGCCCCCAGGGCTTTTAAAGCTGTATAGTCTACATACAAAAGATACAAAGGTACACAATAATACATAAAACTTTAATAATCATCATGACCAATCCTTTCACGCATCATCAAACTGATTATTACCATGGGTTTTATAAAAATCCACAGCTAAGTAGTGTATGAAGAGATGGTTTTTAAGAAGATGGGCGGTGGGGGAGTTTGTAAATATTTATATGGAACTTCTGTGGTGGGTTGACCTGCTCTGGCTGCATTACCCTGCCCAGCTGCTCTCTCACTGCCTCTCCTCAGCAGGACAAGGGAGAGAAACTACGATGGAAAAGCTTGTGGGCAGAGATAAGGACAGGGAGATCACTGACCAGTTACTGCCACAGGCAAAATGGCCTTGACTTGCGGAAAATTCACTTAATTTATAATCAATTAAAAATAGCGTTGGCCCATGAGAAACAAAGACAAAACCTAAACCACCTTCCCCCAACCAAATCCTCGTTCTTCCCAGGCTCAGCTTTGCTCCATCACTCCCAACTCCTCTCCCTCCTGCCCCCGAGTGGCAGAGAGGGATGGGGAATGGGAGGCTGCCGCCAGTCCATAACGGCTCCTCTCTGCCGCTTCTTCTTCCTCACACTTTTCCCTGCTCTGGACTGGTTCCTCTCCCGGGGAGTCTTTCCTGGGGGCGCCCGGAGCCCCTCCCGCCCCCTCCCGCTCTCCCCGGGGCCGGCGGGGCTGTTCCTCACCCGGTTTCCCTCAGCCCTGGCTGCCGGGCAGCGTTTGGCCCTTTCTGACACAGGTTTCCCCGCGGCTGCGCCCGCCCATGGCTGAGGGGCTCAGCCCTGCCCTGCGGCCCTGCCAGCCGCCTGCAACCGCCTGCAACCGGCTGTGGCCGGCACGGGGCAGTCCCCACTGCCCACCACAGGGTCCACCTGGCAGCCCTCCCGCTACAAAGACCTTGACACATAAACCTAATACAATTTGTCAAAGACTCGAGAAGACGCAAAGGCATGAAGAATTTTTTATTTTTTTTTAAACTGCTATCTAGAGGTTGAATGGGCTTCATGGAATAACTGGACCCCAAATTCACACTCTACATACCAAAGCAGAGATAATATACAACATAGGATAGATGAAGGGTAGTGTGAAAGTAAAGATAAGCAGTTTGAGTGTAGTTCAAAATAGCGAGATGGTGGAAGAGGACAGAAAGAGGGTGAAGAGTCTAAAGCCAACTGGGAAAACAGTCTTGGTTACAATGTTCTAAATAGATTACAAGAAGAGAGAGACTGAAGCTGTCAGGGACATGTTGTAGAAAATCGGGTGCAAAATGAGACTCCGAACGAGTTCTAGCTATGTGTTTGAAGAGAAAAGCTCATGGCTTGTACATTATGCAGAAAAACTTGGCAAGCATTAATGACAGTTGGGCTATAAGAGCCCAGAGTGAGTCTAGGAAGGGAGTCCTAAGCTGATGTGGGTAACACAGAAGCAGTCTGGTGGAAATGCCCTCAGTGACAGGAGGCAGGAGAACTGCTGTTTAACCTTGTTAGGGAGCCAGTAGAGATGGCTAGCTAACCATAAAGAGACATGAAAATAGAGGGAAACAAGGCTGGGGGAACTAGGTTAACATCTAACCTGTCTTCACGAGGCAGGTGTATAAGGGAAGGAAGAAGAGACTGATAACAGGGACATTCACCAAATACTTGAAAAAAAGAGCTTTATGGAACTGATGTAACAGTGAAATGAGAGATACAAAGCAGCAGGGTCATGGTCAGTTGAGGATGTATTTTCAAGAACTTGACCTCCTTACTGTATGGACAATATAAATACAAGTGTAAGATGGAATGAGTGTGGCTGCCAGCATTTACTTATTAAACAGTGAAAATTCAAAACCCCGTTTTAAGAGTCCAGATTTTGAAGAAAACCTGCTGTATACCTTTTTGTTCAGGATGTAGAAAATATCTGGTAAACAAACCATCACTAATCATGATCTGTATTATCTTCTGTTTCAATCACCCTTTATCCCTGAAGACTTTCTCTTCCTTATGTTTCTGAAGAAACGTTAGTTGTCGGCTTTCATATCTTTTCTAGTTTTTCAGTAAAATAACTTTTTGGCATGCTTTGCTGCATGGAAATCACTGTGTAGTCCTTTTTCAAGTCTATTTCCCTGATGAATGGTTTGCATAACACAGCAAGCTGCTTCCTCCATTTGACTGTAATCCCTTTTTCAGGATTGTATCTTCGATACATAATCTTGGGCTGGACACAGCACTGGAATAATTTTACCTTGAAGAAGATAGAATCCTTCCAGATTGAAGTGGGAGTCTTAAAGAAATGATTGTTCAGTGATGTCTGCAAACCTGTGGTTAATAAATGTTTCCATTTCACTGAACTCTGTCAAGTCAGTAATGTTGGTCTCAAGGCACAGATGTTGAGATGTCTCAAGATCTCAAAGGATCTTGAGCAGCCTACACCATTTACAAGTACATACCATTCCCTTTCCCCCACCAATAGTACATATGATACTTAATTCAGTTAACTTGGAAATCCATTCTCATGAAGCATTTCTAAGTATTCATTTTACCTATTTCAAATCAAGAGTGATTACTTCAACTAACCTAAATTATACAGTTGATCTAGCTGACTCTTCTTGGTAAATTTGTCTCTCAGGGTAAGGAAGGAAAGTTCATTCTCCTGCTGTTGCTCCATTTGCTCCATGTTAAAAATCCTTTTTCAGCTCATTAAGTTCCAGCCTTTTTTTATGGCCGATCTTCACCTGACAAACAAGATTTTGGCCTGTTTCAATGCTATATTTAAGGCAATACACGCAGCCAATGTGTGGTTGGATCCACACAGCAGCCAGATTCTTTCTTGGCTGTTTTGCCTACCCCTACTTTGCTGTGGATTTATAACATCTTGGATCTTTTTCAGTGTTCCTTAGTGACAGGTCAAGTCCTCAGGTACAATGGTGATCAAGTCTTCAGGTACAATGGTGATCATAATTCTCAAGGTACTGAAGGTTGACAACTTGCTTCTTCAGTTTGTCTGTGCAAGGCAGGATATTGTATGTGCAACCTCTACTCAGCTAAGTTTATATTAAAAAATTAGGTAGTGCTTTAGTCTGGTATCTTACATCTTTAATGAGCAGTTTTTTGCTTGAAGTTAGAGAATTTAATTTGCTAGCTCTACATTTTTTAGACTACATTAGATCCTTCTTTGATAAGTAAGCTTTAAAGGAATTAGTGAGATTGTGAACTTCCTTTTCGTCCCTAGCTTCACTTTACAAGGAAACAGATTTTATTAAATGAAAGTTACCCTGAGAAAACACCAGGACATGCCTTGGGACAAAAAGTCCTACATTCTCACAGTTGCATTTGCATTATGGAATAAGATGGACTACATTTATTTAGAACAACAATGGAATGTGAACAATAATGCAGAATCATCTATCTGATCTCTGCCTCCTCCAGCCTGCCTCAGAAACTTCATGAAGATCTCTGTCACAATGGCATCCCAAGGGTGCCGAACTGGAGCACTTGCATACACATTCTGTGAAGTCAGTCTAGCCAGCTAGATTAGCTGAGCCATTTGTCCTGGGGAGTCTCCTGCTTTGATATCTGGTGAAAACTAAGTCAATAATCTACTTTGATGAAGTGATCCAAGGAGAATTCTTCATTTTTGATATTCTAGATGCCTAGCATGCCATATGTCTGTGTTCTGCCCAGTCAGACAAAGGTGGTTAGAGACCAATTTCCCTGAATATTTACATATACAGGAAAATGTCATTAAAGCCACCTGGCTAAAGCAAATCTTCACAACCTATGAAATCCTTCTTCTAACTGCATAATCTTAACATACATAGATACTCAGTTTAAAGTTTACATTGTCCCTGTATCAAGACAGCAAGATCATACAGTGGTACTGTTGAGAATGTATGTTCTCTTCTTTCTTGTCTGTGATTTTCTGTGTTGTTTGCTTTTTTACAATTTTAATAATTTTATTTTTAATATTGTAATAAGCCTGTTGGATAGGGTCATATGGTAGCATTTTTCAGACTTTTTATTCAAAGAGGAAATCATGCATATTTTATGTTCTCAAGACATATCACAAAGGGCAGA
Organism: Chionis minor; assembly: GCA_013398295.1. NCBI lineage: Eukaryota > Metazoa > Chordata > Aves > Charadriiformes > Chionidae > Chionis > Chionis minor. The sequence continues at coordinate 901,558 of VZSF01000950.1, read as the reverse complement.
CCTGTTATTTCTGCAGCACTTAGTGGACAATAGAAAGGCACTAGGACTTTTACTTCCCCAACACTCACTGAAACCTTACCAGAATGTGCATCCCCCTCATCACTACAAACCTAGCAGAACTAGGCAATTATATCAGCAAAGGTATTCATACCTTTATTTGTGATGGGATTCAATATAAATATGAGCTTATCCTAGGTAGAAGCTGATGTTTCACAGTACAAAAATGAGCTCTGCCTCTTGTTTTTGATGAGGTGGTCTATTGTGATAGGGTATGCTGGTAATGACGTAGAATTGGGTCTAACATTTCACCAGAAGTCAAATTTTGCTATAATACAGTGCATATAAAGAGGTAAAAATGGGCTTCAAAAAAATGCTCTGAGCTTCAGAAGATTATTATTAAAGATCTGATTTTTTGGGAGATCAAGTCTCCAACATCTTTTCTTCTCTGAGTAAAGCTAATTACATTTTGTCTTCCCGTTTCGGTTGGAAACAAAAACAAATAAAATGAAATAGCAACACAACAGTAACATCTGGTCTTTTCATTTTACCAGCACAAACATGGTTCTGTGTATATAGTTCTTTTAGATTTACACCACTGTACCAGAATGTGAATTGAAACTCTCAGCAGAGATTAGCTTGAGGTGAGAAACTTCTTTTTTAATAAGGAATACTTTTTCTGATAGTGGTTGCTTGAGAAAGAGTAAGTCATTTCAGCAATTCAGACACAATAGAAAAATTTGTTAGAGATCCTGACTTTAGTCATTGTATTTTTTTTCATTTGCTTGAACAGTTCACATGCTGCTGGTTCCAGGATCATGGTAGAATACATTGTCTACATTTCCCTTATTTTAAAAAACCATGTTTTACAATCACATGAAAATGTTGAGCTAACTTAAAGACCATATTGTTTCCCGTCCGCGGCCTGCAACAGTCATGTCTATCAGTTGTGGCCAATACCCTCAGTAGATTGCTGACTGACAACCTTTCGTACATGAATAGGCTTTAATGATCTACAAACTTGGCCTGAGAAAAACTACCAGAAAGCAATGTGAGAAGGTTTATATTTCTTTCACAAAACATTAAAAAATACTGTAGAAGACCAACAATGCCTTGTCATGAAATTGTTATGATTCAATGAAAATATTGCTTAAATGAAGAAGACTAGATGACCCCTTCAGGGCCTTTTCAACCTGGATGATTTTGTGATTCTAAGATGGAGAAAAAAGACAAAGTAATTATTTTCAGGAGGTGACTTAAAAAGGAATTTTTCCTTCCTCCTGCCATTAAACCAAAAGTAAGCATGTGCAGATCTCTGTATCTCTCCTTAAGATGATTGCCATAGCACTGAAGGTCTTGAGGAAGATTTCATGTTCTTTCTCTTTGAGGAGGCGAAATCTTCATTGTCCTATTTATTCTCAGGAGAAAAGTTCATTAAAGACAAAGGAGCAGAATTTTTGTAATTCAATGATAAATATAAGTAAAAATATAATTTACAATTTATAAATAAAAACTCAGTAACAAATATAGATAGCTATATAGATATTTTAATATGGTTATGAATATAGGTAGCCAAATATAAAACCCCTTCACAAGTCTGTAACGCCAGCAGTTTGAAAAGAGCAGAAAAGCACACTCTAAAATGCAAAATGCCTGAAATAGACTTAATCTCTTGATTTAATGTCTAAGTTTACTTGAATTTTACAGAATCATAGAATTCTTGGAGTTGGAAGGGACCAACGGGCTTGTGAACTCTCCATCCTTTAACATATTAAAAACTAAACAAAGCAAGGCCCTGAGCAACCTGAGAAGCTTTAGAGTTTACCCTGATTAGAGCAGGAGTTTCAACCACATGGTCTTCAGGGGTCTTTTCCAAAATTATTCATTATATGCTTCTGTAAACTTTGTGTCAAGTCAATTTTTGTTTCATTATTCCATTTTTAAGTGCGATGTTCATGATAAGTTACAAACTTTGAGTTCCTTCTGACTATAGTGCTTTGAGGGTATTTTAGTTCAACAAAAAAAATTACCTTATTTTGAAAATAAACCACAGGTATTGCTCCATGTGAGGATTCAGGTTGATTCTAGAAAAGCTGTTACAAAGGCAGTTTATTTTTATACTTTCATTGCCAGTAATTTCTAGTGAATGGAACTTTTTACTTTATTACATTAAGATTAAGAAATACATATTTTTAGTAATTTAGTGTTTGAAAGAATTCCAGATCTCAGGAGAGCCATTAAAAGAAAAGAGCAAAGATCTGCAATGATAGAGGCAGTGTCCAAATTAAGGAAAAAAAAAAAAAAAGGTCTGTCTCTTAATCAAGTATTTTTTCAAATTTTCAGACCCTGCAGAATAAATCTCTATTCAAATTAAGGGAGGATATTTTGTCTATTTGTGTGACAAAATTTCCAGAGAAATTAAAAACCTCATTGAATTGTAGAAGCAAATGACTCCAAATATTTTTTTTAGATTCTGTTTCTAAATTTTCTCTTTTTAAAGTGTTTTTATTCATCCTGTGAATTCAATGCACTTGGAAGAGTATTGACCCCACAGTTGCTTCAGTTGTTCGTATTCCAGATTCAGATGCTATGATGGTGCTTGAGATGAATGTGTACATTTTATGAATACAAATGTTTTTAAATAAAATTTTCTCACATACTTTCATTTCAGTAGCTTTATGGTTACAGCTTATATTCATATATTTCATAGTATGTTTTTAAATAGCATTTGCGAAACCGAGCTTTATTTCAAAATATGCATTCATTAAAAGTCATGCATTCATGCATAATTTGCATTACAGTAGTAGTCTTAGTAACAGGATAACACATCTAATGTCAAATATCACGACTTTACTGCAATCACAAGCGGTTCGTACACCTTCTAAATATCACCAATTCAGGCTTTGTCTTAAATTTGCAGATTCTTTCTGAAGTGTTTCACTAATATTGCGGTCAAAGTTGTCCTGTGGACTTATTTTAGCAGGCTCTTTTAATGAACCAGGAAATTTTGCAATGACAGGGAAGGGAACAGAAGCAGCTGAGGAGTGGAAACATATGTCCTTCTGAGATTAATGAAGTAGCATCTTCCTTAAAAGAAGGTACAATCAACTATCAAGAGCTGGAGCTCTTGACTTTTTCAGCTCAACACTGAAAGATTCAAATGAACAGACAATGTGGTTTTCTTTATGGTAAAAACTCTGAATAGAGGAAGGAGTACAGGATAGTTCTGATCTTAAAAAGAGTCTGTCCATCTGTGTAGTGAAATGACTTGTTTAACATGAAGATTAAACCTTGGTCATGTAACGTTTAACTAACAAAAAACGAAGCCTACTACTGTGAATAGTACAGGCTGTAGGGCCAAGAGAGTTCTGAAGAAGAAATAGCATTCCTGAGTGATGAAAAAGAAGAAATGTAGCATCACTGAAACTTTCTTTCTTGGTCTCTGCTGGAGGTAAATGCAGTAAAGTATCTTGAATGTATTAAAACATCTATTCATACACTCCCAGTCTAAAGGAAAAACACTTTCAGAAATGTACCTTGTACTTGTAGGTATGAAACAGTGGCCTTTAGAAGGTCACAAATTCTTCTAAAGAATTAATTCCTTGTCATAATATAACAGGGAATGTCTTTGCCAGAAGTAAGCTATGGTGATAGAAATTTTTAGAACAATCAGATTTACTTACTGATAGGGAAATTAAGGATTTTGTCTTCTGGGGATGATTAGAGAACTCCTCACGGGCCTGCATATAGGTGAGAGAAAGCAGATAGAGTCTAAGGAGTACTGTCTGGCAGAAGAAAAACATGTAAAGAGTAACGAAGGCTTAAAAAGACCTTCAGTTTAGCCAGCAGGAAGTCCTTTTCACCAGAAGGGTAATGCTGTACCAAAACAGGTTACCCAGACAGGTTGTGGACTTCCTGTCCTTGGTGGTTCTTAAGACTCAGCTAGACAAAGTCATGTCTGACCTGATGCAATGTTGGCGTAGTCCCTTTCTGAATCGGAGAATGGACTTAATGACCTCCAAAATTCCCTTCAAACTACTATTTCTGTGACTCTGTGAAAAAACAAGAACGTAGATTATTTGAAAATGGGGCAAATAACAGGATTTTTAGGGGAGCAAATGATAAAATAATGGGGGGGAAGACATGGTAAGATTGGTAGGGTACACCAAATTTAAGGTTTGTCTTCTCATTCCCTAACCCTTCACCAAAATGAAATTGTCCTGATTCTAGATGTGGCTAAAATCCTTTAGCTCTTTTTCAGAATAGATAAAAACTAATTGTATTCCATATAGCTAGAACCAGACTTTCAACTTCATCAAAAAATTCATTTAACAAATGGACTAAGAATGGTAAAAAACCATATTTATGGGGAAAAAAAATGCTGAAGAGAATAAAATATTCCTGGGTGGCTGAACTTTCACCAGATGTTTAAATGTTTAATATCTCAACAGGATTATGCCTAATCAACAGTTTCTATTTGCTGGGGTTTATAGCAAAGACTTCTGTTTGGAAAACTTTTAATTCTTATTTAACACCCTTCTTACACCAGGACTAGACCGTTAGAGTGCCTCTTCTTGTGGAGCAAAATAAGCACAGTAGGGTTTACTACTTGTCAGTGTGAGGAGACAGGTCGATGTTTGCATGGTCAACCAGCTAGGCAGAAAATTGTTTGCAAGAACAGTGTTGGAAAACACCCTAGTTCTGTTCATTGTAAAGTAAATATTAGATTATATGGAGCTGTCTATTGAGCAAGACCTTAAATTAAATGAAGAATAGTACTAATCTGTTATCAATAGGTTGAAAATAAGCATTACTATATGGTACTCCTGGAAGCAATAGAGTCCAAATATCTAAAATTAGCCAACATTGTAACTTTTTATGTTTTCATATGGGTAATAATAACACTGGAATTCCCTAATAAAATGTTACTTCAGAGAAATAAATAAAATTAACCAAAATTGTTTTGGAAGATTATTTCTACTCTAAATTTAATTGGAGAGATGATAATACTTTTTTCAAATATTTGGGAAACATTATTTTAGGGTATATGTTGAAATCCTAAAGACTACTTAAGCACTTTCAAGTTTACATGTTAATTTAATATTTGAGCACTTTGTAAACTAAGATCTAATCACTAATTCACTAACCTAGACTGATTATGTCTTCATTCTTTTTTACAGATACTTGAAACAAAACTTTCAAGCTTAGGTTTGGAATATAGCAAATTTGTCATAATAGCTCAGCATTATATGGTTTTCCTCATACAAAGCATCATGTACTTAACCTTAAGTATTGCAGAATGTTTAAGTGGGATATGTACAGTATCCATAGTCCTTATCGTCTGTTACTGAAACTTGATAACTTCAGATCATAAACATCGAAAGCAGTTGTTCTTTTTGGGGCATGAAGGATATAAAAAAAAAGAATTGAACTACAGAATACTGCATTCTCTAAAAGAGTATAACAGAGCATAAAGACAATTAAATGGATCGAAATGTAGTCAAATAGAAAACAAAAGCCAACAGAAGATGGAGGAAACCCACCAAAAGAAGGAGATGTCATAATTATGTTTGAAAATTAAGAAATGTTGCTAACTTATCACCAGTAACTTTTCCTTGTGTGAAAAAACCTGAATTTACTAGACTCTTATGTTCTTTTAAAATACATTCCTTAGAGATAAATGAGTAGAAGACAGTCCAAAGAAGAGGGATCAGAGATTTAGCAAATACGATCTACAATAGATTAAGCATGTCTATCAATATATGAAAAATGATTTTAAAGGAAATTGTAGTAGTTCACTCCAATTTTTGCATATTCCTGTGTATGCATACATACTAAGATGCTACAGAAAGTTCTGGGGAAGAGAAAATACCACAGTGAGTTGTCTCTGGAGGATTTTTTCGAACAGATTGACAAATATCTATGTAGTGTTTCCCACCTCATCATAGGGTTTCCCACTGGATAACCCTGAGACTAAATAGGAAGTAGAATTTATTTTTATGAACCAAATATTATTTTTCTAAGCATTGTAACTACTATTTAGAATTTTAGATTTGTAGTAGAATTATTTTTTTTTAATTTAGTCACTCTGTGTCTTCAATGTAGTGAAGCCTTAAAGACTACTACTTTTAAGATATTTGCTTCTACCCTTTTGAACAAAGTTCATTAAACAGTAATCAAAATATAATAGTGCAGAATAACTGGTCACTATATTAAAATTGTGCAACACTCTCTTGAAAGCTGAGGAGGTGAGTTTGTGTGTGTGTATGACTGAGATTTCATCACTGTGTATTTGTACTTACTTTCAAACTGAGAAAACTGTGAACGAACTAATATTATGCAAACTATCTTCATGTTCAGCTTTTCCTGTACTGTGGACTTTTTCTTAAATGTCCTAAAAAGGGCACTTGCCAGTGTGATTGTCCACATTTTTCTTCTCATTTTATGCAACTAAAGAATGCTAGTCATTAAGTTCAGTTCTCAAGTGGCATACTTCAGATTGCGAATTCCACAAATTGGATGGGGATATTGGATGTGAAATGAATAGAGTGAGAGTGTGGGAGCTATTCATTTTAATGAAGAATTTTTTAAGTCCCATGGATGACTTCCTTTATTAACATCCTACTCAGACTTAAACTTTTACTGAAATATGATTTTTTTTATATTGGCAATAGTAGTAGACAACATCGAAGTGGAAAACACTTTCTTTACTGTACCATTAATTTAACGAATGCGTAAGTTTTGCTCTACTAATCACTTCTCCATATGTCAAATAGCACTGCAACTTCAAATTACTAAACCAACATAAAAAACCTATTCAAACTATGCTATTTAGCTCTTCTGTCATTGAATCTCTGCGGGAGAAGTAAGTTTCTGTATGCATATGATGACATACTCTTATAGAGCATTGAGACTAAAAGTTGGACTTAAAAAGATATTTACACATTCAGTTATCAATGCAGTAAGCACAAACACACTTTTAAAAAATGCATAGGATTCTGTGAAGACTACTTATGCTAAAACTACAGGTTCCCATTTCTTAATGGCAGAATTAAGTCTGAGATCATTATTAAATGGCGTTGGAATGTGTCAAAAAGAATTCAAACTGTCAAACAGTTATAAATTCTATAAAATATGTATATATCACACATGCAACCAGGATTTGCATTTCTCTTTGATGTATGGAACCTAACTTAGGAAATGAATACTACCCTGAGCAGATTTGCCAATTGTCTCTTGACAACATCAGCTTTCATCAAGAATGGAGTCACTTCTAAATACTTGCAGTAGAATGCAAAGAAATTGAATTGTTCTTGTCACATCATTATGGAGCGATGTTTTAAATTCAAATTAAAAAGATACGTCAGGATTAATGGCCGTGACAGTACCTGGCATAAACAAAAAAACAGAGCAGGAGAGCATGCTGTAGTTTGTTTTTAGCATGTATACAGAAACACCTGCCTTTTACAGAAAAAGAGTGTCCCAGATAGACTTGAACATATAACAGATTTCATACTAAGTGTAGAAAAGAAAAATGTTGCAACTTTTAAAAATATTAAACTATTAGCTTATTAAAGTGATTTATAATATTTAATAGCTGCTGTTTACATCAAAGTGAATTACATGTGTACGATACTCCAAATATATAAGTATGCAGAATCTGTATTCCAGTTTAGTCAACAGGAATTAGTTAGCTAGGTAAACACTACATAACCCAGAGTAGCGATGAATGAATTTTAACCTAAATGAGATACTCAATCTTCTGAAGAAATCTTTCTCTTAATATGCTGCTTACTTAGAATCCAGAACATTTGGGAAGAAAATCACTATTAGCAGAAAGCAAATCTTTCTGAAACCTTATCAAGTTTAGCATTATGTCAGATTACTGCAACTTTGCAAATAACCTCAGTAATTTTCAGCCCTACTTTTCTTCTGCTGTAGAAACAGAACAAAGCACAAAGCTGCCATGACAAGAAAAAGCCCTAAACCATGTTGTTCACACAGAATTATAAGAAAACAAGAAACCAAAACGTGATTTTCATAGTCTGAAAACTGTACAGGTAGAAGCTTTTCTAGTAGCAGGCACATATAAACCTCATGTAAAAAATGAAAGGGTTGAAAAAGCATCTTCTGAAAGTATGTTTTCAAAAGCTTTATATAAAATTGAGGTACTGGTCTACCGTAATTTTAACAGTTACTGCCTGGCCTATGGTGGTTTTTTAAACAAAGGAGACCTTATGTTTGACAATGTCTGTCATGGAATATAGAAAGGATTAAATATTGTGCAAAAAAGAAATGCCTAAAATTTCACATGAAATTTTACTCTTCCATGTAATTATATCTACACTAAGCTTACATTCTTATTCATTAATCATTGGATTCCAGTCTGACAGCATATTTGTAATTATTCATCTATATTCCTTTCTATTGCTGATATACATAGGTTTCATACAGAATCAAGGAACAATCAGAACAGAATTTCTGTGTGTAATAGAATTGTAAATTAGTAAAAAATTAGTGACATTTCTCAAAAATATTTGAATTTACTTTCTTACCCAGCAGAGCATTTCAAATTATCAGAGAAATGTTTGTCAATAGACAGTTTAGGCAACTAGCTTTAGTTATGAAACCCTTTGGTTTTCTTACGTGCTGTGTGAAGGAGTACTTAGTGATTATACAGCAAATTAAACTGAGGTGGAAGTTATATTCCTGATTTTCATTTTGACACATATCCATTAACTATATCACCATTTACTATTATGGATTCCTGTGATCAGAAATGTTTGGGTAATTGTAAATTATTTTATTTCCATAAATGACAGTTTCCAAAAATAGATTAGGTTACCTAAACAAACAAACAAAAAGTATACCATATATTACTATAAATGTATGGTCGCAATTTGACAAGAGGAATGTCTTGAATAGTTGATAGGTGCATCTGTAAATAGAGCAATATGTTAGGGAACAGAACAACTGGTTAGAAGTGCATGCAGCCCGGTTGGTTTGAGAGCAACTCTCATAGTGACGCTACACAACCCATAGTACGACTGTATTTGTCCCAGGATTATGGAGTAAACCAATATGACCGAGTCAACCTGGAAATCAGTTCCACCCCTGGAGTAGTGCAGTATCACCTACACATAGCATTATCTTGGTCTCTCATGCCTGGTGACTAAATCCAGGTTTTCCCCTCTGCTCAGCTCCTTAAGGTATATGCTTTGTAATTTGCAGCTATGTGAACATTTTGGTGACTTTCAAGTTGAGGACACTGGACTCCATGACCTCCATGAAGAAGTCAAAAAACCCAAAGTGTTTAAAAGATGAGAGCAAATTTGGGCAGAACCGAAAATTGGGGATCAATGATGAGGAAAGGCAAAACTGGACAAATCTTGGTACTCCTGCAAGTAAATGAGATCAAGCTATTTAAGGGCAGGGAATAATGGAAATGCTTTTGTCTTGTGTGTGAGTCAGTGTGCTGCATAAGTAAGTCTAGCAAAAGCTAGATATTAAACAAAACAAATACACACATTGCTCACTCCAATCCTTTGGAATAGGTCCTTGCCAGGAAGACATAATACTTCTGGACAGAAGAATGTAATAGTTCTAGGATTTCAAAACCAAGGTGAGTTTTTATGTAACTACCTTAAGATGACAAAGGAATACCAACAGTTCTGGGATAAAGTAGGCAAAAAACCAGACTTTTTTTCCATAATGAGTATAAGTTGCATCTTAATAAGGGATAATAGTTTTCCTCAAATCAAAATAGACATTGGCTATATGATAAAATGTGAGAGCTCCTGCATGAAATGGTTGCAGATATAGTTATTCTTCAGTAACATAACACACCTCCAAAACAACCCAGCTTACTAAAGAAATGTACATAATTTCCTGTATCTGTAATAGTCTAATGGTAAGAGGAGATGCAGCAATATGCTATTGCCACCATCAAAGCAGTATTCTTCCGGTTAAAGCAGTTAAAGTTGTATGGAAAATCTCAGCTGGTACACGCTGATTTGCATTCAAAAAAGTAAGTGGGGTTTACCACATATATCAAACCGATATGAAATTGAATAGAAAAAAAACACTCCTTAAATCACAACTTGCAATACACAGATAGTTATTTGGGGATATTTTGTTTGTCATTGGCAAAATGAACAGCAAGTTTTCATAATTCAGCTATATTTCTTTAATCAATATGATGTTTAATTTTTTTTAATATGATAAACATACGATGCTTAATTTTTATTTGCCAAACAAAAATACAATCACTGTTGACGGACGTCATACCAAAACAGATCCAAAGCGAGGTCATTATCTAAATGCTTCCTTTAAACACTATCCTGGTTTGAGGTAAAACAAGACCAGCCATGGCAATCACCTATCACAGGTCTTAGTTCCATGTGATAAATAGAGTCCAGAAATGTTCTTACAATTCTTGAAAAGGTTCTACACACTCAGTTAGGAGCATATAAGGGTGTCTTGATTTGCTTTCAGAAAAACTCATCAGGATTTCAAGGAAAATTAGGAAAACTCCTTTCAGGATTCCACTGATGTCTTCCATCCACTGTGTACTGATTCTTTATTATTATTCAACATCTTACCATTTAGTCAATTTTTTAAGTCTGTGCAAGATCTTCATCTTTATTCCATAGTTACTAAGTTTTTGTAAGAACCTTTTGCTCCAAAGAGCCTTGGATTTCTCTTTGGATTAGAAATACAAGACTATAATATCCAGATCACTCTTTCTCATGGACTTCCTGTCCCCTTCAGAGAAGTCCCATAGGTTTTTGGAGCAGGGCTTCTTTTTGCCGATGCCATGCTCACTCTTTCTCATGCCTGATATGTCATTTTTATCTAGGTGTCCATTATTTCTTTTTCTTATGTTTTATATTTATTTATCCAATAGAGGCTTGCAAGCACGTAGTTGCCAAGATTTCCCTTGGAATACTTTTAAAAGATAGTGTCATATTTGCCATACTCCGAGGCAGTTTTAAGTGAGATGTTACAGTCTTCATTTCACCCAAATTGTTCCTTTAAACTCTTGGGTCAATACCACTCAGTACTGGCCATGTATTTCTTCCTTCTTTGTCTCTACTCCCTTACTTTTCCCAAGCAATCATTTCAAGTTTCAATAGATATGAACAGATTTTGGCATTAGAATCTGCACCCCTTTTTTCACAGTGGACATCATTGTTAAGAACGGATTTAGCTTCTCTCCATTTCTTTTTTGTACCCTGATTATCCATTCTTCCTGCAGACTTTCTGTCTTCCTTTCTGATCTTTGATGTGTTTGGAGGAAGATCTGTTATTTTTCATTCTTTTTGTTTAGACATTCCTCAAACTTTAAACCTTCATTTATTTGTTTATTATGCCCTTTCTGCAAGGCTTGAGCTTTTCTACTTTCTTCATTTGAAAGCAATTTCAGGTTTTTGAAGGATGTGTTCTTGCTTCCAACAACGTCTTTTACCCTATTGCTTAGCCTTTTCATGTTTCTTTCATCCTGTCTCAAGCCTTTCCACCTGCAGACGTTTAAGTGTCTTAGCTGGCCATTGCAGCTCTGACAATTTCCTCATTTTTATGCAGTGTCCCTTTTTCAAGATACAGCTCATTTACATACATTACAATTTCTGTTACGGTTGAGGAAGCACTCTAACTCATCGAAGAACATCCTGCATTCTACTCAGGATCAGTTGAAAGGGTGCATGTTTTCTTGTGAAGCCTCAAGACAGTTCCTAGTCATTGATAGTGCGTAAAAATGTGGTGTCAGCATTGGAGTCTGATATGATGTTTGTCTAGATTAGATGGAGTCAAGGCTCCCATGACTGCTGCATTTCCTGCTGCCAATCTCTGTAAGAAAATCAAAATCAATGTCATCATCCAGTGATATCAGGAAGCTAGATCCTGACACCTGGAATATCAATCTATTCAGATTCTGTATCTCTCTGAGGTTTTCTTATATACTGAACTTCAGCATTAGTCCTATATATTTTGCAACCTAATTGCAGTCTCACACTGATCAGACAAATAGTAAGGATACTATTACATGTGTCTTTATTTAGTGCTAGACTAAGTAGATAGTCCACACAATTTCTTAAACTTCCAACATTTGATGCAGAAGCTTAAGTACTGCTACCTTGGTTCTTGTCTTCTCATCCCATACGAAAAACACTCTGACATTCCTAATTCCTCTGCTTGAGTACTGAATGTCCGTGCCTTCTTCCATAACAGAAGCAACACTCAAAACTGGGTGACATTCAGCCTTGGTAAACTTCTCCCCACTCTTCAGCTGAGAAAAGTAACTCAACTTCTTGTTATTTATTTCAGGTATGAGAAATCTGGTTCTCCTACGTTCTGGTTTGAGGTAAAACAGAACCATTTTTTGGTTCAGTAATTTTACTTTTCATCTAGCCCTTTTCTAACTAACTGAACTCTGAAAATCAACACCATATTGTGGAGAAACTGTTCATTCTCAAATGATAAGAAACAATTAGCTGTAATTTATGCTAAGGAAAGATACGCAGAGAAGCTCTTGTTTATAATTATTGCTACCAAAAGAAGGGCTGCATCAAAAGAAGCATGGCCAGAAGGTCGAGGGAGGGGATTCTGCCCCTCTGCTCTCATGAGACCCCACCTGCATTCAGCTCTGGGGCCCCCAAAATAAGAAGGATGTGGACCTGTTGGAGCAGGTCCAGAGCAGGGCCACAAAGATGATCAGAGGGCTGGAGCACCTCTGCTATGAGGACAGGCTGAGAGAGTTGGGGTTGTTCAGTCTGGAGAAGAGAAGGCTTCAGGAAGACATTATAGCAGCCTGCCAGTATATGAAGGGGGCCTACAAGAAAGCTGGAGAGGGACTTTTTACAAGGGCATGTAGTGATACGATTAAGGGTAATGGTTTTAAACTGGAAGATGGTGGGTTTAAGTTAGATTTCATGAAATTTTTCACTCTGAGGGTGGTGAGGCACTGGAACAGGTTGCCCAGGGAAGTTGTGGATGCCCCATCCCTGGAAGTGTTCAAGGCCAGGCTGGATGGGGCTTTGAGCAACCAGGTCTAGTAGGAGGTGTCCTTGCCCACGGGCAAGGGGGGTTGGAACTAGATAACCTTTAAGGCCCCTTCAGACCTAAATCATCCTATGATGCTATGATTCTCTAATAACCATGGCCAGCTAACTTTGTTATTTGCCCCATTGGAAGGTCAGAAGCAGAAGAATGTAGAGGGGTTGCACCTGTGTGGAGGAGAGGACAGGACAGGTGACTCACAACTGACCAACAGGATATTCTATCCCATCTGCCTCATGCTCAGCATAAAAGCCGAGGGATCACAGGGTCATCCCTGTTTCTTCAATGGCCGGCATCTGAGGAGACCTCTGTTCGTCTGCCTTTGATCCTGATTGATGTGTTCCTGAATCCAGATCCGGAATCCAACTCCCATCCATCACTGAGTCCAGTCTGAGACTCTCCCAGATCCTGCCAATGACATGATCGTTATCCTGGGAGCTTGTTATGGTTTTGTATATATTTTATACATTTCATTATTTTATTTTTTATTATTACTAATTTGTTAATATTTTCATTAAAGTATTTTAGGGTTTTTTCGTAAGTCTCTTTCTCCCTCTCTCCCCTCTCTTTGGAGAGAGAGGTGGGAGACCTGTCATTCACTTCAGTGGACAGTCTGGCTGAAACCATGACATTCTATCACTGAGCTAAAATCTATTTCTTCTCTATAGGTGCTTTTTAATTCACTGTGTCCACGGTTTCTGATGAATCCAAGTTCTTACTCCTTGCACCTTCTAAGCCAGACACTAAGATTCTTCATCTTCTTTGGTCTTGCAGACTAGGAACATTTCACTAACAGGTGTACTGGCTGTCATCTTTCTTCTGAAGTGTCTAAATTTGCCTCCAGACTCTTTCTCTTGCTCTTCTCTGTCAGCAGTACCCATGTCAACTGAGATTGCTGGCTTATCTCCAGAACTTACTAGGATGGATCCAGATTCCTTACAAGACCCAACACCTCTATAATCAACAGACAAATCACTGTGCTTTCCAGCTTCTCTGGAATGAAAGGCTGTGAATTTGCTTGAAATAGCACATTCTACCACTAAAATATTTCTTTCTGGGGTTTCTGATTCCAGAGATGTCCTCAGTGCAAGAGGGTAAATGGCCATGAGGGAATGGGACACTGATGTCTCCCAGAGAGATTATTTTCCCTTTCTTCAGTTCAGTGTCCTCCTTCCAGAAGACAGAACTGCTATATTGGATTCGATTCTGCTGTGTGATTTTCCTGAAAATCTCTATGAAGCTCTGCTGTCTTTCTCAGCACAAGGGATTGTTTGCTTTGAGAATAATCTGCTCAAGGGTATTCTTAAACTTACTGTGAGTCAACCTCTCCAGTTCTACTACTTTGCTCTCAAGAACTAAAATGTCCTCTGAGGATGATAAGTGGACTGTATTATACATATATGTATGTAATCTTTTCAGAAGGAGGTGGTAGCAATAAAATGAATAATCCCTGCTTTTTTGCTGAAGTCCTTTCTCCATTTCTTCTTTCATAAAGGAGAAGACAGGGTTTTGTATCTGGATGAGTTTGTGTACTGGCATGTAGTGAATCATAAGCTGCAATCTGATTTTTTTTTTTTACTATGTACAAGTCCAGTTAGGTTTATTTGAATCGCAAATATTACGTTTCAATTTTTCATGATTGACATCATCATTAACATTATTCAGCATAAGTTTTCTTTTATGCCAATTAGTTAGAACTAAGGATTGAAAAATGCATATTTTCAGCTTTCAGTATGACATCTGCAATTATTGTAACTCATAGCTTTGTAAATCTGCATGCATCTATTACCATAAGACATAAATGACTTCCTAGATTTAGGAGCTCATTGGCCAAACGTAGTCACCAGAAGTGCAAAGCGCTTTTTCCATTTCTATCCCATCCCTCTATGCTTTTTTTTTTATTCCTTGAAGGTCCCACATGCTACCTATCATTATCCAATGGATATATTGACTTCTATCCTGTTCACAGCAGTCAGCAGAGCACTCATAGTATTGTAGCATATCACTTGCTCCGGCAAGGAATAATGTTTTGCCTGGCAGCAATTCTCTTTCAAGATGGTATCAGCCCTATCACAGAATCACAGAATGGTAGGGGTTGGAAGGGACCTCTGGAGATATCTAGTCCAACTCCCCTTCCAAAGCAGATTCTCCTACTGCTGGTTGGACAGGAACGTGTCCAGGCAGGTTTTGAATGTCTCCGGAGTCAGAGGCTCCATAGCCTCTCTGGGCAGCCTGTTCCAGTGCTCTGGCATCCTCAAAGTAAAGAAGTTTTTCCTCATGTTGAGATAGAATTTCCTGTGTTGCAATTTGTGCATGTTGCCCCTTGTCCCATTGCCAGGCACCACTGCAAAGAGTCTGGCCCCATCCTCTTGAACACCTGTCCTTTAGATATTTATAAGCATTGGTAAGATCTCCTCTCAGTCTTCTCCAGGCTAAACAGATACAGGACTCTCAGCCTTTCCTCATAAGAGAGGTGGTTCATTCCCTTGATCATCTTTGTAGCCCTCTGCTGGACTCTCTCCAGCAGTTCCCTGTCCTTCTTGTACTGGCAAGCCCAGAACTGGATGCAGTACTCCAGATGTGACCTCACCAGGGCAGAGTAGAGGGAGAGGATAACCACCCTCAACCTGTTGGCCACGCTCTTTTTAATGCACCCAGCCAGTCATGGTATCATAGAAGGCTGTCAGATTGGTCAATCATGATTTCTGCTTGGTGAATCCATGTTGACTCCCTTTTCCTCTTCATGCTTAACCATGACTTCCGGGATGAGCTGCTCCATCATCTTTCCAGGAATGGTGGTGAGACTGACTGGCCTGTAGCGTCTTGGATCCTCCTTCTTGCCCTGTTTGAAGACTGGCATGACATTGGCTTTCCTCCAGTCCTCAGGCACCTCTCCTGTTCTCCATGACCTTTCAAAGATGATGGAGAGCAACTTCGCAATAACATCTGCCACCTCCCTCATCACTCAGGAATGCATCCCATCAGAGCCCATGGATTTGCGGGCATCAAGTTTGCCTAAATCTCTAACCTGATCCTCCTTGAACAAGGGACAGTCTTCCTTTGTCAGTAGCTCTGCCTTCTCTCCATCCTCCATTACCATGGCACCTACCTCAGTCAGCAGCAGGCCCACATTTTCCCTAGTTTTCCTTTTACTACCAATGTACTTGAAGAAGCCCTTCTTACTGCCCTTGAAATCCCTTGCAAGGTTTAATTCTAAGCCTCATTGTCATGGTCAATCCTCAATAAATAACAAAGGGTAGAATCAATCTGCAGAAAAATACTTTCCTGCACTGGATGCAAACCACCCCTAACTTAGTTTTGAATTAAACTATATAAATGTTAACTTAAACATATAATTAAAATGTATTGAAGAGAACTTTCAGAAGGCAAACAACTGACAAATTATCCTTATTATGATTAGTTCACTTTTTAATTTTATTTATTAGTGTTCTGGTTTTGATGGTGATAGAGTTAATTTTCTCCATAGTAGCTAGTATGGGGCTATATCTTGGATTTCTGCTGGAAACAGTGTTAATACACAGTGAGTAGGCTGGGGGCACCCAAGAAGTTGGGAGGGAACACAGCCGGGACAGCTGACCCCAACTGACCAAAGGGATATTCCATACTATGTGTCATCATGCTCAGTGTATAAAGCTGGGGGAAGAAGAAGGAAGGGGGGAAACATTTGGAGTGATGGCATTTGTCTTCCTAAGTAACTGTTATGTGTGATGGAGCACTGCTTTCCTGTAGATGGCTGAACACCTGCCTGCTGATGGGAAGTAGTGAATGAATTCCTTCTATTGCTTTGCTTGCGTGCACGGCTTTTGCTTTACTTATTAAACTGTCTCAACCTACTAGCTTTGTTACTTTTACTCTTCTGATTCTCTCCCTCATCCCACCATGGGGAGAGTGACTGAGGTGCTTAATTGCCAGCTGGGGTTAAACCACTACAATTAGCTATCAAGGAAGACTGTTACAACTAGAGAAAGCAGTTGCTGTCAACAGCAGAAAGCCTATAACAAGGTGAACACATTAAAACATGTCTGAGTATTGCTTCCCTGCAAAATCTGAAGTAAAATAAAGGCATTTGTAGATTCTAGACTCCCTTAGAACTATTTTTAGTTAGTTTTGGAAGTGTAGGTTTATTTGGATTCAATGATCTTGAAGGTCTCTTCCAACCCAAGTGATTCTATGATCCTATGATTAAGGTGAGAAGTAGTAAAGACAGAGAAATCTGATATCCTACTCTACTGTGAAATTTTTGGTGAAAGGGAAAATAACTTGAAGAAACTTGGAAAAGGTATATTCTTCTTTTCACAGGAAAAGACTCTAAGGAAATAACCATTGAATATTTTCTTTTACTAGCAAAGCAGGCTCCATGAAAATGTGATTTGATAGTATATATGAACGCAAGCATATGCTCGGATAACGCGTTATACCCCAAAGTTGGAAATAGCTTCACTAGATGTTGCTATTCTTCCCAAATTTCCATTGTTGTATTCAAAGAGCTGATTGTTCTTTCCATCACTGAACCCTAATTCAAGGTCAACCAAAGTGTCCATTGTCCTGTCTGTATCTACACTATTTCTTCTAATCTTCTGGGGAAAGTTCCCCAGAAGCCAAACCGAAATTTTTCTAAATGCCATACAGATTTCTGGATGAAAAGTCATGAGCCAAACCAAGATATCACCTATTAAACTCAGTTTACTGGCTGAGAGGTGATGAGGAACAAATTAAATTCTTGACTGTAAGTGATCGTATCAGGCTACTGCTTCCCTTCCAGTACAGTATCAAATAGATTATTGATAAAACACAGTATAGGTGAACTCATTTGAGTTTGTGATGAAAAAGAGTAGGAGTACACATGCCACTAGTTAGAGATGACAGAATCTGATGGAAAGTTTAACCACTCTATTTCAATGCAAAGTCTAATAGGCAGTAATTTTTGTTTTATTGGTAATGTTGATAGAAAAATCTCTGCTTTCCTGCAGGACATGAATATTACATCTGCATAAGAATTTCTTTGTTTTGAGTTACACCTGGAGTTGAACAAGGTTAACTAAGGAACATACAGCTAGTTACCCAGAAGTAAATACAGATTAGGATGTTTGTTGGGCCCAAGGCTTAGTTAATACTCAAAGATATTGTTGTTGTTTGGGCCAGACTGGCCCCTGAAATGAACAACAGATGTTTTCTGACCTCTCTCCCTTCAGAGAAGGGAAAGCATCTCCCTTCAGGGAGAGGAGGATAAGAGAGAAAAAGACTTACAAGTTTAAAAGAAATTAAAGTACTTTAATGAAATATTAATAATAAAATAATAAAAAGGTCCCAGGATAGCGATCACATCACCGGCAGGCACTGGGAAAGTCCCAGCCTGGACTCAGTGATGGATGCGTGCTGGATTCAAATATGGATTCAGAGACACACAGGTCAGGATCAAAGGCAGACAAACAGGCAGAGTCCTCCTTGGATGCCAGCTACTGAAGAAAGAGAGCTGACCTTTTGATGCCTTAGCTTTTATGCTGAGCATGAGGCAGATGGAATGGAATACTCTGTTGGTCAGTTTTGGGTCACTTGTCCTGTCCACTCTGCCCGCAGGTGTGACCCCTCTACGTTTATCCGTCTCTAACCCTCCAACAGGGCACACAACAACGTTGGCTGCCCTTGGCTGTTACAGGAATAAGTATAAGCAAGATCCTCTCTGCATACCATTCCTTGACATAAATTAGAAACAATCTGGTCTTACCACTCTGAGAGCAAACAGTGTCTATTAATTTCAGAGAATTCAGTTAGCTAGAGGTTACAGAAAACTGGTTCTGTTTTACCTCAAACCGGGACAGATATACCCCACAGAGATACAGCAATTGGATAAAAACCAGCCCACAAGGCTGGAAGGGGGAACCTCAAAGCAAAAAGAAATATTTTTCATTAAATTTCATTTTTCTTCTGTGTAATTTCAGTGTCACAGGTGTGAACACATGGCTGGCTTGTACATAATGTCAAAGCTCACTTTTAAATAAAAATGAGACTGATTATTTATTTTTTTGCCCTTTCAGGAGGAGAAAGACAGCTTGTCGTGAAAAATAAAAATAGTTGCCATTCTTGCTTTGGCATTGAAAAAAAGCATATGATAGGGGTTTTTTTCATTTCCTTCAAGCTAACAGTAGCTTACTGTTTAAGTGAGATGAGAGGAAACTCTTACCTAAAAACTAAACTACTGATCAAGACTGGTAGAATAAATTCTTAGCTTTTTTACTTTCTATAGCATGCCTGTGATTGTATTCTTTTAAAATTCCTTGCCATTATATCCACCAAAATTAAATTGAGTGCATCCTGGAGTGGGGGTTTGGGTTTTTATTTTGTTTTGTTTTGTTACCAATAGCCCTTACTCAGATGAGTTTTGTTTTTCGTAGAGGTAAGCATCTATACAAATTCAAAACGGTCAGACCACTGTTCCTACTAGTACAGTTAGCAATTTCCAGGTTCAGTTTCACCAAAAGCTTGTTTGCCTGTGAAGAGAAATCCGAGGCTCATTTAAGATCTTTTTCCAATTGTAGCAGACAGCAGCTTGTTGTTCACCTGATGGCATTTCACGTTTCTGTCCTACATACAGTTAGTTTTCCAAATTGTTCTAAAAAAGCAGAATCATCCTGATCCTACCTGAATATTACATTGTTTATTTAAGCACCTGAAAAGAAATGTGAGCTCCTGTATGATCTTTATAATCTGGGAATCTGTTGGCTTGATTCATGTCTCAAGTTCAGTCACTTAGCCCGAGGTAGAATATCAGACAGATGATTCAATAGTTTTGTTGCTAATGATCGTATCCCACCATCTATCATCTTAGACTACTTTCTATTCTTTGACATTGATGTTATCTGGTTATTACCAGAGCCATTTTTACTGATACAAAAAAATTACACAAAATCAGTATTCATCTTATCTCAGTAATTTGGTTGCAACTGACAGAAACTAAAGGTAAGCTTTTGAAACAAAGTAAGAATTTGAATGCTATTCCAGAAAAGGAATCCAGAATGCTTTGACAGAGCCTTTTTAAACATAATATGTGTTCTGAGACTTCATTCTGTAGGTTAGAAAGCACTTTTTAAAACTGCTCAAGTTTTGAGGTTCTAAGAACCTCCAATACTGCAGGTAAGTTTTTGCTTAGACATGCATACAAACAAACACTAATCAACTTGCCAGAATAGGACCAAATACAATGCAATGTAATAAAAATACTAGAATATAAGTTCTCTGAAGTTACACTTGCAATTATAAGAGAGAACACAGAATTTTATGTCACACATTATGAAATATACATAAAAATATTTCCTTTGCTTATGAAAAGCAAGTTCAATTAATTTGAATTAGAATGCCAAATTATAGCAGAATGCAGCTGACTAAAAGGAGGGATTCGTTTTCTGTCCTCCCTCCCAGAGGAGGATGGTTTTGTTTTGTGTTTCATTTAAATAAAAGAAAAAGAAAGCTGGAAAGCTTACCTTTATCTTGAGCAGCAGCAGGAGGTTTTGGAATACAGACAAAATTGCTGAGAACTATGAAAATTCTATTAAAATATAGAACATACTTTGAAAGAAAAATAATTTCTCATCCTCCTAACAAAGACATAAGTATCTGTTCATAATATGCTCAAATATGCATATGCCTTGTTTTTACATATTGAATCAATCTCTCAGGTTATTGGTTCTTAAATATGTGAGTGACAACAGTTTATGTTCATACACATAATATATTTCAACAGCTGGAGGTGTTGTGGGGTTTTCCTTTTTGTTTTGCAGTTCTCAAACTACTGGGTGTGGGAAATGGAGTAGAGATTTCCTGCCTTATTTTGCAGCTGATAAAGCTGACTCTCTGAACAATTCTCATTTACAATAGAAAGACTAAACCTACACTGTGAAGGATGATACATTAGATATTGCAGTACATGCAGATGTTATCCTTATAAAACTGTAATAAATGTTCCAAGTTATGTCCAAAATACAATAAAGGCAGTAGATATGCATTGATACTGTTGATCTGTGACTACAGAAGAATAAAGTCTAATCCATAATTAGATTTATACAGAGATGCTATTTTCAAGCTGTTAATACCAACTTTTAGTCTTTTTTTTTTTCCCCACCTACTTGGAAGCGGATCAGGGGTGATTTAAAGTAATCCAGTCCAAGCAGAAAAGACCAGATCCTGTATAGACTGATGCCGAACTGTTGCAACTGTGAATGGATATTTAGAAATTGCTCTTAAACCAAGCAAAATTGCTTAGAAAAATTATCTTTTAGACTCAGAATTATTTGACCTGTACTGCTCTGACTTAAAAGGAAGCTCAGATAATAGCAAATGAAGTCTTCCTTTATTGTGATTATCTCAAAGTAGATTATATATTCAATGGGAACAGTAAAAGTTTACTTTGCCTCTTTTCTGAGAATTTCTTCACTTAAGTTTTATTTTGCTCCAGAAAAACTCCCTCAATCTATTTACAGTGTTAGTACAACTTAGGGTACAAAAATCCTTATTTGTATGAAACAAAACGACCAAAGATTAGAGAAACATAAATATGAAATAAATCTGTGTACTGCCATAAAGAAGGAATATTTTCTCCCATCTCCTCCACAACACCTTTTGCTATTTACAGCATCTGTAACAGCAACAAGACACATCACACAGGACACTTTACTTTCCCTTCCTATTGTATGTGGTCATATTAATGAAGTTTTGGTCTGGCCTTATAAAAGCAAAATGAGAGTGGGAGATCTGAGCTGTCAAATATTTGATATTAATAAAGTAGGGTGTTATTTTATTAGCCTTAAAGTATTTCTCCAGGGTCATTTCAGATACATATAAGAAGACATGCATAAACACAGTTTCTGCTGTGCTCTAACAGGGCTTAGCATTGCTTTGTGTTCATGTCCAAAAATCTTATTTCTAGGGTGTTCTTCCAGCTCAATTGCTTTTTAAAAATTAGCTCTGCTATCCTGTATAACAAAACCAATTCCTTTTTATATGGAAATATCTCTTCTTAGATTAACTAAACAGAGAGCATTTCTCTGCTGAAGAAGAGCTCTTAAGGTTAACAGGAGTCTATTAATTATTCTTGCTTTTCCAATTTAATCTTCTCTGAAAGGTTTTCGAAGAGATAGGGTTTTCTCATCTAAAGCATTTAATTTTACATGAAAATATTTTGTAATTTTGCTTTGGAGCTGATACTTATTGGGAGAAGGGTTTTTTCATGGAAAATTGTTTAGCAAAGTTCAAAATATTGTGACTATATTATGCATAGAAACTTCATAAATTGTGTGAGTTTACTGTCAAGCCTTCTAATGCCATACTAATGTCGTAAGAATGCTTTATTTTGCCTGGAGGTCTTGGATTTATAAAACACAGCATGAAATGTAGTTTTTCTTTCATTTCTTCTCAACTCAATCCTTCTTTTTTTTTTTTTAATATATATTTAGCATCTTTAAATTTCTGGGCCTCAGTTCTTTCTCAGTTTTCTCACTGTGATGGTTGAAGTTATAAACATGTGCATCAGGACTTACTGATCACCTAAAACTTTTATCAGTGTTGTGGTCTATGCCCAGCAGGCAGCTAAGCCCCACAGAGCCAGCTGCTCAAAATGTAAAACATCTGAGGTACTATGAAGAAAATTAACTTCATCCTAACCAGATGTAGTACAAGCTGGTTTTGATGTTCTTATTACGCTGAAGCAAAGCTCTCAGAGAAGTCAGTTAGTGCACCTACTCCAGAGGTACATGGTGTTGCACACAGGATGTTGGGACAAGTTAAAATGCACCAAGATTTATTAGTGTGGTCTGTAGCTGACTGCAAACAGCCATTCTAACGGTGAAAGTGGCTTTGGGGCACTAAAAAAAAAAAAAAAAAAAAACCCCGAGGAGAAAAAGAAAAAGAGGAAAAAAAAAAACCCGGAGAGAGAAGAGAGAAAGAGGAAAAGAAAGAGAGAGAGAAAAATGAAAGGGAAAACTCTTCCCAGTGGCAAGTGATGAAAAGAAGCAATAAGGGTCCCCAGAAAAACGCCCTTCCCTGTGTGTCTTCTCTGACACAGCAGGTGATTCCCCCTGTAATAATTTTCCTACAGTGACTATACGATTTCCATCAGGACCTGCTCAACCTCCCAGCTGGTTGCTCCTGCTCATGAAGCTGTCAGAGCTGACTACATCAGGGGCAGGTACTGCACACAGCTTGGCTGTTACCTTCTTTGGGTGCATATTAACGTCCCCACTAATCCCCAAGGGACAGCTTGGGAAGGCAGCAAGAGTGGGGGAAAAGAAGGGTCATTCTTACGCTGGTGTCAGCGGCTTCCCATGAGAAGCCGCAGTAGCGACACTACTGAGGTTTTGGGAGCAAGGCCACAGGAATAATGGTGCCAAAACAACAGCGTGAGAAAATATGGGTGAAACGCTATGGAATATGTTGTCACATCAGCTTGGGTGAAAAGGTACAGAGCTGGCAGGTTGTAGAGTGGGGAAAGTGAAGGCCCTTAGCAATACCAAAGGCTAAGGCACCTAAGGAACTGTGAAACAACGGCTTGGTACCAGCTGAAGAATGAAACAGTCTTTCGTAGGTGGAAGGGAGAGTGAGGACAGAAAAAAGAGGTGAGATCCCATGCTGATCTATAGTATAAAACGAGGCCACAGGTTTTTTGGAATGTTTTTTTTCACTGCCTAGTAGAAAGATATGGAACTGTTTGGAACTACTGCATGCTTTAAACGGAAAGTAATAAAATACTAAATCCCTACATAATTAATACAACCCAATTGATTGAAAGGTTTGTTTTGTGAAACAAAGTTTGAAATACTCATTTTAAAATGTGGAGACACTTTTTTATAGAGACTTTGACATTGACTTGTATCTGCCTAGAGTGCTGCAGGCAATTATTGTTCAATCAGTTAATATTATCTTTCTTCTTTAAGGATGGTTTTTTCCATAATCTACAGAGCACAAGGTAAAACAATGTGTTATAGATATCTATGCAGCCAAAAAGAGAAAATAATGCATAAACTATATGAACTCATGACAGCTGGAAGAAATACAGTTTATATTTACTGTCTATATTTACTGTCTCTATTTAATTTTATACATTAAATATTGTATTTTGATAAATCAAAATTCAGTTTTCTTATTGCAACACACCTAATATGTGTTTTGTTGAAAAAGCATAGCAATATTTTTTTCTGTCACATTTACTGTCTAGATAAATTTTATAAAATATTATGAATCTAACTTTTTTGTTTAGAAAACATTTAAACTTTATGAAGAGTGTCACACATGCATCAAGAGATTTTTATGGAATCAGGAATTCATATTTCATTTCTGGTTTTTGACAATTAAACTATTATCTTCTCTTATTGGTGTGGAGATTCTTTATTTACAGAGAAGTCATGTTATTTGTTTTTATTTATGGTGTCCAACTGCAAGATCTTTAACATGATTTGTAGCTCTCCCACAGACATGTGCACAGCATCTGTGATCAAGGTCACTGCCCCTGAGTCACCAAAGGTGGAATTTTATAAGACTAAGTAAAAGAAGATTTTTTTACTTTACAATATTGCGGTTCTTTGAGATACTTTTTCCATACACATGACATAGGGGAATCTTTGATTTTATATTGTCAGCCAAAACCAACACCCAAACATTAGAGATGATCCTGTTCTTTTTTCATTTGAATAGGAGCTGTGATAACACTCAGAAGGTTGTCACAGTTTGAGTTGAAATAGGTATATAAGTAAAGTTCCTTTAAAATATGAGGGGTCAAAGTTCAAATAAGAAGTTACACTGAGTACGGATTTTTTGAGGCATGTACCTTCATAAGGGAAGAGGAAAAAGACTTGGACTGTGTGGAGTGCTTTCAGTTTCAGCAATCAGTGCCTGGGGACACTACTGCTACGCTCATACTGGTTTTCCAGAGATTTAACTCCTAGCTCAAAAGGTGATGCCCTCTTCCATGTCCTTCATAATGGTTATAAAAAGTGCTTGCTACCTTGTCTTCCATGACACTGCACTAAGCAGAAGCAGTCTGGATATGAGAAGGACAGAGACATTCCTTCTGCAACTATTTTATGCAGTAAATAAGAACTACAATTGACAGTTGCCACAGATAGCGAAGCTTGTCGTGGCAGAATTACAGATGCATACCGCGACTCCTACAATCACAGGGTTGTTCAAGCTTGGGAGAGATCCCAGGAGGTCATCCAGTCTGACCTCTTACTCAAAGCAGGATCAGCTATTAAGTCAGGCTAAGTTGCTCAGAGATTTATCCAGTCAGGCCTTGAAAACCTCCTGGAGGCTGCACAACCTCTCTGGACAACCAGTTCAAGTGCTTACCTGTCATCATGGTGATGACAAACAAGTTTCTCCCCCTTTCAGATATGGAAATAAATTGAAAATAAAGCTATGAGTTTATGTCAAGAAAACTAACTTGGTCTACATTTTTCTACTGGGCCATGACAAAATATATTATTTTTCCAAAATCAAACTCAACTAAACTTTTTCATATTTTCATATATTCCTGTTTCCTGAAAGTTTGAAAAAAAAAAAAAATCTTTAAAAATTAATTTCACCATATTCTGGGATCCACGATTGCACAAAAGTAGTTCTTGAAGGATGCCTGCTATCTGGCATTTAATGTCTAAGTTCTTGTGCTTGGGGGCTTGCTTTACTTGTTTGTCTCATGCTCTGTGTATTTCTGTTGCTAGATGCCACAGTATTTCAGCATACCACAGCACTGAGAAGTGTACCCACTCTTCCTATTTTTCATCTTAAAAAGTCAACAGTTTGTTATGGCTTTCTGATTTTCAGAAAGTAGACAACTACAGAGAGCCACAGCTATCCCATTTGAATTTCCTGTCGTGTTATGTCTTTCTAGCCATATTCTTAGCTGTACTCACAAATACATAGCTCATAATGGGTTTTGCTTACTAGAATAACACATATAGAAAAAAAAATCATTACTGTCTTTTAAAAATGTGTATTTTAATCATTGTTTGCAGCATGGTAATACAGGCTTGCAGCTGCAGAAACTTTCATAGATAAACCACAGGAAAGAGTTGTTTTGACTTCTGTCATTCAAGGAAATGAGAAGGACAAAAGTGAGATTTTTATCTAAAAAGTTTATCTGTCTCTATTTCTTTTTCCAAGTAACTCTGCAGCATTTGTTGCATCATGTGATACATTTAATAACTAATTAACATTAATAAAAAATACTTCATTGTACTACAGATTTAGAAAGGTTTTATAGGCTAGACAATTCATGATATGACTGGAGTAATCCCTGGTTATCACCTTTAGATTGATACAAGGAGTCAGTGATATAGCATAGATTTAACATCCTATTACTGCTAATTAGGTTTGCTTCACTTGCTTCACTTTCTTTTGCATCCTCGACCTATAACTTGTCTTGTCCCTGATAGATGTAGGGGTCTAGAGAGGAAATACGGTGATTACCGTATATACTCCTGCTTTCATCAAGTAAAAGTTCTTTAAATGTTTTATAGCTCGTTCTTCACCTCCTCTGTTGTACAGGCTGCTGTATTAAAATGATACAGTAATGGTAATACCTGTTTAGGTACAGCGTGTAATACATCAGCTTAGTAACTCCTTTGCTATCAAATACTGCTTCTCTAGGACCATCAAGATAGAGCTTTTATTTTCCTCTGCAAGTCTGTGACCTCTCTACCAATTATCCCAGGCTCAAGATCAGCCAGGCAACAAGAGAAACAGCATGAGACAATGGCTCAGTGCTAAAGAGGAGCCTAAACATTTCCCAAAAAAACAACGGGCTTCATCTTTACCAGGCAGGGGGTTGGTATCATCAGCGAAGGATGAATGGTTACCTACTGCGGGGTAACCAGGGTTTCAGAAGCATCCAAAGCTTTTCTGCTGCTCCAAGAGCTTACCACTGTTTAACAGCTGTCACAAGAAGGCTGATGACCACAGGGAATGCATCACATTTCCCATCTCTGAGACAGCAATGTACATATCTATCATGCTATATATAGATCGACAGATACACACATTAATTCGTGGTTTTTTTCACTACTGTCATTCACTGATGGCAGTATTAAAAAAGGATAAAAGAAGACATTATTCCAACGAGTATGATTTGAGAAAGATGAGATGCACAAAGTTAATGGATTAAAGGCACTGAAAACCTAAATAATACTTTTAGATGTAAAAAAGATGTATAGAATGTACCCATGAAGAAGTCAAAATACAAATAGCATTCAGCTAAGCCACTGAAAATCAGTTTAAAAATAAGAATTATAATGTACTGGTGTCATTTATAAAAAAAAAAAAAAAATTGTGTTAGAATTTTTGGTACCAATGCCCACAAAAGCTTGTCCAGGTCTTGTGGTGGTCTTCCAGAGTAAATGGACTTGGATTTTGTACCTAAGAAGTGCTAAAACTCCAAGTCTTGCCTTCCCCATTGGACAGTACAAGACAAATTTCCAAAAGTTAACTCCCTCAGTTTGAGAATTCTAGGGTCTGTGTTCAACCTGTAAAACCGAAACAAGGCTTTTTCACTTTGCAGAAGCACTATGAAAACGAACTCTGTAATGCTTACAAAACATAGGTACCGTGAACATGACCAGCCAGTCTAATAGATGTATCATTCTTTGGTCTTCATGAAACAAAATTTTTCCAATTAGAATTTATAAACATTTCACAAATTTGAGGAAATTAAGGTTTCAAATTTCAGCAAATATTATCTACTCTCCTCTCTCTTGCAGTTTGCTGGGTAATGACAGATTGCTTAGTTGTATGCTCAAAACAGATTATTTCATAGCATGCAATGACCTTCCGTTCTTCAAAAATGTCATAATGTCTACCACAATATCCTTTCCCTCTTTTATGAAAAGATGTGACTTCAAAATTTTCATGTTATAGACTCTTGTATGCCTTTTAAGTTTTTACTGCTTTGACATTCCCTTTAAGTCTATTATTATTATTAATAATAATAATAATAATAATGTTTGTCCGAACTCAAACTAAATATTTTGAAACTTATCTCATATTTTGTTTTCATTCTGTGATAAACTAGGTAGCTGAGTTAACACACACTATATGTGAAAAACAAAGGTAGAAGTTAAAAAGTCATTAGCTTCTTTAGGAAACATCAGAGGAAAGGACCTTGCTACTGTTATGATTAAATGAGGACAAATTTGGACAAAGGAACCGTATTTCTGCCTATGTAGTGAAGGTGTAAGGAAGGTTTTGGACCTTTAAGCAGGCCACAGCAAAATCTGACCCTAAATGATTATTTGCAGAAGCGATTTGACTGCTTCCCAGTCACCATGGAGCAGACTGTGGCCATTGCAGGGGAGAGATGAGATTTAAAGTAGCTCCTTACTTTGTTATGGTAACTGTGAGGTTATCTGTGTATAGATGGGACAGGTTAAGGATTTAAGTCATGATCTGATCGCTGTAGCACAGGCTCAAGTTTAAAGTTTGCGGATAGGCACAACTGAGTTTGTTACTGAGAAAAAAATAGGATTACCATCTACCAAAGACTTGATCCAAGATCCTGATACGCGTTTGATATCTTCCAATTTCCTCAAATGAGCTTTTCATTATAGTCAAAATGCTTAGGTTGGAATTTTCAAGTCAGTTAAAAAAAAGAATAGTTGATCTTGGTAATACTGTATTTGTAAAGAGGCAGGAGGTAAATTCAATTAGGAAAACCTGCCTTAACTTCCCATCTTGTGTGTAAACTAAACATTTGAATATTGGAGTTTTGAAATACTTGATCCATAAATGAGGGAGAACATGTTGGAATCAAGAATGGAAGGTGTAAGTAAATGGTGGAATGGAAGGAGGAATCTTGCACACTAGTAATCATGTTTTTATGGCTTACGATGATTAGTCACATGAAGAGTAGCTAATAGTCTTGCATCTCTTACTTTTAAAATAAAAAACAGCAGTTAAAGTAATCCTAAAAGGACTATGTGAGGTTTTTATATAAAACTGCATGAGGTGTCACTGAAGATGGGGAACATATGCAATATTTGACTCAAAGGTAACAAAAGATTTTAGCCAAGAGTATGGTAATCCTTTCAGCAGACAGTGACATAGGGGTCTCTATTTGGGTGTAGGAGAAACAGAAAACTAAGGACATTTCTTAAATCAGTAAGAGTCATATAGGCCCCTCCTTTGGGGAAAAGGAGTGTTGAAATTTAGATCGAAATGTAACTTCAGCTTCATTATTTCAAAAAGGACCAACAGCTCAATTTACTCTATTGGAGCTACTAAACAACTGTAGATGGCATTGCATGTATCTATACTATAAATAAACTGTGCTCTATAAAAATCAGAAAGGCCTGATCCTTGGGTGTAGATCAAGCAAATGAGCTATATTAAAAATGTTTAATCTGGTAATTTTGAGTTTGAATAGAACATTATTACTTGTTTAATTCACCTTCATATTTAAAGTGAAAACAACTGCAAGAAATGAAATATTGCTTAAAATATTCAGGACAGCAGCATATGCCTCAAGAGATAAGACTTTCACTGTTAGTTTAATTAAGAGACCAAAAAGCAAGCTTCAAGTGTTATTTACGGGTTCTTGACATATTCACTAATGAATCAGAGGATACTGTAAAGGTTATTCTGCCTATTACAAAAGAAGTGCGCAATAATTGTTTTTTAACCAACTTATTTTCTTCACAAAGTTTTATTCCATTTGTGAAACATCAATGTGTTTGAAATGAGAAACAAAGATTCTTTTTTTACTGTTTCAGAGCTAGCTAGCCAGCTTCACATGTGAGACAGAGTATAGTGGTACTTTGTTATGTTCATTGCTGTACATTGAGCAGTTCAGCATACTACCAGCACATTTTTTACTGCTCTGTATTTTCAGAACAATTAATTTATTTTTAGGAATACCAGGAATGCTTGGTGCCACTGCCAGCACACCAGATAACAAAGAATTTCCAAAATCCAATACATTCTTTGCTTTAGTACAATCAATCTTCATTCTTTCTGCATGCATATTTATCAACCTGATTGTTTGAGCTTTTTTTCTGTTTCTTTTTCTGTTAAGGTTTTTCTCCTGCACACACATACAGTCTTTCTTCAGTATTTATCTGTTGCATTAGACAATCTCTCAGCTAAAACAAAACAAGAAATAGCTCTTCTTTTCAAAATAAGTGATTTTAGGATTGATAGAGATGATAGTGCACCCTGCCTCTGATATAAAGGGTGGTTGACAATGTATAACAGCATCTGTATTAGCATTATGCCAGATTTTTAAGTCATAGCTCTAAATACAACATGCTTTGCATAATAATGTGTTGCTTGTCTTCTTCTGTCTTCTAAAAAACAGGCATCAGCTGGATGCAGGACAGATTTTGAGATACAGTGTTTATAGTTCTTGTTTTTATTTAGAGTGCTGTCTAGATTAGATAGCCAACATTGGAGAGCTCATAGGGACAATAGCAACATTGTCCCTATGAGCAAAGAACCTAAGTGCACCAGAAGATCAAAGATTCTGTATTTTTCTGTTTAAAATGCCTTTGTTGTTTCTCCCTTATTAAAGGGAGAGGGAAAAGCTAATTTTATAATAAATTATGATTAAAATAACACTTTTATTATTCATCTTAAAAATAAAAAAATAAAATCTTGTCTCTCTTCACATCACTAGGAATGAAAGGTTAGGATTTTATCTGAAAGAAAAAAAACCCGACTTACCATACTGGGCATTGAAGGGAGAAACAGAAATCTGAGCCAGTCTGAGCTATACACACTCAGAGGAAGGGAAGAACAGCTAACATTCAAAACCTACTTCAAGGGTGACTGTAAATAGTAAACTAGATACAGCTTGTGGTAAAGTGCAGCTGGAAAAAGTCTATACCTCTCCCTGCTGAGGTCCTTAGATACATTTCCTTGTCTGCTTCAGTTTCCCTGCATTTTGTGCACAGATCCAGATTTATCAGTCTCCAGTAGCCAGCAAGGGTACAGAAGAAAACTGTAGGGAATTACATTTCCCTCAGCAGCAGGTGGTTCCTCTCTTGCAAGAGATTTCTGAGGACTTTAAATGGGCCCATTTACTTTCCAGACGTGTTCTAAATGCTGTGTTTAGTTTTGGCATATATTGTCTTCAACTTGGACACTCATTCTGATCTATTTGTGTTAGGTTGTGCCCTGAAAGATTCAATTAGTCAAAATGAGTGTATTGTGTCCTCTTCACCTGCCCCATAGCCTCTTCCACCAGCTATAAGTTTGTCCATATTAGGAGTTTTACTACATCTGCAAGCCCCTCTCTTCCCTCCAATGGAGAGAAAGCAGTGAAAAGCTCCTTCCACAAGCAAAAAGGAGTCAATGAGGATTGCAAAATAAAATCAGGAGACCACTTTTTTTAAGGCTATGTGACCCTGACAACAAGGACCAGAAATACTACAATTTCTCTGTCTGCAACAGATGGCAAATTCTTTATAAAAAAGAATGCCTTGAAGGATTAACTAAGACAGCACAGATTCAGTAACTTGGTGTCTACAGGTCTGCCAAAATATTCTGTGTAAATTAAGCTGTTGTTTTCCACCCATATATTCCTTTGTCACATGCACTCATCAGTCTGGACCGAATTATTTCTGCTTATTGACAAAAAAGTGAATGTACAGCTTTTGTCAAAAGCCTTCAACTTGATATATCCCAGAGTTCCTTAGGAGCAGTGAAAAGGTTTGAGGACCTACTTTGTGCAGAGTCCTGAGAAATAAGAGAAAAAAACAAAACCAAAAAAACACCTCTTTTCATTTCTCTGCTATTCAGATCCCACAGTCCACTGTTCATAAATAATTGTGATCACAATTGCCTTCATATTGACTTCAATAATTGTGATGCTTGACTTCATCACTAAATTTTGCTCCTAAATAAAAGAAAGTACAGAACTCAAAATTTTAGTTAAAGCTTAAAAGCAAAACCAACTGCTATCTAAATGAAAAATAAGTTTTATTTGAAGCAAACAAACAAAACCCAAATTGTTCTTATAGACCCTTCTTTTTCACACAAGTGTATTTTCAAGACCTTTTGCATAGTCCTGCCTATGGCTTCCACATCTTTCTTCTCTTTTTTTGACAAAGTATTAGAAGCAAATGTGTTCTTGAATACCACAGCAAATGGACAGAAAAACAGAATAAACCAAATGGAGGATGTATACCTTTTCTGCCATGCAATATATTTGAACACGTTTTCAGTGTTCTTCATGACCACTGAGAAAAACTAGATGTGAAACAGCAGTTTGAATATTGTATAAGACTTGCTGAATAGAAAGTGATAACTCTTATGGTAGATTTGGATATCATTAAAAAAATCAATCCTCCACCTGGATTTAAAAAGAAAACCTAAATGAAGCAATACTGTTTTCTGAGCCCCAAAAGACCACACAAGTTTACATTGTGAGCTAATATAAAGTCTGTAATTTAAATGCAGACTTTAAATGCATGAAACGTGTTTTGAATTCTTCTACAGTATGTTTATTACAGATATGTAAATTACAGTCGGGGGGAAAAAAAGTAAGTCTCAATAGTAAAGTTCTCAGAATTGTAAGAGAGAGATGTAGTGTACTAAAAGTTTCCTTATGGTATCAGTAGCTAAAACATGCCTTGGAGATGTAGATCTAATCAGGTGAATCTTCACTTGAAGGAAAGATAGTCTTTATTTGCCTTTTTGTACTTCTAATATTAGCACAATTATTTGAAAGCTAAAAAGAACAGAAAAAGCTGAAGAATGCTGATGATATAACTATGGAAATATACTAGGCAACCCTTTGGTTTTTAAAAGAAGTGTTCATCAATTGATTTTAAGAAGTGATATTGCTTTTCTTCTTGCAGAAGTCTTCTCCATTCTTCGGAATCCAAAGAAAGACAGAGGAAATAATATAGAGAAAATAATAAACAAGATGGATGAAATAATGTAAGCAATCAACATTTTTATAGCAATTCACATATAAAGGAGGATTTTATTTTTACTCTCAGCGCTAAAAATTCCACTGACATTGTACTACTAAAAAATGTACTATCCAAAAAGCAGGAAAATGTTGCAGCGTCTAGCTGTGAATATTCTTTTATTGAATAGTGCAATCTACAGATCTCACCTACCAGAAGGAAAATCAGATTACTCAGAAGCAACAGAAATGGAAATTAAAAGGCTCATGGTTTCTTGTAATTAAGTGACACTTGCTATGCTCTGTAGTGTTCCTCTCTGCCTCTGAGTTAATGTGACACATTCTTTATTTTGTAAAAGTTGATTTGGTGTTAGAAGTTACCTCAGACAGAGCGAACCTACATGAAAAAAATATTCTCAGGATGCCAAAGGCTGCCAGCTGTTGTTCTTACCTCGAGATGCAAACAGGCCCAGATATCCAGATATTTAGTAGAATGGGAGGTATGAAACTTAGTGTTCAAAAAGCATTTCTTTAATTTCATGTGGCATGGATACATTTTTCAGAAGAATTTTTCACTGTGTGTAAGATGGATCATCAAGATAACATCCTTTAAAAAGAAATGTTAATGCAATATTATGTACAGTCTTGGACAGATGGTACTGGGTAATTTCAACAATTTTAGAGAAACAGAGGGGAATGTTTTAAATTGAAATACTGCTACAGAGAAAACTGTTGTTTCCTGCAAACTTTTATGTTTTCTTCGGAATTTCCTTCAGTGCCATCCACACTGCCATGTGTTCTTAATAGTTGGGCCCATTTGGATTTGGTGAGGGTATATTATCTTGCTTTCCTTCTGGAGTCTTCAAAACCGTATGAAACTTGTTTAGAAATTGCTGCCTATTATTTTCGCCAGCTCTCTAGCAGGGAAAACCACACTCTGTTTCATATTCTTACGCACAATCTAGAAGTGCTTTCAGTATTATAGAAGTATTTGCTAGAATTCTGCCTTCTCTCTTAGCATCTCGTAACTCTGTGGGTTCATAAGATTCACCCTAGTTTGAGTCTCATTTCTTTTCACATTGTCATGCTGCTCTTGGTGTTCAAATGGGAGGAATAACATTAACAGCTTCCTCCCTGCTCCCACTGACCATTGTAACGGTTAGGCTAAGCCAAGGATTTCACAGCCTTTAGGCAGAGAGAGAATTTAGCAAAGAAAGCCATTCCTCTGTATTGGGGGGGGAGGGATGGAGATAACTCCCCATAGCAGCCCTCATAGTGCTGTGCTTTATACTTGTAGCTAGAACGGTGTTGATAACACACCAATGTTTCAGCTACTGCTTAGCAATGCTCCCACAGCATCAAGGCTTCCCCTCCAACACCACCCACTACTCCTATATGGCCAGTGGGCTGGTGGTGGGCAAGATGTTAGGAGGGGACGTAGCCAGGACAGCTGAACCAAACTGACCAAAGGGGTATTGCAGACCGTACGATGTCATGCTCTGCAACAAAAGCTAAGAGAAAGGAGGCGAGGGGGGGGAACATTCATTATTACAGTGTTTGTCTTCCAAAACAACCACTATACATACTGGGGACCTATTTCCCAGGAAGTAGCTGGACATCACCTGCTGATAGAAATTAGAGAATAAATCTTTTTGCTTTTCTTTTGCATACTTGGCTTTTGCTTTTCTTTATCAAACTGACTTTATCTTGGCTCCTGAGTTTTTCATCTTTTTTTCTCCCTCTGTCCTGCTGAGGAGGGGGAGTGAAAGAGCAGCTTGGTGGGAACCTGGCAGCCAGCTAAGGTCAATCCAACACATCCTCCTCTGTCAATTTATTATATCTCCTAATCTATTGTAGGACTTGGAGTAGGCTAGTTACATAGCTACGTTCTAAGCGAGTGGAGGGTACAGCAGAAGGGCCTTTCATTCTGAAGACTTCCAAGAGTTTTTGGACAATGCTCAGTGCGTCATAAGGCAAAGGTACCTGCCAGTTCCACCAACAGAAGCCATTTAGGCATATCAGCCTGGGGCTTTACACAAGCCATCTAGGTTCTCGTAATTTTGGAGACAGTACAGCACATTAAAAAGCATGGTGGTGTTCATTCTGGACTGCTGGTAGGCCATGGAGAAAAAAAAACCAATTCCTTTGTAACTAGTCCAGGTGCATGGGAACTTCATAGGTGCCATTCCTAATGATCTAATTATGATATAATAATGATCTAATGATCTTGCAGTGTTGCAAAAATTTGAAGTCTGAGATCACCTTTTACAAAAGCTTTTACATCCCGTTCTGGTTTCAGCTAATGTCTTTTGC
The DNA here is from genome assembly GCA_013398295.1 of Chionis minor. Lineage (NCBI taxonomy): Eukaryota > Metazoa > Chordata > Aves > Charadriiformes > Chionidae > Chionis > Chionis minor. The sequence continues at coordinate 866,286 of VZSF01000950.1, read as the reverse complement.
ATCCATGACACAAGAGAGATCTGTTGCTTTGACTTTAGAATGGAACTAATATTTGAAACTAGTATTCCTGTTACACTTACCGAAGCCCTATCACACAGTGGCATGGGAGAAGAATTAGGCCCACAGCCCATTAACAGTTCTTATACTTTGTGGTTTTTACTCTAATTAAAGTAACTAAGAGCTTGTTTATTAAAGGTACACTCAATCCAAGTTGAATCAACGTGTAGCTTCAAAGCAAGCTAGCTAAATGTCTGTGTTTGCATAACTTTATTCAGTGACATGTTCAGTTTCTTTTATGCTAGAAATAAGAACAAATTAAACAAAATTGCAGACATTTTGGTCTTAAATTACTGTTTCTATGCAAGGGCTTGCTGTTGCTTAAGTCATATAGAAGTTAAACCATGCCATTTTTCTTTGGTTTCTCTACCTAGACAAGGCTTAAATGATTGTTTTGGTAAGCATGTCATCACATGATAAAACTCATGTTGTGATTAGTGTGGATGTAGGCATTTATCTTCTGCTGACAGCTTCAGACAAAAGGAAGATAAGTGAAGCTATTCACTTATAGTAATAAGGAAGTAAAGTGACCTTTCTGCTTTAGGGATATTGACAGCTATCCTCTTACTGCTATACAGTATGTTTGCCATCATGATAATTAGGTTTTTGTTAGTCTATTGTTGGTTTTTATACTTACAGTGCTCTCTCTTGAAATGTTTGTAGATTTCATCTGGGCTTCTCAAGATAACATTTACTGTGTACCTGACAAAATGTCAGCAAATAACAGTACATGCTTTCTTAAAAAGATTCTTGTTTTTTCATGTTCATATCAAACCATAATTTCACTGACCAGAAAAAAAACAAAAGCTCTTTCTTTTCCAGTTTTAAGAAAAACTTTCTTCATGTATATGCCCTTGGGATCCATCTGGTTAGAATCCAGAAGAGTAGACCAACTGCAAAGATTCACATATAAAATAAGAAGGCATAAAATTATCTTTTGAATACAAGAAAATGAAGCAGTATTCACAACTCAGTTTTCACAAACTGCTTAAAAACTCAGGCAGATATAGGATGGAAACATTTATTTAGTGATTTTTAAAATAAAGCTTATCTTACTACAAGCTCATGGTGGGGACTGTTACTCATTTTGCCAGTGACAAAGTGCCAAAAAGGGCTAGACGATAAGGAGTAAACTTGAATTTGATTTGGCAGCCAGTCAGGTAACTAAGAAAGCCCTGTTACATCTTTGTTGTTAAAGTACACATGAATAAATCTGTCTTTCTGCCTGCTACTCACACTTTAAATGGGATCTCTGGCAAGGTGATGGCACTGGGCATAGTTATGGCCTGACTTTCCATCTTCTTGGTCAGTACCACTGAATAAATGGAAAGATTACCCTGATTTACTGCAGCTGTAAATTTAGAATCATTCTGTCCTCAAGGGAAGGAGGAATTTTGACTTAACAGTTTGGCTTAACTCATAAACTAGATGTTAATGTAACTCCTCTTTGACAATGCCACCCTATAGTAGTCAACTTGATTCACTGCTGCCCAGAAACAGAGCACAGCAAATAATTCACAGGGCTTCTCCCTCAGCTTCTGCAGTATCTGTGACTAACCTGATGTTTCCCCGTGTTAATACATTATTTTTGTGTTTCACAACTATCTGTTAAGTGACTGCTGTTTGGATTGTTTGTATATCTATGCATGATGATGACTTGTGAATAAACAGACAAATCCCTTACCTGAGATGAAATGCTGTAGTCAATGAGGAGATACTTTCTCCATAAATTTTGCCTTCCTTGTATTGTCCAACCACCAGTACTTCAACAGTAACATTCTAATTTATCAACGTATATTTATGATTTAATGTTAGGCCATTTTAATCTCTTTATAGAGAGATTCTCTACTATTCTGTTGTAAGTGAATTTAACATCAAAACATTTTCAAAGGCACAGATACCTCACCCAGAATCCACTGAACTTTAAATAAAGAACTTAGAGGTAAGGTAAGCTCTTCTACTTTTGTCTTTGTGTACTGTGTATATGATGGAATTCATGCTAGAATTTAAAAAAAAATAAAAAAAGTCTCAAGAAAAGACTCCAAAATGCATCTTCAGGAAAACATTCCTGAAGCTATTCTAACATTTTCTAGCTTTCCAAGTCAGCTACGGATGTGGAAAGATAACTGCCTCTTTAGAGCAATATATTACATAAAAGAGCTTACATTCTACATTTTATGATGAAGAAATCATCCTATATGCTATAATGACACTGACAATAAAATTAACTGAAAAAACCTCTTTCCTTACTTCTTCATAAAATATCCTTATTTATGTCTGATATGCCATCGAAGAAATGTTGTTTATAACAATCCCCCTTTTATAAATCCCAGCAACAAGCCATTTATTGCCTTAATAATTTGTAATCATTGATCCTTTGCATCAGACATGTAGTTTTACCTTCCTCTTACACATGTAGACTTCAAATTTTTTTGTGTCTTCAATAATTTTATTCCTTTTCATATACTTCCAGTATGTTTGATGCCTTCTGTTGGTAAAAGACCAGTAATATCTGACGGTAGACTACTGTCAGGCTACTGTAGAGATAGAAAGGGGAAAGTTACTAGATTTATTAATATGAGACTATTGTGTGCCAACAATGATGGGCTTAATGTGTGATAAGGACCACGTGTCAATACACCCCCTACCCAAAAGCCTCTCAGAACCACTGGAGAACCCTAGGTCACATGAATCGTACATTGTCAGCAGCTGTTACTTAATTTGCTTTAAGAAGGAGATGTCTTCTGTAAATGAGAATGACTCCCAAGGAAAGAAAGAAGCAGATATAAGGAAAAATTCATTATTTTACTTTCAGATCCCTAAAGGTGTCTCTGAAATTGGAATTCTGACTGAAATTCTGCAGCTGTGAAGAGCTCCTGTTATTGGAGGCAGACAGATAGGAAAATATAGATGCACATAAGATCTTTATGAACAGCAGACCATATAGAGCAAACTTCATGAAATAATCTATGTCTTACCGGAAATATTGACAATCAGTCCAAATTGTTTTATTTTTTGTTCTTTCAAACATAGCAAAGAAAAACAAAAAATATGCCTATTTGCTTTTCTAAAAAGTCCTTATTAGTGAAAGTTAGTCAGAGATAAAAGGACAGGAGACATATATAATTGGCAAGCACTATAGTAATATGCAGTTTAAGCTCTCCAGATACAATCATGATATTTTAAAGTTTATTTTTTGACTTAGAAAAAATACGGACCAACCAATGTGAATTTTTTTTCTTTGATACTGTAATCTGGAGACCTAAGCCAGGGACACAGACAAACTCATAAAACTTAGATCTGGGTGCATACTGCTTCAAAGACTGTAAGGATCTAACACTGGAAGTTAGGTTCAACCATTGCTTCAGTTTCATATGCAAATTCTAACTACCTGCCTTTTATGAAGAGCAGACAGCATTATTTTGGCCTTGTACTGTCAATATATCACCACCTGTAATCAAAATGAAAGTAGTTTATGCATAATTTATAAAAGAATATGGTATGTGCTGTGAAGTTTACACTTGTTACATGCATTTGTTCAAAGAGCCTGCCATTACTTAGGATAATTCCTCTGTTCTTAAGGTACCAAGAAGTGAGTAAGGAATGAAAAGAGAAGCATATAAATTGCCTAAAAGTCTCATCCAACTTGGCTTTAAATCTACACTTTGGAGCTATCAATGCCAAAAGCTCCAATATAATGCATAACAGGAATATGGAATTATCCATGAAGAAAATGTAAAGAAATGAAAGTCTAAAGGTGAGCTTTACAGTAGTGACTTATTCTAGGTAGCAGTCTCTATAAAATGATTTTTTCCCTGATGCCAGTAATTTGAACAATGAAAGTGAAAGGAAAACAAATTGGTCTTTAAAGGTGACAATGGGGTGATTGAAATGGGTGATGTTGCCAGACATATAAAGCAGCAAGAGCTTTACCTCTGTCTTTAGTGGTATATAAATCAATCAGTCTTGCAGAGCTAGATCCAGATTTTTTTTTCTTATGATTAGAAAGTGTTTTATATATAAACAGATTCCTGTAAAAATAAAAAACATTTGGCTGACTAACATCTTTGCACAGCCACAAACACTATTGCTGTTTCACCTGTTGTGATGTATTTAAACCATAAGATTGAAATTGGTCATTCCCAGTTAATAAAAAATACTCTGTCAAGAATGTAAAACTGAAAACAAACTCAATATATTAACTTTTAAATTACTATTTGGAGACTCCATTCTACGATTGTGGGAGGAGTTCAACAAAACACTTCTGCAGCTTTTTTTTCTTGGAGATGAATCAGATTTGGTGATATCCAAGCATTCTGCGAGATCAGTACTCATTTGCCTGACGCAGTGAAATAGCTAATATCATTCAGTGTTAATAAATCAAATCTGTAAGGAAATAGTCTAGATTTTTCTCTCTTAGAAGTCATCTTTGCAAAATTATATTCTTAAAATAGAAACCATGTTTTATTCAGGAAAACTCTTCTGATGCAATTTTTTTTTAATTGCATTGAAACAAAAAGGCAGGTATTCTTTAGTCCCAGCAGCAGAATGAGACTTCATGGTTCATTCACCACAAGAACTGTTTCCCTGAGTATTTTAATTCCAGGAACAGTAATTCAGTTTTGATGGGCAAGTTGATAAGAACAAGAGGGAAAGCATTTCACTGATCTATCAGTATAGGTGAGCAACCTGTCATTTTAAAAACTAAATTTTAGAAATGTAATCAGATAACTATGTCCCACAAAGGGCATAGCAAGCCATGCCCAGCAAAACTTATTAGAGAAATGTCTGCCATAACTAGAAGCATCTGTATTCAAAATCATAAGGATTATTTTAGTACAAACAGAAGAAAGAGGAGGAAACTTCAGGGATGGACTCTGAAAAGTAAACCATTTTTTGGCAGTAAAAATAGAGGTTAGCTCAAACCAAACTTCAGATGGAAACGGTTCTTGAATTTTTCACATAGTTGGCTCTGGAGCTCCATCCTCTTTTTCAGATGCAAAATGACAAGGTAGCAGATATTTGCACTTTTATGCTTGTGAACCATGATACAGCAACAATCTGATAAGCAGATTCTTCTGCTTATCCTGTATCTCTTCTTGTAGCCTGATTGCACTGATCTTCCAAAGCATTGCACAGGTTCCTGAAGCAAGTATTAAATAATTGTCTATAATTTTGTCCTTATTACTTTCCATTTTACTTTGGCTTATAAGTTCTCTTCACATTCTTTGCTTTCCAGTGATACTGTCCAGCGGTCTCAGGGGGTTAAAAATAGGGGAGTTAAGTGTTTTGCAGGCCTGTAGTTTGGCTTTCCATATTTACTTTTGATTCCCATAGTTCCCGATGCAAGACTGACTTTTTCTTAAGTGCTAGATCTAGTCAGATTATTTTCTTTACTGTTGTGTTAGCTGACAAAGTGTACCAGTAATAATAAAATAATACTCAAATTTCTGCCTCAGCAAGTCTTTTCTTTTTTGCTGGCTTGTTCATTTAGAGAATTTTACATCTCTTCTACAGGTATTAGCGTTAGCTCTGAGCATTTACTTACATGGTGCTGTAACAGAAGGTCAAAGAGAAGAAAGAGGAGGAATTCACAAGAAAAAAAACTAGAAAAACTGGTTACAAGGACTTGCAGAGATCCTGTCTGTGTAAAGATGACATCGCCCTATAATGTACAGGGCAATCTCTTTCCTAAATGCTTATTTTATTTTTGTACCTTTGCCCTGACCCAAACTTTCATCTCTTTTTTCCAAAGAGTCCATTACTTATTCTTCTCATTTCTCCATTAATCATTTGGCTCAAGCAACATCCAATACTGCCAGGAATTTAAACCTTTTCCTGTGTTGGCTATGATTCTTAGCCCCGTTGACAGGTCTAAAATATAGCCTCTTGCAGTCTATATAAAGATGAGAAGTGTAACGATGTTTGAACAACAGTGTGATCTGGAGTTTGAGCCTTGTGAATTCAGGTTTTAACACACACTTCTTTTTTTCCCATGCAAAGACAAATGAGCACAGGAACCCTTATGCAAGACTGGGCATCTTCAGCTACTCACCACAGTACCTACTCCTACAACCAAAGGGTATGAAAGTGTTCATGACAGGTTAGCAACACAATCTCTATTTGACTATATACTAAGGGCTAGATTGTGTCTTGAAAAACAGGAAGGAGAAACACAACAGCAAGTTTCCTTAAGGAGTAATGGTAGTCTTGTTTCTAATAATTTTTAGGACAAATCAGAATGCTGTGAGACTGCAATTCTGCCTTTGTTTCCTTCTGACTCTTCAGTTATCTCAAAACAGCTAGAAGACTACACAATTCCAGTATCTAAGCAAACCAGGTTAAATAATCAGAAAGGTTTAAAAGGTCAGATTGCTCCCCATATTTGATGCTTGCAGATGAGTTGTGTTCCAAAAAAAACCAGTGCACTGAGAACTGTGCTCTTAAATGTATACAGGGCTCAGCTCTGGAAAATCTGGTCCCCTTGAAACTTGGATGGTAGTATTAGGGCATGATGCTGCATGCATGGAGCAAGAGACTAGCTACCTCTATGCTGATGCATTCAAGCACAAGCAGAAATGTCTATGGGCATGAATTTGACCTGTGATGACTACTGCCTTCCCAAAGAATTCCCAAGCACACTTCAACAGTTCAAATGCTATCACAAGATAAAATCACAAAATCATTCATGTTGGAATGTGTCACAGAGAAAAACTATTAATTTTGCATAGTTTACACTGAGAGTAGGTTTGAAATGATTTATTAGCTTGTGAACGACATGTAATTAACCAGCAATGAATGAACTACACATGCAGGATGAATATCAATAATGCAGCAGATAAAGCAGAACACGTTTACAATATGTTAATAAATCCATACAAATCTCTAAATATGTTTCTATAACTAATCCCAAGGAGTTCTTATCACAAATATACACATGGTGTTACACGCACAACCCCTCGCTAACAGCACATATGGGTTACAAGTACCCCCTTGCCCTGTCTGGAGGTGCAGGGTCCCCTTCTTGCACCCACCTTCTGCGGGAGCTGAACAGGGCTTTTTGTGGGGCCCCATGCTGCTCCCTGCAGCTCGTGAGGCTGCACCCAGCAGCTCGTGTGCACCCCTAGAAGGTGTGGGTCTCCGCTTGCAGTAGCCTGTACTGTTGCCCCCTGGCCGGAGAGCAGGTAGCTCATGGCATCTGACCACACTGCTCTGCCTGGCTGAGGCAGAGGTGTGGTGCCAACAAGGTGACTTCTAGCAGTGTCAAACCAGGTTTTTACTGCTGCTGTGTCTACTCCAAGGTCTCTACCCACATGTTACAACTTGCTATGCTTCTTTCATATTTTTGTGTCTAAAGTCCCTCTGTAATTCTTTGGTTATTCTTTTTTCCAGCTGATGTCTGTCTTCCCCTTTTACATGATCAGTTGGGGGCTGATAGTTGTCATTCTACTTAGCACAATGAGCTGCAGGCAAATGCTCTCTGGTTTTGCCTATTCAGCCCAGCATACACATTAAATAGCCTCATGTTCTTACCCTAACAGATGCTGTTATCCAGGCTATTTGCCAAGGGTAGACTGTGCAAACACCCCACAAAAGAGCTCTTCTGAAGCCATCTAGTTCAACCTCATGCTCAAAACAGGTTCAACGTGCAACTTGGATCAGATGCACTGGAAGCAGTTGTGGGCTGTATGTTGATGTATTGAAAGCTCAGCAGGGGCTGCAGACCTAGGGAGGGTGAGAGCAGGCTGTTCCTTAAAAAGAGGAAGCTATGATAACAGTAGATAATGGCAGAATATGGTAAGCACGTTGCACTAGACAATTATATTTCTGAGCAGTCACAAAATCCTGTGGAATATGTTCTGTGTCAGGATCTGTGTCAGCTAATTTTCAGTCCGATCAAGACCTGCTTGTTTTGGGAAACAGGAAGCTAAAATCACATAGAAGATTCTGTTCCTTGCCAGAGCTAACAATGACAGAGAACATTCCTGAATATGTTTAACTTACCAGTGTATATGTAGACTACATGTCTTGTTTTTCCCTACTTCCCTTTCATGCAGGAATACTGTGCAGTAACTCAACACGTGTTTTCTCAAACGTTCTCTTAAATTGATTGTCAATAGAGACTAAATTCTGACTTACATATATGGCAAACCATTGGGATCCAGTGGGAAATTATGCTGAAAGATAAAATTATAAACTTAATTCTTGTTTGGAAATAAGTGCAACATAACATAATTCCCTTTACAGTATAAATAATACAGAAGTGAGACTATTTATTTTTTCTCAGAGTACTTTGTTTACATATTATCAGCAGCTGAGTTCGGTAAACGGAAAATACCGTTTTCTTTCAAAGACTGACAGTTCCATGCAAGTCCAGTGATCAAAAATTCCTGAGGGGAAAGAGTTTCTATTCCCTTTGTGTGGAAAAATGAGAAGAAGTATAAGACATACATCACCCACTCACACCTCCTCTAAGGATATTTGGAGAGGCAGTCAAGCAATCAGAGCTGATGAGCAGTGAATTTTCCACTTCACAGGAGAATCCAAAGTTTGGCATTTTATCTCTTTTTGAAATGAAAACTAGAAGTGCAACCACATTTTCCATTTTAGATTTTCCAAACAGCTCTAGTACCTGCATATGAACTTAGACACTAGGAGGGAAATGGATGCCCAGAAAGACTCAGTGAAGGAAAACCTCTCTTACTCAACAGCTCATTTTTCGGCAGCCAGGCTTCTATTGAAAAGGACTAGCTGCTCGTTACTGCTCTCCCACGGGCCATGTGTTGCCGCACATTGCACAGACGATAAGAAACAGTGCTGACCGAGACGACCTTTCTGAGAGACATGACACAGAGGACACACTGTAAGAAATGACACAACTAATCAATTTACTGTGAATGTCACAGAGGTGGCCTTACAGCAAAAATGAGGATCTTCAACAGAGGACCAGAGGGGAGCAAACCCTGGTTAGCCCTTCTTTTGTCCCTCTGCAAAACAAATATTCAGTGCAACTTTAAAGTGGATTCTATGCTTATTCCTCCTGGCAGAACCAGAGAGTCTGGAATGCTTCTATTCAGACTGCATCTCATTAGATGTCCCCAAGACTCTTGAGCAACATTGCTGGTTATTGAGTTTGAGACTTCCTTGCCTAATTGTTATTATTTTGCACAGTATTTCCTATACTAACTAACACGACTGATAATGCGAAGAGTGGGGCAAAAGAAGAACTGTGATTTGGAGTAATCGTGTCTGCCAGTCAGTGAAGATTTTACAACTGCTCAGAAGGCTTAACTATATTAAGATGAAATATGCTAGTACACGTGCCTTTGTGTAGAGGGAATAGTCTGGATGCATGTAATGTCTTGTTATTTTATGTTAGTGGAAACTTAGTAAGAATGGGACATTAATAAGGCAAAGACATAGTTGACACAATGCAAGATAACACCAAGAAATGTTGAGGTATTTTAGTAATTTCCAGAGAAGACATGTTAATGCCTACTATCTCTTCTTTTCAGGATTTCCTACCAAATATTAAAATCCTTTACCTATTCAGCTGTAGCCTGTGGTCTTTTCTGTCAAGCTTTTTGTTATGTAAAGATAAGGCCAACCTTTTAGAGACAGTTTGGATGGTAAATGAGATAATGCAATGTATGGACTGTTTCAGGGAGTATATGTCCCTTCCTTCCTTTGAGGATTGATAATAGGAACTAACGCCTGTAAAATGAAAAAAAAAGAGGGTGCTGAAAACAAATCTGAATTTTATACCTTCTTCCCCATTATGATTATGAGTGTCATTGTGCAGATGTTAATCCAGGGCAGGCAATACCTTTCTCAGACCAGTGAGCCTTGTCATCAGAGGTCAGATGCAAGCTTGCAGCTGGGGAGAGTCAAGCTGGGGAATGAGAAGGAAAAGCTTGCTGAGACCATAATCCCTTCACTCATGTCAAAACAGATTTGAGCTATTGTTCAGCCTGTGGAACCTCTATTACCTTTAGCAGTCATTCTTCTTGAAAGCATTCAGAAGCCTATGGATGGGAGACTTGAAATGAGCACAGTTTAAAGGAATTCACCTCTGTCACTTCAAGGAGAGAACAGCCTGTGCCCTACTGTTATGAACATAAAACACAGGTACAGTGAAAGTCCACTGGTTTATGAGTTCTGGTATTAGAATAATTACAATCATATGGTTTTGATTGATTTTTCTAATTGTTATCATTTAACATATAAACAAAGGTAATTACTTGCCTTAATCTTGGTCTGAGGAGTAAAGTTCCTTTAGTTATTGATGGAAGCTGTACTTGTAAATGAGATACAAGCTGTGGAGTGTAACCATAATGCACTGCTGAAAAACTCTGCTAAGTGAGACGAGAAACACAGAAGAAAATTAGAATTCATTGCAGAATGAGTAAGGCCCACATGCGGGACTAAAAATAGACAAAAGGTTGGAAGGTGTCACTGTGCTCTGAAGAGAGCTCAAAAGTTTTGCGGAAGTAAGAAGTGATGCAACATGGGAAATAGGTACTAAGGCTGGCCATGCATAAGCTCATGACTTCTAGGAAGCTAAATATTAATTTTGCAAATACTAACTTTGTAAATAGGAATAATGAAAAGGAGTAGAGGACATGGGAATTTGGAGACCAACACATCTTCTTTAGACTGAAGGCCAGCAAGGCCTAAACAGGTTTTTTCATACTCTCTGAAATGACTGTTATGTTGAGAAAATTATCAGCATTTAGTCAATATAAATTATTAGTAAGTATCTGAGCATCAGTCAACAAAGTGACAGTAAAAACTGATGACATGATTTGACAGAAACCACAAAATATCTAGATGTATTGGTCATAAAGAGGTATATGGGTGCTTTCAAAGAATCTAAAGGAATGGTTTGTTTGAGTTCACAAGAAAACTAGGCACGTATGCTGGGTCTCACACCGGGACCATAATTCTCAGCTGTCTCATTTAAACAAGCTTTTAGGTAGAAAGAGAAGAGAGGATAAGAGGTTTTATTCTTTGGTGGGAATGATCATAGGAGACTCGATCTCATAGAAGTTGGTGGAGAAACAGAAAAGAGCAAGGGCATGTTATTGCTTTTTTTCTAAAGTGTAATGAACTGTCTCTGTTTTCAGCTATTTTGGGGAAGAAAAGAAAAAGAAAAAAAAGGGTTTATCAAGAGATTTTAACTGTGACACTGCCTGGTTGGCAGAAAATGTTTTTACTCCTCTCCAATTTTTTTATACTCTTCCTTTACACTCCCCCACCCAAGAGAACTTATATCACCTCACAGTAAGGGCAAGGCTAAAATCTAATTCCAATGCCAAAATGATCTTATAAGAAATTTACTGGATCTGAGCAACCACAGAAACTCCCAGAATCTATGAGGGCTACAAGTAGGGTTACCATGTTGCAAAAAGGAGTGTAGAAAATAATACAGAACTAAACAAACAAACAAAACATAAGGGAAGGATCTGCCATCAAAAAAGCAAAAAATAAGAGGTAGCTGGCTTAAACGTCAAATTTCTTTAAGAGTCAAATGTGGTTTTTTCAATATTAGTAAGTGTAAAAGGTCCATCCTAAAATCTAATGGAATTTAGAGTGTCATAATAGAATGTTGGAAATTAAATTGGAACGTTCCTGCTGTCTTACTGGTGATGGTTTCATATAAGGACCTCTTTGAGAATGTAATTTTATGAAAGATGGGATTATTTTCTTGTGATAAACAAGAGAGATTTAAATCACCTCTTTAGTGTTGAAAATTTACATTTGCCAGTACACGAGCAGTAAACTCAGGATCTTCTTCCTCATCATTTCAATTACATTACCATGTTATTCCATGCATCTTTTACCATAGGTTTTAATTTATTAGAGACTGATCAGGTTAAATGCCAGCACTTACAAATCAGCTTCGATGGATTTGGACTTAAATGTAGAAGCCACTCAAAAACCACTGAAGTCTGCAGAGGGTCTTGTACAAAGTAGGACCAACTTATATGTCAGCTTTTACAAGGAATCCTTAGAAATTTCTCATGTCAGAGATAATCTTCAGTGGTGGGAATATTAACATGGAACCCAATACAAATGCCTACATTTTTTCATCTACCATGATCCTGCAAGGCTGACGCTGTAGTTGCATTGTGTAAGTCAGCACAGTCACTGGTATTTCACATAATGCTATCTTCAGTATCTAGAATTGCAAATAATGTGGTTTCCTTCCAAATATTTCCTACAAAGAAGATGCATGTTTAAATTTGTCAGTGAATCAGCATGACCTCAGTGGAGGGGCTAATGGAATTGGATGCACATGGCACAAACCCACTTGTCTGATGGCAGCACATTCCTGGTGCTGAGTTACATTGAGATAGCCAGTCTGCCTTCTGCAGCTGAAATGATGAAGAATTAGTAAAACCAACAGGTGCTGCATGGAACAAACAAACAAACAAAATGTCTTAGTTTCTATTATGGAAATGTCCAGTAACTGCATTGATTACAGAAGTTGAGAAGGAAAGGGAGAAGCAGAAGGAGAGAAAAATTCTAACATTACCTGAGACAAAATCATCTCAATTGTGGTGTGGACAGACTGGTAACATCTTGCAGTGTGTTGGAAAAATGCAGACAATGAAGGATCAAAGCTACCTTTTGAAACTTCAAATTTCAAAGGGCACCTGAGCCCTATGACTGAGTTCAGATTAAACTAGACAGCTGCCTACTAGATCTAAAAGAAGTTAACTTCTACCAGTAGCAGTCACAACTTTCACAAAATGATTTGAGACTCAGCTTGAGAAAACTGACAGTCTCAAGTCCTGTCAAATAAATGCCCACAGTATACCAATAAAAACATGTAATATTTGTTGTGACACTTGTGTATACCTAGAATCAGATCAAGAATTCAATTTCAAATATGGTGAATGCAACTGACCTGTGCTTTGTATGGGATGAAGTAATGATTCCAAATGTTTAACTAGTCTTCAACTGTTAGTGAGGTGTAAGTTCAAGCAGGTCTCAAAAAAATCAGTCCTGATCATGACGTGGACCAAGAACTACCAGAAATTCTAATACCTCCCTGAGAAGCTGCAATAGCTCAGCTGAAGACTTTTTTGTACTAATGGCAAAGGTGAAAATGCAGTTATGAGGTACCTTCATGTGGTGAAGAAATGCAAGCAGCAATGTCAACCAATTGATTTTGTAAAAAGATCAGCTTTTTAAAATAAGGAAAGCAGCACCTCGGCATTTGGCTATAGGAACAGATATTATTAAGGGAACAAAACCACAACAGGGGGCTAAACTTGAAGAGAGAAGTCAGATAAGGGTAAAAATATTAAGGAAAAAGGATCATGCCTTCTTCTTTATGCAGAAAGACCATGTATTATTACTGCCAAACTGTTCTCTTCCATCTAGTGTATATGCTCACTTGAGAAATCGAAGGCAGTTGGAGAGGTAAACCCCTTGGTCTCAGCAAGTCTTCTTTCTAAGTGAAAAGTTCTATTCTACTTTTTTTGTCTTTTTTTTATTACAGTAACCTTTATTTCCACCCTGTGTTTCAAGACTTTGAATTCAATATGATTTCCTATCAATAAGAGGGCAGGAGGTGAGGTGGTATTTTATTTGTTCAAAGTCCCTCCAGTTCACAACACTGAATTAATAGGCTGAAATTAATTTGTCTATTTATTGATCAAGTCTTCTTGGAAAAATCGATCACTCTCAACTAAAGAACCTTTTATTTTAAAGTAGTGAACTTTAAAATTATATAAGGAAATGCAAAATATTATCTAGAATACCCAAAGACCTGGATAGGCTGGAAAGGTGGACTAACAAGAACCTTATGAAGTTCAACAAGGACAAGTGTAAGGTCTTGCACCCGGGAAAACATAATCCAGGACTGCAGCATAGCCTGGGATCTACCCGGCTGGGGAGCAGCTCTGTGGAAAGGGACTTTGGAGTCCAGCTGAACAAGCTCAATGAGTGAACAGCATGCTGCTGCAGCAAAGAAAGCCAACAGGATGCTGGGTTGCATCAACAAGGGCATCACCATCAGAGATAAAGAAATCATTATCCCATTCTACTCAGCACCTGTGAGGCCACACCTGGAAATCAGTGTTCACTTTTGGTCTCCTCTGTACAAAAAAGATGTGGACAAGCTGGAGAGAAGGGCCACAAAGATGATCAAAGGACTGGGAAGCCTACCATATGAGAAAAAACTGAGAAAATAGGGTTTGTTCAGCCTTGAGAAAAGAAGGCTTAGGGGAGACCTTATCACCGTGCTCCAGTATTAAAGGGTAGCTACAAAGAAGATAGAGTCTCCCTTTTTACTAGGAGCCACATGGAAAAGATGAGGGGTAATGGGTACATGTTACTCATGAGAACATTCCAATTGGACACAAGAGGTAAATTTTTCACAATGAGAACAATCAGCCATTGGAATAATCTCCCCAGGGAAGTGGTGGATTCCCCATCATTGGACACTTTTAAGATTCAGATGGACAGGGTGCTGGGCCATTTTGTCTAGACCATGATTTTGCCAAGAAAGGTTGGACCAGATGATCCTTGAGGTCACTTTTAGCCTGGTATTCTATGATTCTATGACTGCTTTCCTAGCGAAACAATCTCAGCCCTGCACTGGGTTGTAGACCCTTTATGGGCCTAAGTACTTACTCAAGTGAAGCACACTCCATACTAAAGCAGTGGCATGATTCGATGGTATTTAGAACTCATCAACAGTCTACTACACTTTCATTGAAATGGTAAAGAGTAACCTACAGGAGCAGTGAGTTTGGGAAGCTTTTACCCCAAACCTAAGAAAGTAGAATTTTCTTGTTGGGGCAACAAGATCAGACTCTGACTTTACATGACAAATTATTGCTTGCAGTATATGTAATGAATATAGATATATGCTTGGAAATCTTAATGATATTAGCACTCTGGTAACATTACAAATAATAAATATTGCTCTGGCAAATACATTGGTTCCTAGCTCCAAATTAATTCATGTTAAGTAATATCTCCATGCCTTCCAAGCTGGTCAGAAGGTTCTCAATAACTTAATAAACAGCAGATTATGCTTGAGATGGTCCAGTGTACTAAACCAAATTACAGCATCAGTTCTAACCACTGACAAACACTACAAACTTGTGATTATACTTATTTGATGCTGGAGCTGAAAAACACTCTTGGATTCCCAGGTCTTACACATTAAAAGCTTCAGTTCTGTCTTTCAGTGCTGTATTTAGTGAGGATGAGAGCTAAAACAAAAACACATTCAAACTTCATCTGTCTTTGAAAAAAGAAGACTGTGTGGTATTTTTATACTACAGTTCAGTGTATATAAGCCCCAAATTCAGAAATATCTACAGAATGTGCTGTTTATGAAAGAATAAATCTACAATCTTGTTTTCTTACAGTGTACAATGTACTCCTTGTTCAAAGATATTTGCTTTGAAGGTCTATGGTACTTGTCATTAAGGGCACTGAGTTAACATGTGGTTATATCACTCTAAGAGAGTAATTTTTTGTCATTTTGTCTTATTGTTGCCAATTCTAAAACCCATTTGCTTTGATAAGAAACATCACAAAAGAATGTTCAGCAAATCAACACTGTCCAGACATGAGGCATTTAATTATATATATTTTCCTCTGTACCTCATGATGATAGACTGTCATCCATAAGATGAAATATAGAGAAAACTGAGAGACGTATTTTTTATTTATCTGACAAAGATACATTTCTCTGATAACATCACTTTTATTCTAGAAGCATATTATCTCAGCCTGGAAGACTGACAGCATGCTTCTCCTGGTTTCATTCATCAGCCTGAAGCTTACCCACAGCCTTGGCCTCTGTCTTCTTGTGCAAGACAACTATATGTCCAGTAGGACAACAGAAGCGCAACAGAAGCTTTATTATTTCAAAGAACTCTCACAAGAATAAGAAAGATTTAACATCAATGTTTTAAGCACATTCACTTTGAGTGTGGAGGGAAGAGGAGGAGTGTTTTATCAGTTAAAATTTGGAAGTCTCTGAAGCTCGATAGTGATATGTGTATTTCTCTTTTCAACACATAGTGACAAAAATCACACAAGTTCAGATACAGCAAGGTAGGTTCCATGAGTATGTGCTACCTGCTTTCTGTTACGAGTGTAGCCCAGAAAAGTCTGTAGGAAGGAAGAGTTCTGCAGAGAGAAAGGGACCCACATTGCACGCTGTGGTGACTGAGGCTAGCTGATGGCTACTGAAAATGGGCTACAACCCGTTGCAGGAATGTGTGTTTAGGGAAGCACAGAAAAATGTCTGAACTTCACCATTGGCACCTTTCTACCCCTCCACCACGTTGGTACTAGCAATGTTTTTCCCTGAGTGTACAGAAAAGCTTGACATCAGGATACAACTCTAGTGAGGAAAAGTCACTAAACTCAGCCTATATACTGTGGGTTTGCAAAGACGGAACTACAGCTTGCAGGCTTTTCTGGCAATTAAAGCAAACTAAGTCCACCAGAAGTTCACACAGGCTGGCTACAGCAGCACCACAAGCTTTGCAAAAGGAAATAAAGAAAAATCAACAATCCAAAAGCATTTCTGCACCTCTTCCTGTAGTAACAACTCATCATCATGGTGCTCCCAGAGACAGGAGCCAATATAATAAAAGATTTAAGTGGTGCATGTTGCGGACTCATTGCTGTTACCATTCAAGGACATCTTTAACTTATTGATGAAGCTGACAAATCAAGTGAAAAGCATGCTGAACTTACAGAGGTATTCAAGCTGTTAGATCCAAACATGACTCTGCTTTCAACTTACAGTGACATCTGCTTCCCCCTTTAAAAAAGGGGGAATTAAAATATCTCCCATCTTGTTTACACAATAGTTGTGGCATCATATTGGAGATAGATTTTGCTTCAGATGCTGTTGTAAAAGAAGCCTACAAATGTCTTCATTTTTATCCGGAGTACATTTTTATAGTAAAGTCAAGCTTGTATTCTTATCTCAATTTTACAATTCGCAAACTACCTAAACACAAAACAGTGGACAAATATTTAACATTTAAGGTTACACTAAGATTATTTACTGCATAAGGCAGGGGGAACATTTCTATCCCGTTTTATGGTACTTAAGGTTGGAAGCGAGTACAGCAGCCCTTTCCTGGATATTGCTCCAGTTGTGGTATATTGGTTGACTTCTCAGAAGAGATGAGGAGACAGTTTAAAAGCAGGAAAGAGTCTTGGTTTCCCCCTACCTCTTCACTCCCAGCTCTATATGGAGAACCCATCTAGCAATAACGAAAACGTTAGAAATGGCTGCGATAAGTGCAACAGAAATGTGCTTCACTGAGATACCAGTAGTGTGTGGCCTCTCAACAGCACTTGTGGCGGATTTTTAACTACTTCATCAGAGCTCTACTTTTTCAGGCCAATCCAGTAACAAGTCAGCAGTCATGTATTTTGTTCTGTGCTGGGGCTACAGCTGGAATGCATTCACTTATTTCAAAAGCGATCCGTGCTGTTGCAATATTGCCTCATCTGGAAGCCAGGAGAATGAAATAACCATAGAAGAGGCAGGGCAGAGAAACAAGGTAGGAAAGAAAAATAGTCATTCTGACACCTTTTAAAGTATCTCAAAGTGAAGACTTAGCACAAATTTGTGAAGCTGCTGAGAGAAGATAACGGCCAATTCCCAGCTTCAACACAATGGAAATTGTTTGAACTCTATGAGTCAGTCACCGCCCAGTCTGCTGTGCCCAGCTGGCCACTTAGGGTGGCTAGAACAAATTTCAGACAGAATTCAGTTCTTGCCTTCTTTTATGTAACTTTTCACTCACTTCTGCCTACACAGTGTGCTATTTAAACAGCAGTGTAAAATACAGCTCCATGAATCATATACAGACTGTTCCCAATTACTGGGGAAATGTGAGGGTCCCTGAAAAAGATTGTATCAATACTAAGTGCTAGCATAAAGTGGGGATTTAGAATTGAATTCTGCTTAACCATCATGCAAATTTCCCTATGTAAGCAGGAAAGAAAACATATAGAAGACACATAGACTGAAAAATAAAATGAGAACAGAAACCTAGCTTTGTGCCAGGTCTGTCTTTACCTAAAAGTCTGCCTGGTTAGACAGGCAATGGCATGAGAGACATAATATAGCAGTGTTTGCATCATGCATACAGAAATGGTGCTGGTTGCCCCACCCATCAAGTCATAACATCATCTAAAAATAAGTCAAGAATTTTCAATATAATAACGTTCGATTCAAAATCTTTCCTGGTTGTGAGCCTTCAGAATTCATACTTTTGAGCAACTCTTCTGTAACACTGAAACTTGCCTTGCTTTTAGTTCAGAAAAATTTGTCATTAAAAAATAAAATCATGTCATGGATCATAATGTGCAAGTTCACAGTGGAAATGTTGTTTTACAGATCACAAGAGAATTTCAGGGTGATGACCCAAAGAGAGAGTATGACGTCAGCTTGTTCTCTATCATCTCCTTTGTGAATAGTTGTCACTTAGCATTACCCATTTATGGTTTTTCCATGTTTTTTCAGGTTAAAGAGCAAAAACATTATAAAAAGATTCATCTTACACTTGAGTCCAGATTGTAATAAAATGTTCCAAATGTTGACTGCTACACAAAATCCAGCTGCTTTTGTCATATTTTCTCTGAGGAGTTGAGGAGTAACTGCTCTTGTAGTTCTTTTTTTGCTCTGATGCCTTCACAGGGCCAAGGGTTAAGATTGTGATCATATTGTAAGAACAAGGCAGATAGAAACAAACTTTCTCCTATATATTCCTACAGAAAATCTCTGGGGAATGCAATGCACTGCTGCTATGTAAGTATGGATCTCCCTGAACTACATGACAACATACTTCTTTCCTTGAGTATGTGACAGCACAGTTCTTTTCTTGACTTTGCACCTACAAGATATCAAGAATGAGTACCTTGCTCCTCCAGAGACAATACAGGGAGAGGAGGAGTACTACACAAAGTCAGTTGTTAACATGATGATCTGAAATTTTTTATGTGCAAAAATTATTAGGCAAAGAAAACCATAATATTTACTTTTTGTTCAGCCACTCAGGTCTAAATCCGTTACATTTCACAGAAGTATATAGTATCTCTCTAAATTTAGGCAAAGTAGCACCAGAAGGTATTCAGATAATAACCAGTCTTCAAAGGAAAATTTAAATGGCTGTCTCTGTCAGGACTTTATACATGACTATAAGAACTGTGAGACTGGTGTCATAAATAAATAATCCGGAGTGTAAGTTCTTTCTGATTGTAAATATACATTCCAAAGAGTGTTTTCATGAACTGTGCGAGAAAACTTGTCCATGCTCTTAAGGGTAGTGAAAACCATGGATTCTGTCCAGAGGCTATAATTATGTGATTGAGGTCCAAATCCTATTGTGGGGAGATATCTTTAATTTTAGTAGAATTTTATGTGCAAAATATAAAAGCTCGGTAGTTGTGAATCATGTTTTGTTGGTTGCTTGGTCTTGTTTTTCGACCTCTGTGCTCCATCTCCAGGCTTGGATATCTTCTTATTTCTTTAATCTTGGGAGCTTTTTTTTTCTTTTTCATATTTATTTACATTTAGTCATGCTTTTTGATACTTGTCTTATTGTATGATGATTTTTTGTTTCTCAGATGATCTCTGCCCTGAACAAGGATAATGCGAACTCCTTTGACTTCTTTCAATTTGGGTCCAAAATTCAGAGAACACAGTTGAAATTTTTAACTCAAGTTTGGCACTTTTTAAGTAATTTTTTTTCTTTAACCTTTACTGTGGCTTGGCAACATATTGTTTCCCTTGTTTTGTTTTTCTTAAAAATTTACCTTCCCATTCTAGAACTGTGGCAAAAACTCAGGCAGGAAAGAACTGGAAAAAGATTTTCTTAGAAATGTTATGATGAAGCAAAGAGGGGGGCATGACTGTTACATTTATCGTCATAAAACTTGTTCATTTTTAGAAGCAAATAATTCTTCCTTGATCCTTTATTATTGCCATATAGCAAACAACCACTTTCTATTTTTCTTTATTGTTCTAAAATAGTTTGCTGAGGTGGGACTTCAGAAGAAATGATCAGAAGTGGTTAGGGAACTCACAGTTCAGTGATTAAGGTTGCCTACTCTTGCCCTTTCTGTTTGCTTTTGGATTTGTTTTCCCTGTTGATATTTTTTTCACTTCTTACTTTCTTTTCCTATTTCACTTAAAATGTTAATGTCACTGAGGAATGGGAGCACAAGAGAAATTTTCTTTTCCAGTTTTGAGTTTTCCCTTGTTTTCCATGTTTCTTCCCCAGTTTTACTCTTTACAAATGGGAAATATAGAAAGAAAAAAAATAAAAGAGGGAAAATAAAGCACAAACACAAAACCACAATTTTTTCAGCTTTTTCATCTGAACTGATTTGAATGTAGCATGTTTGACTATGAAACACGATTTTAAAAAATAAAAATATTGAACACTACAATGTGAATAGATATTGAAATCACAAAGATCCAATCAGGTTGTAAGGTATTTGATGGTAGCACTTGACATTTATTGACCAAAATACGCTAAATTTCATTCTAGGCAGGTAGTTTGGAGGTAATGGGTCAAAGAGGACATTCTTGCTCTAGATAAGATGCTGGCATGATGTGCAAAATTAATTTTTCTGAGGCCTTAATAAGTCAGTGGAAGTTGTCTAAACTGCAGCCTACCATTTTCTGGTAGTTCATCCCATAATTTTGCCATTAACCTGACTGCCATTATATAGGGAATATTCTTTTTTTTTTTTTTTTTCAGGAGGCTGCTGAAGCTCTGAACTCGTAGAAACTGAACCTGTAATCTTATAAAATTGTTCAATTGTACTAGCTTTTATGATTCAGATTAAAATCTCAAAAGCAGCAAAGATCTAAGAGTGGGTTCTTGAGAAAGTACATGAGATTGAGAAAAAAATTCCTCTTGAAAGTCAAACATAAATTATATGATTATACTTGTGTGCTTAGGAAAACATCTTTGTGAAGGTTCAGGAAAGATTTCATTCTTTTGTGCTCTACAACACCACTATATTTTTTTCCTCTTTATCATGTAACCATCTTTAAAAAGACATTGAATGATGTTACTATTTTTTCCAGCATTGCCACTGGAGCGTCATAGTAATGACTAAGTGACTACTAAAATCATCTCCCCAGTTCAAATAACCAGAGTTCATATCGGTGTCCAGGAGCCAAAGAAATAGACAAGATACATATTTTTGCAGTGATTCAAATAAGTTTGCAGTGACTACATAATTAAAACTTTGTGAATATTAATGGTATTAATATTGATAAATATTAATGGTTTTCAAGATATCGTAATGTGATCAGCAATGTGCCATTTTTAGTTTGCATTGCAGTTTTAAAAGTCCCTGTGGATAACATTCTGATGCTGAACTGACAGGCTCTGCTAGAAGTAAAGATTTAAAGGACTATAATTCCATGACTTTTCAACGTCTTTGCATCTGCCTATACTTGCCCTTTTTTCCACCCCTTTTCTATTGCTTTCACTTTTAACTTTTCAGTCTTAGCCAAGAAAGTGAATTATAAGCTCTGTTGGATCAAATCACTATAGTCTTTACAACAGAAACGTTCAACACCAGGGAACAAATAGTATTTCATTATAATTAGAATTTGTCAATGTTACGAACACAAACTGTACAGAATTTGATTAAATTACTGCTGTGTCCTGATCTGCTTGTGAGGTGATTCTAATTTGCAGTGTTGGCCTTCTTGTATCTTTTTCGCTTTATAACCTTCTCCAGTCCATTAAAGATAATGGGATCCGGTTCTTTCCATTTTATTTTGGGAGGAGACTGGAGGTGAGCACCATGGAGAGCTATTGGATTACTGTCATGCGACCCTAAGAAATCAGCAAGAACACAATACAGCAAATTTCATTTTCGACACTCAATTTTAATCCATAATGTTACACTATATGGACAGATAAAGAGCTAGTTTAATATAAATTTTATTCTTCTCTTATCAAGAGAAGAATACCTTTATTACTGTGTTTGATCTGCATGCCAGCAAATTCAGTTGTTTCTTTTGTTTCTCAGTTATTTCTGTGAAGTCCTTTACTAGATATGCTTTATCAGATATCTATGTTTTTATTTCCCTGATCTTAAGCTATTTCATTTCCAAATAACATTTGGTCTTATTTACTTCCAGGAAAAAATAAACAGAACAGACTCTATGGAAACAGGAAAGTTTTTTACGGCTCAGACAACACAAAATGATATGCCACCTATAAATTAAAAACAAAACAAAAAAACCCCAACCAACCAAACAAACAAAAACCCCACCACCACTTTTAAAGCAATATTTTGTTTCTATCCTATATAACTTTAAAATGGGGTCAGTTTCTGGCCCACTGTGGGTTCGGATATCCATAAAGGTAGGGAGTATTTAAAGTAAAACACTGTCTGTGGTTAGCTCAGTAATTATGGCGAATATGTTCACAAATCTTGACGTGCTGTTGAATCAGTTAACAGTAACAGCACATCAAGCCCAGACCACCTAGAAAATGCAGGAATCTTATGGAACATCCTGTTAATGGCTTGCTTCAACTGTTCACAATTCAGAGTGAAAGTCTCTCATGAGTGGTGTCCCTCAAGGGTCCGTAGTGGGACCAATACTATTTAATATCTTCATCAGTTAGAAGGACAGTGGGATTAAGTATAACCTCAGCAAGCCTGCAGATGACACCAAGCTGAGTGGTGCAGCTGGTATGTTTCAGGGAGGGTATGCCACCAAGAGGGACATTGACAGGCTGAGGAGTGGGCCTCTGCGAGCCTCATGAAGTTCAACAAGGCTAAGTGCAAGGTCCTGCATGTGGGTCAGGGCAATCCCCATCAATATAGTCTGGGGGCTGAATGGATTGAGGGCAGCCCTTTGGAGAAGGACTTGGGGATCTGGCGGCTGAAAATTTGGACATGAGCCAGCAATGTGCACTTGCAACCCAGAAAGCCAATCTCATCCTGGGCTGCATCGAAAGGAGCATGACCAGCAGATTGAGGGAGGCAATTCTGCCCCTCTGCTCCATTCTTGTGAGACCCCATCTGGAGTACTGTTTCTAGCTCTGGGGCCCCCAGAACAAGAAACATATGGACCTGTTAGAGCAGGCTCAGAGGAGGGCCATGAAAATTATCAGAAAGCGGGAACATCTCACCTATGAGGAAAGACTGGGACAGTTGGGGCTGTTCAGCCTGGAGAAGACTCTGGGGACATGTAATTGCAGCCTTTCAATATGTATAGGGAGCTTATAAGAAAGATGGAGAAAGACTTTTTACCAAGGCCTTTAGTGACAGGATAAGAGACAATGGTTTTAAACTAGAAGAGGGTAATTTTGGATTAGATATAAGGAAGAAATTTTTCACCGTGAGAGTTGTGAAACACTGGACCAGGTTGCCCAGAGAAGCTGTGGATGCCCCATCCCCAGATGTGTTCAAGGTCAGGTTGGACAGGGCTATGAACAGTTTGATCTAGTAAAAGGTGTCCCTGCCAACCCAAACCATCCTATGATTCTATGAAAGAAATGGAAGTACACAAGAGGTAAATTCTAGAGAAACTGTGGGAATAAATGAGTAAAGAGCAAATACAATCAAGAGTAAAGCTGTTGAGAAAAACAGGAAAAAAATGTTAGAAACTCTTACACTTTTGAAAAAAAAATGCTTTCAGTCTTAACTAAACTAAAACTAAAGCTAAAATGAGGGTTAGTTTAAGCAAAAGACTAGATTTAGTCTTGTGAAACTGGAGTGTTAGGAGGGTTAAATGAAGATTCTTGATCTTCATTCTGTTACATACTTTGACTTTTTTTAACTGACAGAAGACAAATCTCAGTCCTATGCAAAAAAAAAACACTGAGTAAAAAAATCATTTTACATGTATGTGGATTTATATGGACATGGGCAAATGTATATACAAATATAAGGCAGGACAGAAAGGCAAAGAACAAATGAAATCCAAAATGCAATTTCTCTAAAAATCTTAAATTCTGTATCTTAGCTGTTTTTACTTAAGAGGAAAGCAGTCTATAATCTGCTCTTTCTGGAGATTTCAAACTTGCTTTCAGGTATCTGTTACAAAAATCCGTATTTCCATATGGATCCATATGAAATATGGATCCAAATCCATATTTCAAAAAAAAAAAAAAAAGAAAGTAACATTGGAGAACATGCAAAACTGAACAAATATACTTTTAATAAAATACAAAGATTTTGTAATTAGTTGGATGTTATAAAATTATATTGATATATTGTATTGTTCTCATTAACAACAAAAAATCTGAATGTAGCAAAGGATAGAAAACTCGGTCATGGCTGCAGAAATTGTGAAATCGTTGTTTCTATGTGCACTCAGTACATGCTACATTCTGAGGCTGCAGTCCAAACAAGCAGAGGAAGGTGAAAAACATACTGCGTTATAAAAAATACGTTTTAGAAGCGAGTACAGTTTTAGAATTCAATTATAAGCCTCAGGTAACGAGGTTGTATTTTTATCCTTTTTTTTGTTACAAATGTGACATAAGCTCTTAAAAAAAAATAAAAATGGTAATGTGAGTCTATTAACTGTCATGAGAACTCCTTCCATATAAAAAAGAGGGACTTCAAGCCCCTTTCATGATCTTAGCAAACTCATTTGACTTCTGTGGATGAAATCCTGGCCTCACTCACTGAGGTTAAACTGCTGTTGGGTTTAGGATTTCTTTTGCAGTGTCCAACTTCTGCATCTGCATGCTGGAGATAAAACTAATTCTACACATCAAAGGGATGGTAAGAGGCTTAATTCATTAATTGTTCTAAATTGCTTTGAGGTCTTCAGATAAATGCAGTGGAGTTGCTATTAATTTATTCAATTTATGAAAGCCAGTAGTAACTGCTCACACCAGGTATAGCAGGCAGCTGCAAAAATTAACATTGCTAATTATGTGTCAGAGCCCTGAGTTTTCCCCCAGTTCCCTGCAGGCGTTTCGCTACCTGTGCTCAAGGCCAGCTCTGATCTGGTGCAGCTGTGGTACCCAGGGTCAGAGAAAAAAGCCTTTTTGACATCCTGCTCCTCTTTGCACAAGAGGTACTTTTAAGCCAAGATGATTAGCTTTGTCTTTGCCAGAGCTATCATACAGCTTTGCCTGTAGTCACCCTCATGTCTTGTGTCTCCTGACCCGTGGACTTGACTTTCCAGTTTGACGTTGGACCTGCCTTGTGGCTATAGTCTACCCTGGTGATCTGAACTGTCAGCTGAACCCAAACACTGGACCTGATCTTTTTTCTTGAGTGCCATGGGACTATGCACTTTATCTTTGAGGGTGCTGCCCCTCCTGCTCTGCTGTCACTCAGCTACTGTCTTGCTTTCTTTTCTGGTGTAGCTGGCTCCTGCTGCTCTCTGACTCTACCTGCAAAAGAGTTGTAGCACACATTGGGGACTGCTCATCTCTGAAAATAAACACATAGTCATCATGTGTGGGAATAAAAGACAATCTATTGTGTGAAATCGAATAATAATTTTTTTTTTTCTAAAAAAATATCCACCAGATTGCTACAAAATCTGGAGCAAGGATGGAACAACTTCTCAAGACAGACATTACAAAAAATATCTCCTTTCTTCTGCTTGAGAAATAGAATTTTACTGCATATCGGGAAAGAAAAAGAATGTGGCTCCATAGAAACATCTTAGCATTGTCCTACTTGTTGACTGGATGATGGAACCCTAATACTGATATCTTAGCGTGTTTTGTTTTGAATGCTTTGGAAGACAGAAGCCTAAACCAACCCTTAGATCCAAGGAGACGTGAACTTAGTGAAAGCTTGTGACTCCATCCTGCTCTTGTTTTTAAAAAGTGTTAGTAGCTTCATAACTACAGTGTGCAAGAGGTATTTCCACTGAATTTCAAGAAGTTAAACCGTTATTTTTTAAACAAAGAAGTGAATATCCAAACTATCTTGTACTGCAAGTCACCAATTAACATTGTCGCTGTAAGGAAGCTTTTTTGTGTAATTTCC
Source organism: Chionis minor (assembly GCA_013398295.1). Classification (NCBI taxonomy): domain Eukaryota; kingdom Metazoa; phylum Chordata; class Aves; order Charadriiformes; family Chionidae; genus Chionis; species Chionis minor. Next base: position 840,228 of record VZSF01000950.1, on the reverse strand, counting down.
TTAGTCAATGAAATAGAGAGAAAGACTCTACAAGAGTTAAAGAGAATTTAGCACTTTGAAATGTTAGCCAAATTATCTATCAAGATATTGTTTTACATGGGTGGAGATGGAAACATGAGGAATTGATCAGATGGACCAGAGCAGATGAAGGAGAAAGAGAAACAACTTTGCTAGTGCTTTCTGTGAATTTTCAGAAACTTCTTCGTATAGATTCCACTTGCTGAGATTTCCGCAACTTTGTGGATCATGCAAGAGCTGCCAGTGTCAGTGCAATATAAGATAAATCCAAGGCATTAAGAGGACCATACATCCATGCAAGATGCTCTGATATATTATTATATATTATTATACAGCTGGAAGCCTATTTTCCAAAAATATGCAGTAGAGATGCAATTCTGTAGTGATTGATTTGGAAAGAGATGGACTTTAAGAAGTAATGAAATTCAAGACTAATATAGCATACAGGTGCAACCCAGACTGTTACCAGAAGAGAGTAAGGTCGTTGAAAACAAATTCACACATTCATCATGTAACCCACATGAGCTTTTCTTCCTTACAATAACAAAGTGCTTTGTATATGAACTAGACCTCAGACATCTTCCTGTGAAATTCATTGGGACTGCAGAAGACCAAGACATCAAAGTTTTTCCTTAAAGATCGAACACCAAGTCCTATCTCACCTTTGCTTCAGGTGCCTGAATGTACTGCAGCACAAAGAGGGAATTCTTTGAAGATCCTTCTGTTGGCAATATCAGAAAGGTAACATTAAAGTGTATTAATTAACTTATTCCTGTCTCAGTGATAGGAATCTCACCAAATCAAAACAGGTTATAATACTAATGAAATTGACATTCTGCATACTCTTTGAAGTAGTGACTACAAGTAGGAACTACAGCCAGTATTCATGCTTACTAGCTCCTACGTGAACACACTAGCTGTGACACAACTTCACCTCAACGACATTATTAAATATTTCCTAGAAATTATATAACAGTTAAACTGCATGAAGAATAATGCTGTTCATAGCTTAAGATAGAGTCTTTATATTGTCCCTTACTCTGGCATTGCCCTGAAGACACAGCAGCAGCTGCCAGCTTCTGCAAGCTTCCTGCAGAATGCGGCAAAGAATCTTTTTAGTATCCTGTTTAGCTCACTGCAAAGGCATAGTGTCTTAATGACACAATTTAAAGGTCTCCATGTGATGCAAAGTACCTTGTATTTGTAGCTCACAATAAATACTCATTAACACAAGTGAAAATGCTACAAGATGCTCTTCTTTAACTGAAAAAAATGACGTACAGTGATCATTCAAACAGAAAGTACGAGTGGAATTCCATTTTTGGTATGTTTGGTTTTAATTATAGAATTGTTTTATAGTAATCATTGCAGGTGATAATTGCCAGAATGTCAACATACACAAGAATTCACCTGATTTATTTGTACTCTAATATCACATATACAGCGAATTTAAGATATTTTGCATATAGCTACTATTGCTTTGTCTTCTAACCATATCAACCATAATCATTCTAGGTACTGGGCACTTCCTGGAGGTCCAGACTTTCCTAGCCTTTAGAGCTCAGACTTTTCTGGAGACACATGAAACTTTAGAAGAATGAGTTCTGTGTATTGTGATCAGCAGCGCAGAACTTAGTTGGAGGCCTGTAGCTACTGGTGTTCCCCAGGGGTCAGTAGTGGATCCAGTCTTGTTTAATGTATTCATCAATGTCCTGGATGAGGGGACAGAGTGTACCCTCAGCAAGTTTGCTGATGATACGCGACTAGGAGGGGTGGCTGACACACCAGACGGCTGTGCCACCATACAGGCTGGAGAGCTGGGCAGAGAGGAACATAATGAAGATCAACAAGGGCAAGCGTAGGGTCCTGTGCCTGGGGAGGAATAACCACATGCACCAGTACAGGTTAGGAGTTGACCTGCTGGAAAGCAACTCTGCAGGGAGGGACCTGGGAGTCCTGGTGGACAACAGGATGACGATAAGCCAGTAATGTGACTTTGTGGCCACGAAGGCTAATGGTCTCCTGGGGTGCATTAAGAGTGTGGCCAGCAGGTTAGGGAGGTCATCCTCCCCCTCTACTCTGCCCTGGTGAGGTCACATCTGGAGCGCTGCATCCAGTTCTGGGCTCCCCAGTTCAAGAAGGACAGGGAACTGCTGGAGAGAGTCCAGCAGAGGGCTACAAAGATGATCAAGGGAATGAACCACCTCTCTTATGAGGAAAGGCTGAGAGTCCTGTATCTGTTTAGCCTGGAGAAGACTGAGAGGAGATCTTACCAATGCTTATAAATATCTAAAGGGCAGGTGTCAAGAGGATGGGGCCAGACTCTTTGCAGTGGTGCCTGGCAACAGGACAAGGGGCAACAGCAAAGGCCCAAATTGGAACACAGGAAATTCCCTCTCAACATGAGGAAAAACTTCTTTACTTTGAGGGTAACATAGCACTGGAACAGGCTGCTCAGAGAGGTTGTGGAGTCTCCTTCTCTGGAAATATTCAAAACCTGCCTGGACACATTCCTGTCCAACCTGGTCTAAGTGAATCTGCTTTGGAAGGGGAGTTGAACTAGATGATCTCCGGACATCCCTTCCAACCCCTACCATTCTGTGATTCCGTTTTCCTATAGCTGCATGCAACATCCAGCACTCTCTCTTACCCGAAATACACAACCAGGAAACATTTCTGTCTTGCTTTGCAGCCCAAACTCTCCATTTTTGTAGCTTTCTCAGTTTGATTTTTACCTTGTAATCTGGAAATTATTTTTGTCTCTGTATATCTTAAGTGCACCACTTTCCCAAGTATTACAACAAATCATACAAAATGGGAGTATTTTTTCAGAGAAACACTTTTCTTATTAACTGCCAGAGCAGCTGCAATGCCTGAGCTACTTATAGGAAGCAACGTTTCACAGGTTTGCTTTCGTGTCATTTGCAGCAGGTCAGACTGGAAATGATGAGCTGATAAATTAAGCGATTTCTTTTTTTTGTTCTTCAACTCCATTTATCCAAGTCATTCTCCAACACCAATCCTCCAATAGTTGGCTGTGCCAACTTCAAGGGCTTCTCTCTGCTGCACTGTCAGTCAGGTTTATTAACCCTTTGCACTGAAACTGTTCACTCATGGCTGAAACAGAGGGGATGCTAGTCCTACATTATCAAGGAGAATGTGTTTTTTCCTTTAATTTCAGTGAAAAGAATAAGACTTTTTAGCTACTTAGTGTTTTGTAGGCTTTACATAACTGTAACTTCTGTGCCTCATATTCAGCTTAGTTGATGATTTCTCTATTGACAATTCATGCAGAGCCACTGGGTGGATGATGAGGGCTTTTTCTGAGCTGAACAAGTAATGAGGAAATATTCTGGCAAAAAGTCAACTACTTCATAAACCATTAGGGAAGACGGAAAACTGTATCTGTCAGTTTCACATACTGTGCAATACATTTCATGCAGGTTTGAACATTGTTATTTCTCATTCAGAATTTGAAAATGGAGGTACAGAGGATACCCTTCCCACTTCCCAGTTATTCACAGTTTAATTCAGTAAAATCATTTGAATGGCACCTCATGTTGGGAAAAAAAACCGGTTCCAATTAAGTAATTGTCAGAGTGTCATGAAGTTATACCCACAGACAATTGTTTTTATTAGATGAATTTCCAGAATAATACCTCTAAGTATCATCCAAAGTATTTGAATGTTAAAGGCATGTTCTGTAATGAGCCTGACTATATGAAAGCTTTAATATAAATAGGACTGTTGGAGAATTCTAAGCCCCCCAGAGGGATGCATACACCATGATAAGAGCTAAATTCTTGTAATTAGGTTTACCAGCCCATGTAAGAATGAGGTCAAATGTTGCCATTCAGCTCTTTCTGTATATATAGCAGTAAACTTCATTCTTATAAGTAATATACAGAGGCTTATCAAACCAGCTGTATCATGCTAATAAAAAGAGCTGATACTTACATAAAAGAACTATGTTGTTTCTCATATTACATTACAACACAGTAACTCACTAGAAGCAAAATACCATTACCACAATTCCTTTCACAAGAGGGGGTGAATTCTCAAACTGCATCAATTACTAATGCTGAACTCATAGCTCATTCCTATTGCAGCAATTAAATCTCAGCAAACTGTTGGGTTTTTCTATGCAGCAGTGGGTGGATCTTAACCTCCTCTACTGGGTTTTGTGGTTTCTAACCTGGCAATGTGAAGTAGATCTCAACCAGGGAGCATGTCTGTAATATACTTTTAAAAAAGAAGCTTGCATAACAGATCTAATAAAAAATATATGTAGGCTTCATTTTAATCACTAAACCAAAATAATTTTTCTTGGAAAGTATAACCCCTAAAAGTTACTAACACACATTAAGCCCTACTAAATCACATGAATGCATATATAAAATTGGTAATCAATCATGAAAAGAATAATTTGGCAATGCAAAAAATGTGCATCATAAATGCTACACCAGTTTCAAAAATGTCTTTTTTTATGAGTGTATGCTCTGTAGTTTGCCCAGATACTTTTGTAAACATACCCTGTACAGTATTGATAGGATGTATGGTACACTCACTGTACTTTGAAAAGAAATCATTTTACTGGAAATGAAATACATGACTTTAACAGTTTTACAAATACTGTAAAATTTCATACAGTTTAAAATCTGTCAAAAAAATTTCTATAACAGGTTGCATTTTTTGATGTGCACTGGAATTTTATTATAAATTGAGTGATGGGAACATGAAAAGGAATATAACAGTCTACAGTTCTTTCCAATATCTGATGAAAAAAATTAAACTAAAAGAAAATACACAGCTAGCATACACTGACAATGAAGAAAATAAATCTTTGAAGAATTACAGTGCTGTAGTTGTTCTTTTAACTAACAACTTTTGCAATTATTTTTTTTTATAACTAACATTTGTACCATTATAAGGAGTTCCACAGACAATACAGAATGCTCTTACTCATGGTCTCTAAACTGTAATCCTTGAATAGTATTGCATAAATGGCTTTCCCATTAGCCTTTGCAAAACATATATTCCATACTTTTCAAGATCTGGGAACTCATGAACACTGACTCTTGATGCCGCCCATGAACGCACAGTTCAGTGGAGATGCATGTCATCAGTGGCTATTATTTTCCGTGCCGGTAGCCATTTGAAATTAGAATCTTCCTCAATCAGAGCAGACAATTCTCTGTTCTGGCAAGAAGCTTGTCTAAACAGTGGAAGAACCAAGCTCATAGAAACAGTGGCTGCCCCCCCTTCTGCCTTCCTCACTATAAGGAAAGTAGGCAGTACATGCATGTACTTTCCCAAAAGCTCAGTATTTACTAGGTGAATCCTTTGCTAGCAGGGAAAACAGTACTAGCTAACTCTAAAGGTGGTTAAAGAATTTTTTAAATTCTTTTCATGGACTTTTTTGCTTCTACCCTTTTTCCTAGCACATAATGGGACCTCACTACCTCCAGTCAAAGCACTTAAAGCACTTAAAGTAACAACAGCGAAGTTTATCTGTGTTTTTCTTGGTTTAGATATAGAGAAAAGCCAAGACTTACTTAGTCTGATGTGAGAAACAGAAGAGGAGGAGGTGTTATCCAGAAACAAGCCCGACGACCATGTCAAACTAGTACTTGACCTCTGCAGCTGGTCAGATGCGATGAACTATCCAGGCAAGCGGAGCGCATGTGGTCTGCGTGCTATAGAGTCAGAATCATGTACCTAAATATCTTAGTACAGATTATGATAGCAGGAAAAGGAAGAAGAGAGTACAACTTGTGAGTGCTAACGCTAGACTATGTTAAGACTATTCAATCACAGATCTCTCAGCATGTAACGTGGAGCTCATTCATGCCCACTTACTGCTTCTTACCAATGAAATAAATGATGGTTGACAGTATGTGGCTAGAATCAGCCACGTATATACGTGAACTAAACAAGCAAAATGTTTAGGAGGGGACAAGGAAACAAGAGAAGTCAATGCCCAAATAAAATAAATCACAGAACCTTAGCTACAGTTCGTAAAGTTAGAATTTTAAAAGTTACCAATTCTCTGCAAAGTAAAAACCTGGAGTGCTTTAAACCACATAGTTGCAAAAATTCTTCAGCAAGAATTGAACAAAACAGCAAAGCTACTGGATCTCTCAGTAGAATTTTGCTGACTGTATGAGTTCAATTGAACTTAAGTAAAATACTTTTGTTCCAGTGTTCAGGATTTGTTTGTTTGGTAGTGCTTCCTACTACACAGCGTTGATCTCTTTTCCTGAGATTCTCTTAATCTGTAATGAATAGATTTGAAAACTGTGAGAAATCCACGTCCTCCCACCGCTTATAAAATTGTTCAGTGGAGTCATCTCTCCATCCTGATACCATCATTTTAATGTTATGATGCTCTGTCCTTTTGAAAATTGGTGGAAGTCTGAAAAAAAAAGAGGAAGTGACTGCTGATGTAGGAAAATGAGCTGAAGGACAAAGAAGGGATCACTCCAGATCAGATGGTCTGAAAGAAGAAACTGGTTGGGTTAGAGGAACTGCATTGGTGGTACCTTTTTAGACATGAAGAGTTGGGAAGAGGAAAGATGAGGAGTCAGAATCATTATTAGGGAAGCGAGTGAATGAAACTGTGCAAAAGACTCAAAGTTGAAGAAACACAGTGTGGGAAAGTCAGAGATGTACTAGTGATTTTGATAAGCCAGGTTGAAGAAGACCTCAGAGCTACAGAAAAAGAAAAGACAGAAGAAATATTGAGAGAAGAATTGTATCTTATAAGATGGAGCAAAGATCATTTGATGGCTTCTGTGTTTTGTGCTGTTTGTTCTCAGCTGTGAGTTTCTGGAAGACTAGGTAAGAGGGAGACCCCTGAAGGACAGGGACAGTCCCTGTGGAGCAATTGATTTTGTTCATTGGGAGCAAAAGTTTTAGGGCCTGCAGCATGCAGCAGGGAAAGGGGAGGAGCAGCAAGTAGCTTGGTAGCCTTCAGAGATGACTAAAGGAGCAATCTGGAACATGCTGAATTTGTTACAGTTTGGAAAATTAATAAGTAGCCTAAAACCACATCCAGAAGCAAAGATATGGTGGACGGGGTTAGCTGTAAACCCTTCTTTATTTCTGTTCAATCTGATCTAATTTGAACTTTATCTATTTAAAAAGTTTATTACTTTTCTATGATAAAAACAGATTTTTCTGAGTTCAACCTTTCTAGTCTTCATTGGGGGCTCACTGCAGGGTATCTATGTCAAAGGTCTGATGACTCAGGTTACAGTACCTCTTTGAAAAATACCAAATTTACATGAATAGAGGGCAAAAGTCTGTGGGAAGAGGGGAGATAGGGTGAAAGAGAAAAGGTATGTTTTTTGGAGAGCTATGATCTCACCTGGAAATTCTTCTTTAGATCGTAAGTTGAATTCAAATAATGTGGGTCCTTATGTACAGTGACTTTGATTAAGTCCTCAGTTGGATTATTCCGGATTTATATTATTTGCAATGTATAATATGTATATTATACTCACCTCTTACTATGCCGAATTGATGTGAGCACAGTTTTCTTTCAGTAGGATCTATCAAATGTAGTTGCCTAAGACAAAGATTTTCACTGTGTACATCGGGGTTTGATCCCCTGGGTCATCTCTCAGCAGCATCTATTACTGACACAGCAGTAGATAGTTATATACCACAGTGCCATCTCAGCTTTTTGCCTCTCCTTGGTCTCAGGGTTATTGGTGTAACACTTCAGATAATTCTTTATATGGTCATTTGCTTTTAAAAAATGATGGCTATTACAACTCAGAAACATTTATCCTAACATGTTTCCTCTGTTCACATATTTGTTATATCTAATGTAGCACAGGGTAAAATAATGTTTTATAACTATTGATTTATGAGCAAAAACCCTTACAGTATTAATAGAAAGGATGTGCATAAATTCCCTTGTGCACGCATGGCATTATATTTCCCAGAATGTATGTGCATTGCATGTCATTTGGTGCTTTGCTTGGCTGGAATGCTCCCAGCCATTTCTTCAGTCCTCTAAAATCCAAGCCGTTAAGGTACTATCACATGCACAGGCAGACATTTCTGAAAAACTTTCACATAGTTACTGTTGCTAGGTAAATCACTCCCTCAACATCCTTGTATTTAGATATGCTTCTCACTTCCTTTGTCTCAGATCTGACACAGTGACATGGATTTGGGGGCAGGGGTAAGGAGAGATGCGTGCAGCCAAAGCAACTGCTGAATTGTGGGAATAAAAGAAATAGACTGAATTTCTTTAAGGTATTTTAAATATGTTTTAATAATATCTGGACAGAACTTATCATACATTGACTAGACGTTTATCAAGTGCAAGGGTAAAAAACAGTGGTAACAGCTCAAAAGATATCGCGTAGGTCGGTTCCAGCACTACCTAATTGTTGAGAAATTACACTATCCAGGCTGAACTTGCCTTTAAGGATTTCACTCCTAATGTACTTTTAATCAATACTTACATGTGTTTTACGCACTTATGTTTGTACACGTTTGTATTTAGGCCAGTTTCAGATTATGTAAACAATGCAGCAAATTATTTGTCCATGTCCTGAATACGAAACCTCCAGTTTCAAGACCTAAGCATTGATTTCTGACTGTTAGGATTTATGGCATGAATACATAAGACAGGCTAAGGAACAAAAAAGACAAAATATTGTTTGAAAAATTCATGGGTGATGAACGGGAGAGGTAAAGCTCTTTTTCATAAAGGGAATAGGAGATCGAGTTGACCTTTGATATTCTACAACAGTCATCTAGACATTATCCTCAGAGCCTCAGAATTAAACAGGCTTACAGTAGCACATTGCTTCTAATACTGACTCTCAGTACAAGGGTAAAATCCACCCTTTCTAAATGTTCAATGTACTTTTAACTGTACTGGTGATATTTCTAATGGGTAAGTTACCATTCCCAGAAAGCAAGATGTGTCTCACAGCTTTTATAGAGATGTTTTAGCCAATCCTTTTCAAAAAGTACATGAAAACCTTAGGATTTGGCTTTTAGTAACATGATGGTTATGAAAACAGCAGCAGAAAAAAATCTTTTCTGGAACAAATGGATAAAACAAAGGTAAAGTTCTGGACCAGTTCATCATTTAAATAAGATATTAAAGAAAACATGGCAAGGCAGTTCATGTGATGTCAACCATCTTCCCTCAAAGTGTTTTTAATTTTTACCCTGAAATATTTGATTAACTTCTTCCTTTTCTGTGAGCCAAAAATATTAAGTTCAGAAGAAAGAATACATGTTGAGAAACTTGGGATGCTTGATTTGCAGAGTCAAAAATATTCTTAGTAAATAGGATTCTTTATGCCACTGGACCATTGACCGATACATCCCTATATCATGGTTTAGGCTGGGCTGGCCACTAAACGAACAACAGATGCTCTCTTTTAACTTCTCTCTCTTCCCAGAAGAGAAAGGAGAGAGAATAAGGGAGACAAGACTTATGAGTTGAAAAGAAGCTGAACCATTTTAATGAAATATAAAACTAAAACTATAAACAATAAAAAGAAAATATAATAAAATTAATAAGAAAATAAAGAAATATATTCAATATATACTAATATATACAAAACAAATATCACGCTCCCAGGATGATGATCACATCAGCAGCAGGCATGGGAGAGTCCCAGACTGGACTCTGTGATGGACGTGAACTGGATTCTGGATCTGGATTCAGGAATGCACAGATCAGGATCAAAGGCACACAAACAGAGTCCTCCTCAGACACCAGTCCTTGAAGAAAGAGGGCTGACCCTTTGATCCCTCAGCTTTTATCCTGAGCATGAGGCAGATGGGATGGAATACCCTGTTGGTCAGTTGTGGGTCGGTCACCTGTCCTGTCTGCTCCTTCCCACAGGCGCGACCCCTCTTNTCTTTTAACTTCTCTCTCTTCCCAGAAGAGAAAGGAGAGAGAATAAGGGAGACAAGACTTATGAGTTGAAAAGAAGCTGAACCATTTTAATGAAATATAAAACTAAAACTATAAACAATAAAAAGAAAATATAATAAAATTAATAAGAAAATAAAGAAATATATTCAATATATACTAATATATACAAAACAAATATCACGCTCCCAGGATGATGATCACATCAGCAGCAGGCATGGGAGAGTCCCAGACTGGACTCTGTGATGGACGTGAACTGGATTCTGGATCTGGATTCAGGAATGCACAGATCAGGATCAAAGGCACACAAACAGAGTCCTCCTCAGACACCAGTCCTTGAAGAAAGAGGGCTGACCCTTTGATCCCTCAGCTTTTATCCTGAGCATGAGGCAGATGGGATGGAATACCCTGTTGGTCAGTTGTGGGTCGGTCACCTGTCCTGTCTGCTCCTTCCCACAGGCGCGACCCCTCTTCGCTTTTCCGCTTCCAACCCTCCAACAGGGCAAATAACAAAGCTGGCTGCCCTTGGGTGTTATAGCTATAAGTATAAGCAAGAGCTTCTCTGCATACCATGCCTTGATATTAACTACTAACATCAGGCGTTATCACTCTGGAAGCAGTCACTCTCTGAAATACACTCTGTTAATTTCAGAGACTACAGTCAGTTAGAAGAGACTTAACTGAAATCTAAAATTACTGAAAAGAAAATTGGTTCTGTTCTATCTCAAACCAGGACACCCTACAATAGAAGAAGGTTCACAGGAGATGGGCGAGGAGGATGTGCGCCCATGAAGCTCAGGGAACAATGCAGGGTGTGACTGACCACAGCTGTTGCACAGAAGCTGACTGTATCTCAACACAATGGGGACCAGAAGGAGGCCTCTGTTTTAGATAAACAGGTGTCACCAGTTCAGTTCATCTTATCAGCTGATGGTGTAAATGTTTCTCCCTGAGTTCATTAAAGGACTGTGAATGTCTTCTTGAGTTAGCCAGATCAACATGGGGCAAGTGAATATGTGGCTCAGCTCAACACAGTATAAAAACTAAATGACTAACACAAGTATTTAAAAGAGAGCAATGGGCATGAGCTGTCTTCAACCTACATTTTCCTACCCCGAGACTGGGGACACCCAGCATCGTGATGATGAGCGTGTTACAGATACCGGTAATGGGGACCACATTGGTACGGGGATTGAACTGTGTACTGCAATTGTTATTTTTTGCTAAGTGCAACTTACATTTGTATTATGTTTTTAGTATGCTTTGTATCACTCTGCTAAGTCAGAAATCCCATGTAACATCAGCTGTCTTCATCAAGTAAATTTGATATTAAACATTACACCCTCCACTCATGCAATAACTAAAAGAACCTGGTCAGAGAGTATTGGACTCTGACACACTGACTTCCTGCCTATTAAGCATTTGATTTCTCTCTGTTAATGTTCCACTAGTGAATGTTCAGATTTTAGTTACATCAGTAATAGTATAACTAGTAATACCATAACTAAGTACTTTTTATGCATGCGTGTGCACACGCACATATAAGTACTATATAGCTAACTCTGTGAATTAAAAATGCTAATTAAATATAAGCCACATACTTAAAATGTTTTTCTTCATGATCTCTCAAGATGACTTTTTTAAGGAATCAAAGCACTACTGCCGAATATTTTTTTTTCAACTTTCTCAGTGCCTACATTTATCTTCACAAGCTGCCCATCTACAACAGAAAATCAGGTAACTTTTCAATATTGTCACCTGGATCATTATTTTTCCTCCTTGAGGTTTAATTTTTCAGATATTATAAGTAACATCTCAATTTTGGGATGTTAATTTTTTTTAGCCTTACAGATTAAAGACAATGTAACCTTCCCGGACTGAATCTTTTAATTCAGGGGGTTTATCTAATGCCAAAATAAAAGCTTAAATTAAACTGAGGTAAAAAAGAGCAACTGAATAACTTAAATGCCCATAAAATTCAAAGTGGTTTGAAAAGTGCTCCTGACTAACTTATATGGGGCATAAAATATTTATTGATATTTAAAAATAACTAGAAGGGAAGAAGATTCTCTACAGTCAACCCTTCAGCATTCTCTGCAACACATGGTATCGTATGACAAATAAGAAAGCCTTCATCTGAATAAAAATAGAAAAGCAAAAAAGTATTTGCCTCTAAAATACCATCTGAAGCTTGTAAGTCTTCCTAAGATCTTCAAACATCCACAAACTTATCAGCAAAAGACATGTGGTCTCTTTCCTCCCCTCCTCATCTCCCACCTCTCCCACCCTACCCTTTGCTTTGGCTTGCTATTCCTGAAGGGCAATCAGTGCTGGATTGGAATGGAGTTAGGGACAAGATCCGAATAACTTTGCACGGTGTGTGTGCAGGGAGCAAACAGCCCTGGAAAGCTCCCCTGGGCTGTCGCCACTGGGCTGCCGCCTCTGGGCTGCTGCTCAGCGCAGACTTCCCTGCTGGAAGGGGAAATTGGGCTCACAGCTGGACAGTACCAGGCAACAGGCTCCTGTGGGATGGCTCAGAGGAAGAAGTCGGGGGTCATTCACTACGAGCACCAGATTTGCTAGTTGGCATAGGTATGCTGGGGCTCATCGACAACCATTCATAAGCTCCGCTGGTTTGAATTTTTTTTTTAACTGTATATCTTCCTAATGCATTAATAAAGTGTGTAACGTCCAGTTATATTCTTCACCGAGGAATGCCAGTTGTGATTTAAGGTGATTTGAGAACAATATGATATTTCTCTTGGGTGTGGCAACTCTGTAAACCAGCAAATGTTACGACTTCTTTCAACAAGCAATGAAAGGGCAGTTGGCAAAACAAGAAACACAGAGAGAGGTGTCTCCAGAGTTTGAAAATCCTGTGTTATTACTTGTAGAGGGGATTGATAACCTTCAAAATGGACCCTAATCTAGAAGACAGGACTCCAGAGCATTTAATTCCTTTGCTGAACAGTTTCAGGTACTCTTAATAGCAGCAAGCTAGAGAAAGAAATATAGTGGTATCATAGAAGTTGTCCACTTAGTATTTGTGGCTACTTAACAAACTTCATAAGGAGCACAAGTAATACCTTTATATTGTAGCAAGCATAGTTCAGTTCACGTAATAGGAAATAGAAGAAGAAGTAGAATGGAATAGAAAACAAAGTCATGTCTGCAGAGACTGTGAATTCTCCATCATTCAAGACCTTTGGGAAGAGATTGTACGGCAGTATCTGTCAGGAATTTTGTAGGACCCTGCTTTAGGGTAAGGGAATGAAATACAAGACCTCATTTACAGTGTTTCAACAAACAGTCAGCTCTCAGGAACTGTAATACAGATTTTCCAACAGCTGACCAAAAGCAGCAGAAAAAGCTAAAAGCTGAGTTAATTTGAATTACATATGCCAAGTGAGGAGAGGTAACAGCGTTTGGCTTTTAAAAAGTAGTATGTCATTAATGCTTCATAATGCTTTTGAATTTATATAGCACCTTTCATCTCAGAGCACTTTGCGCATTATTCAGTGCATCACTGGAAAGGAGTTTCTTCTGAATTGGCCTGTGGCTAGGATAGCAAAACCAACTATATACAAGTGAAACCGTGTGCTGTGCATATGGTTTTTTTACAATTATTATTATTTTAGAATCTTCCAACATGTGCTGTCCATGTAACGAAAAGTATCTACCTTACAGGCATGAAATAAAGAAACTCTGCTTGTATATTGATGTTTGGATTCAAGGATATTATTTAGTATTTGTTATTGCTGTAGGAGTCCTCATCACAAGTTGTTTGCAGCTATGCTACACATGAAAAAGATGTTTTTTTCTTTACTTTAAACCATATATAGTTTAACAAGAAAATCATGAAACATAAAGCAACAAAGACATGAATGCTCTAAGAATGAGCAATCATGAGACACCAGCTGTGTACCTCTGTGGAGTATTTCTGTAGCAAAACTGTGCTTTAAGAAGGGTTTTCACTGTGGATGCCAAATTGGTTGTCCATTTATTTATGACTTTACAAAGAGCTTGCCACAAACCCAGGAACAGAATGTCAGCAAAAGCAAGGGTACTTCTTAGACAGAAATTTGTTAAATTGGCAGTAAAGGTTCTGTATTGCTGAAGTGGAAGAAAGAATTCTTACACACACTTCCCAGTAGTGTGCAAGAAATGCTGGGTAGAATATGCTGTGAGAAGAAAAGTGGCTAAGTTTATTTGACACATTTGAAAATATCAGTCATTATTTTTTCTTGAACAGGATAATTTTCGTTGTATATAAAAGGGAATTTCTTGAGATCAGAAAAGGAAGACGGCAATACAGAAACCATGAACTGATGAAAATATTCTCCATAAAATTGTTTGCTGGAATAAAGAACCAAGACTGAATTTTAAATACATTTTAAGAGAAGGAATGGGTTCCTTCTGTTCTCAAAATCTCATTCTCAGGGTGCGTGCTTTCACTGTAATGTTTTCACTAGCTTTGGACATTAGACCCATTTCAGAAAGCTTTACTTTTTCTTTTTTTTTTTTTTCCCCCTGAGACATTATGCATCTGATTATTTTTTGGTCTATCCTTGTAACGGATCTACACTATACATTTTCTCTTTCTTCATACCTTTCAGATTATGCCCCCCAAGAAATGTCTTAATACTTTTTTAGTCTGTAAGATCTCAATCTTGACTGGGCATTATGAAACTTGACTACAGGAAGGAATAACTATTCTTCCTGTGTAAAACAGCTCTGCCATCAGCCACGCATGAAAATAAAAAGTTATATTTGCAGAACACTTTATTTTCCCAAATTCAAAAAATTCCTCAAATTCTTCTCCCTCCATCTCCACATCTGTCCAGTAGATGCTGAATGCACATGCAACTGCTTAGTGAAAAGGATCTGTTTCGTTTTTTGGGCTTGGGGTTTTTCAGGGAGGAGGGGTAATTCCCTGGGCAATGGAATAGAATCATCTCTTTCACAATTTACTTACCTATATTTACATTTTCAAGGCATTGTAGAGTCAATTGACAGCCTCACTTTTGTGGGAAAAACTATTGCTGTTATTCTGATCTTACAGAAAAAATGAGAAATGGTGAGTAATCAGTAGGATTTACTCCACTGACAGTTTTTGTCTCTTTCTGTGTTTAATTACAGGAGTGTTCATTTTTATTATCTTCTAAAGACCCATTTTAGCTAAAATAAACTTTGCCTAGGATGAATGAAAGAACTCTTGTTGACCTCAGCTGATTTTGTCATCAGACTGAGTGCATGAAATAAAATCTAGTGTCCAGGGCTGCATCAAAAGAAGCTTGGCCAGCAGGGTGAGGGAGGTGATTTTCCCCCTCTAGTCTGCCCTCCTGAGACCCCACCGGGAGAACTGCATCCAGCTCCGGAGCCCCCAACATAAGAAGGACATGGACCTGTTGGAGCGGGTCCAAGGGCACATAGTGATAGGATGAGGAGTAATGGCTTGAAACTGGAAGAGGGTAAATTTAGATTAGATCTCAGGAATAAGTTTTTCACTCTGGGAGTAGCGAGGCACTGGAACAGGTTGCCAAGGGAAGCTGTGGATGCCTGGAAATGTTCAAGGCCAGGTTGGATGCAGCTTTGAGCAACCCTAGTAGGATGTGCCCTTGCCTATGACAGGGGGGTTGGAACTAGATGATCTTTAAAGTCCCTTCCAACCTAAACTGTTCTATGGTTCTATGATTCTGTATTTCCATACAAGGGCCCTTAACTCTCTGCCTGAAATGGCAACACAGATAGCAGATAAAAATATATGTATTAGGAAATAATGACCATGTTCATTTACACTATCTTGAAAAGTTTGATTTGGGATGAGGAATCTAGTTGTATAATGTTGTTTCATAAAAGGAAATTAAAATAGAAGTTTTGGCAGCAGTTTCAGAGGCTATGTGTTCTGTTTCCTCCAGTCTTCTATTTGAGATGTATGTGAAGTTGTTTCAGGCTAATCTGTTTTCCTTAGATGTCACAGGTTGTTGATTTTTTAAGTTTTCCCACAAAGACTATATCCTTCCTTTAATCTGCACCCATACACCCATTTTAATAACTCCTTTTTAAAAAAAAAAAAAAAGTCATAGTAATGACTAGTAAGATTTTTTTCCCCACTGTGCCTTAGATAAATTTCCACTGAACATGCGCTTTTTTCTCGTAAATTCAGCTAATTTCCTTGCAACGTTTTGTGGGGGTTTTTTGTTTTGTTTTTGTTTGTCAACTGTTTTTTTTTTCTATTCTTTTTCAACATTCTTGTAAAAACTGTCTCAAAATCACTTAGAAAGCACTTAAAAACTTCGTATAACTTTTCTTTGGTGTCATGTGTTGCTCTGAATTGAAAACTTCCATTAAGTAATTATCTTTTCACTATTTAGTAGTGATAACCATGGCAAATGACACTGTTACACAAATCGTTTGGGTTTGTTTCTGTTTGTCTTGTGATGTATAAAATGTATATTCCAGGTGCCTCTTGAAAAAGCTGAGGATTTCCTAAGGCTATTAAATTACTACAAGACATACCATATGTCTTTCATACACATACCTTGGTCAAAACAATCAACCATAGTGAGGTTCTTGACATTTATCAGATCCTGCTTTTTCATATACCAAGTTCAAGTGAGCTGCATGTTCTTCAAGGTTGTTTAAAAATGGCAGAACTGCAAGCACATTTTACTACTATACAGACCACTCTTCTAGTCACTACTCTTTTTGATTAAAGCTAATGGGAGTTTTGAGGGAGTAAGGGTTGTACGGTCAAGTCCACAGTGTTCACAAAACATTGAAAAGACAAGAATGAAAGTACTTAATGGAACAAACACTTCTGTGAAAACTCTGCCATCATTGTGTTCTTGAGTGAAAAATATTCTCAGTCATCTGTCAGGCTTTTTATAAGTGCACATGAGCTGAGAAACGCCAAATACTGCCTTCGATTTTTGTGCTCTCCAGTGGAGTCTGGTCACAGTCAGGTCAGAATGTTTCCTTTAGCAACGCGCTAGACTTAGAGTCATAGAATCGTTTAGGTTGGAAAAGACCTTTAAGATCATGGAGTCCATCCATAAACCTAACTCTGCAAAGTCCACCAACATACCATGTCCCTAGAGTGACACATCTTTTAAATACCTCCAGAGATGTTGGCTGAACCACTTCTCTGGGCAGCCTCTTCCAGGTCTTGATAACCCTTTCAGTGAAGAAATTTTTCCTATTATCCAATCTAAACCTCCCTTGGCACAACTTAAGGCCATTTCCTCTTGTCCTATCACTTGTTACTTGGGAGAAGAGATTGAACCCCACCTCTCTACTACCTCCTTTCAGGTACTTGTACAGAGCAATAAGGTCTCCCCTCAGCCTCCTTTTCTCCAGACTAAACCCAGTTCCCTCAGCTGTTCATCATAAGGCTTGTTCCTTAGACCCCTCACCAGCTTTGTTGCCCTTCTCTGGACACACTCCAGCATCTCAATGTCTTTCTTGTAGTGAGGGGCCCAAAACTGAACACAGTATTTGAGGTGAAGCCTCAGCAGGTCTGAGTACAGGGGGATGATCACTTCCCTAGTCCTGCTGGCCACTGATTTCTGATACAAGCCAGGAGGCTATTGACCTTCTTGGCCACCTGTGCACATGGCCAGCTCATTTTCAGTCAGCTGTCTACCCTGACAATAGAGGAGCTGAGCCTTTACCTCATCCCTATCTTTCAAAACAGTGGGTTAAGCAAGGAGGAAAGCCTATACATGTTTTTTGAAGTCTACAATTTTAAGTTAAATATGGTTAATTATGAGTTAAATCTAGGTAAACCTCCAGAAGTAATTTTGCCTTGCTGACCACTGATAGCTAATCTGAGTATGAAGATTGCAGTCCTAACCTGGAGGATCTGGAGCTGCACAAACAGAACAAAGAACCTACATGCCTTCCTCACGGAGTACTCTGCAGGGGTACCAGAGAACAAATATTGTGCACTTGATAGTATTGGAAGAGTTTCTCATTTTCTTTTCCTCGGGGTCTGACTTTATTTCATGTCATGAAGAGTATTCATGATACCGAGTACAAAAAAATATTGAAGGAACAGGCGGCCCTTTTTATTAGAACAATGTGGTCAAGTCTGAAATGCTTTGTAAGTACATAGTGAGATGCCTGTTATGTTCAGAAGATTTAAGGAGGCCTTGAAACTTTGTATATTAGGGTAAAATAGATAAGCTAGAATAAGCTAATTTTGTGGGGACGAAGTCATGTAACTCGAGCCAAATAACAAACTACATGCATGAAGACTGGGTTCAACTAGCGGACACAGTGAAGACTGTCGACGACCACCAGAGGACCCTGGAATACCACCAATGGACCTAAGTACACCTATGGCAAGGATCTTTACATACATTAATGAGTCCTAGGAGATAATATGAATATGTTAATCATTTATCAGAAATTTAATGAATATGTATATTTTGATTGTGTATAGGTCCTGTATACGAACAACTTGGTGCACACATTAGGTGGAGTGATCTCCTGTGTGCCCAGTGCTGCAATAAATAACTGCTTTCTAAAACTCCAAATTGAGTCTTAGGGACTTCCCATTTCAGCGATTTATGGTAACATTTACATATAAAAAGTTAGAAACAGGCATGGGCTAAAAAAATTCTAAAAGGATGACAATACAGTCCTTCATCGATCTCTATTTTAGCAATACAGCAAGACTGCCATCCTTATTTTGATGTGTATCTGAGGTTTAGATAAGAGGCAAGGGAGCAAAACTAATTCATGACAATTCAAGGTGATGCTGGTTAGATGTGGAAAACAGCTACCAAATGAGGATAAAGATGCCATTATTTGCACTAATATTTTTTGGTTGTGCGGCACAGATGATTTGCAGTTTGCACAGACCCATTTTTAGAAGTCATCTGAAACTGTACCAGGTTACTGGGTAATATTCATCAAAAGACCAGGGCAATCCACAACCTCATGTTTTGAGTAGGAAAAAAAGCAGTACAGTCAGAAGGCTGGGATAAAATAAGTGATGCTACTGTACACATCCTTGTCATAGTTGGGGAAGCTCAGATTCCAGAAAATAGTTAAAGTTCTGTCATTTTTAGCAATGTTCGTGCTGTCATGGTTATGCCCTCTCAAATGTTTTACTGTGCTGTGGATCAGTTGTAGTGAACATACTCATTTTTGTTTATCTACTCAAATCAGCCTCACTTAGCTTTTAAAGCAGAATAGTTCAAGCATGCTCATAAAAGTAGAGCTTTGCTGTTGAGGCAGTTATTGCTGTCTCATAAATTTTCACTTAACTGGCTGTACTTTCTGAAATGTGTTCTCTGCAATGGCCTTGTTACTGCCATAATATAATTTGGGTTTAAAGTTGATGCATATTTTTGAAATTGCACTGTTATGTCTCACGATATTGACAAAACATCTTATTCCCCTGTACTCTGCCAGCCTGCCTCAATGTAAGCCAGGAGTGGGCACAGACCACTCTGCTCAGTTTTGTTCATTTAGCGGAGAACCATTGAATCTGCTCTCTGTGAAGAGCAGGTTCCCCATCTCATGCACGAAGGCTGAACCTCTTATCAGGCTTTCTAAGTGCCCTGGACAGATTTCCTGGCTATATCCTGATCTACTTATCTGGAGCAGTTATATGTGAGCTGTTTGTAGCTTAGAAAGTCTTTCTAATGAGATATTTCATTTGTTTGAAGCCAAAGTCTCAGTATTTTTATTGAAATTTTGTGCTTCAGGATATTCTTAATTAGTGTAATCTATTAATCTGTTAAATTGTGTTGGGTTTTGTTTTTCTGTGATTTTTCAAGATCTGCTTCTAGGGAAGGGAAGGGAAGGGAAGGGGAGGGGAGGNCTTTCTAATGAGATATTTCATTTGTTTGAAGCCAAAGTCTCAGTATTTTTATTGAAATTTTGTGCTTCAGGATATTCTTAATTAGTGTAATCTATTAATCTGTTAAATTGTGTTGGGTTTTGTTTTTCTGTGATTTTTCAAGATCTGCTTCTAGGGAAGGGAAGGGAAGGGAAGGGAAGGGAAGGGAAAATGGGGTGCACTCATTGGATTGACAGAAATTCTCTCTGTATAAAATTTTAAGATTTCATGAGGGTACAGTAAGCTCCTAGCAATGAAAAAAAAAAAAATAAAAATCCTGAAGTTAACATTTCAGGACTTTGTGTTCTCTCATTTTTTTGCCATACTAGAAAATTTTAAGAAGTAATGACACCGTTTCAAATATTCATATGGTAAAATGTTTTACAGTTGATTTATTATATAAATTTTCAAGTTATTGCAGAGGAACTTGTATGGGTGCTTTTAACATCAGGACTGAATTACTGCCTAACGAGAAACCCTTTCTCTAGTGGAAACCTCGCTAAAGCTTCAATTGAAAGTTTTTCTTTACTTCACATGAAACTAACTGTAACAAAGATCTTTCCATAAAGTGTGATATAATCTGCCTGCAGTACTTTGTGCTTCCATCATAATACTTTGATGATTATTTGGATCTTTCCATGATTATCCTGCAGAGCTCTATTTCATAAAAAAATAGACATTCACCGCTGTGAATTTTTAGAAATGTTTTTCTAGTCTTTCCTCAAAGTTTTAATATTTTGGCAAGCCTGGCTTTGATAGTTATGACAGTTGTGAGAATAACATCTATTGAAGAGGTGTAGCACTGATTACAAAACAATTACTACAATAATCCCAACAATATGCAGAATTACATCTATAGATTTAAGTAGGCAACATCATACTGACATCCATTGGCCTATTCAGAAGGGTTAAATAGTGCATGAAGTTGGAAGACTTGTTAGACTCACTTAAAGAAATTGTTGAAGAGTGTGAGAATGTCCTAGTACATAGCAAGGTCTATATCGAGGCTAAGATTTGCTAACGTGTTTCTTATTATTTTCTGTCACTGTACAGTTACAGATTGCTTGGTTTCCATATTGTTAGAAGTGCTAAATGTGTGTTAACCTTTCTGCCACGTAGACTCTGATAGCCTGCCTGATGTCACCCTAGCCATATTCCCTAGCTACCTAGCTACCATAGGTACAAAGAGATAAAATATCAGAAAATTTAAAATTTAAAAAAAAACAAAACAAAACAAAACAAAAAAATCCCCACCTACTGTTTGGAAGGGCTTTTTCACTGTTGTAGTCTTCTGATTGGCAAAATGTCCGAAGCATTTAGCAGAGGTTTGGAAGTTTTAAGTTTAATAAATATTCTCCTCTTTTTTTAAAAAAATAAACAATAAAGCTTTTCTAGGCACAGCAAGAACTGAAAAATTCACAAACCAAAAATATTCTTATGAAGTTTAGAAATCAAACAATTCTTAAGCTGTAATACTACATCTTTCAAAGGTTCTTTCAGACCATTCCCTAGAAACGCTGTTGTCTGCTCACAAACTGCAGAGTCGGCAGGTATATTCTATTTGGTTTAACTGATTTAGAAACAGTAGGTCTTTGAACAGGAAACTGCCATTGGAAATTAGTGTTGCCACACACTTGTTGCTAGGTGTAGTAAGTCTTCTCTGGCTAAGTCTGGCTAGCTAGTTAATGAAACAAATCTTTTAATTCATTTGATGGATACTTACAAAAGTTATCAGTATGATCTTAAATACTCTGTGAACCATTCTCTATTTAATCCTAAACTTCTTACATTTCATGTGTTTAAGAAAATATGAAAGCATTTAATCAATATGGTTTTATGTTGAACTTAGTAAGTGTCCATACTCTAGACAACAGAGGTAAGCTAATTCTTTCTTTTAGGAGCTTATTATTTTAAGCCCATATCCTATAAAAATATGCATGCATCTTTACTTTTAAAGAAAGACCTTTAAAGAATGACCTTTGAAATAATCCCATTGAGATCAAGAATGGTAGGGAGCCTAGGAGAAAAAGAACTAGTCAGATATACATCATTTTTGTTTATACTTAAAATCAAGTTTATTAGTTAACTGTGTGTTTGTCATTTCTCACTGTTTCAAAGCATTTTTTTTCCCTTCAGAACCTTTTGTGAATCTAAATGTGAATAAATGCATTTATAACTTCCTGTCACATACACTGGACATTAACTTCAGAGTTTTTTTCAGTGCCTTATTCAGAGCATTTAAACATATTAACATCTATGTATTTATTATACAGTTCAGTTCACGTGGAAATGGGAACATTTATGATATCAAACTAGGCTTTTACTTCTTTTAAAAAAGTAATTTGATTTTCTGAGTAATTTATTATTTCCCTATTTCTGTCAGAATCCCGTAAATAGGGATTCCCACTAAAGAACTAGGTCTAAATACTGTGTTTTAATTCAATCATGTTTGTGCAATGGTGTTTGTTTGAACAAACCTTTCTCTGTAATTGATGACAGCAGTGGAAAATGGTACAGATAGGCGGTTGTGAGAGAGGCAGTCAGAGAAGGAATAGTATTCCCGGGCCTTATTCTTTTAGTTGTTGGTTGCTAAAAATGTATGTTGTAGAAGAGAATGACAGTGAGAGTACTGTGAAAACAAGGGTGGCAATCAGCCTTTACATTTTCTATCACCTGAAGAAATGGAAAGAATAAACAAAATATTGAGTAATTTTTGAATTTGTGAGCATTTTGGGGCAATACATATCACATCAAACAAATTCTTGACTAGACTAGATCTTCTCTTGACTAGATCCAAAAATAGAGATGAGCACTAAGTTGAAAGCATAACTTCTCCAGTTCTCTTCTTCCCTGCCATCTGACTTTCCTAGACAGTCCAGAGCATGCTTGTATCATACTGCACAATGCAGATCAGAGATCCTGAAGCAAGCACCAAAAGCTAGCTCTGGGGTTAGAAGCAGTAAAGCTTCATCAGCTTGGACTGAATTGATTTAACTACTCTACTTTTGGACTTGAGCTCCTTTCTCTATGCAGCCCTACACCGTGTAAATAAATATGGACCTGTTTTATGACACTGGACTGCATTGCAGAAACATCCTTGAAGTGTCATCGGAAAAGTTTCTTTAGATGATGCTACGCATATGTATAATTGTACACAGTCATGACCTGCCTTGATGGCACCAAACAACTGCTGCTTAACTGCTGCCAAGGACTTCACGTGCTGGACTGCACTCCTTCTTATGTCCAGCCCCATGGTATTTTGTTTGAGCACTCCCTGTGAAGTTAGGCAACAGAACCAAAGAAGCCACTACTTCTCGTCCAAGCAGTTTAAGCACCCCTGAGATCTGGCTTAAGCAACATATAGTGTACAGTGCACAGGAAAGGATTATATGTGATCTGCACCATTTTCTGTCGCTCTACCGACATCAGGATGATTTGCTCAGCTCCAACATGGGTGGAAGTCAAACTAGTTTTGTTTATATTTTAATTTCCCCATAATCAACTAGGACACTGAAGTCTTCATTGTGACTCAACTCAGAGTTTCACATTGATGTCATGTGTCATTTCAGATGACTCCCTTGACAGCCTAAGTAAATTTCCTTCTACTAAGTATGTAACATTGTATTGTTTGACCTAATCAATACCTGTCCAGTTAACAGTTCTGGTACAGAAGCACACGAAGCTGCTTTTATCTGAATTACCTCCTGAATCACTTCCAGTAATCTCAGTTTACCACTTCAGCCTATATATCTTCTTCTCTCCTTCCCCATCTATCTCCTGCTGCAGCGCTGGAAATACAGCCCATCTGTTCTTTGCTATTATAATATTACAATCTAAAATTGTACCTAAAGCTGGTTCATTTGTTGGTTGGTTTGTTTCCCCTTGATGCCAGCATTTAATATTTAACACCTGGGGCTACGGAAGAGGAGGAAGACAATCATTGCTACTTGCAGTGTTTAATGTTTGAATGTTTCATGTAATCCAACGGGAAAAAATTAGATTAAGTTAGATTGCAACCCAATCTAATCTGTATGCTTAATTACAGTATAAATAGAATTTTAATTACCATAACAAGAAACATTATTTTTATGAGGTAATGTCAACAAAATTCCATGTAATACTGTCAGTACTGCCCCACTGCAGTCTTAAAGCAACCCTAACAGCATTAACTATTGGGTATTTTTCAGTCTAGAAACATACTGAATTCCCTAGGCATCAGTTAACATTTAAGGGTTGCATCATTTCTCTGCACAGCTTAACCACTGCCTACACCTCTCATCTTGCTTGATTTAGAGAGTCTTGGCTGTGAACAGTTCACTTTTATGTTCTCCAGGAAATTCAGGGGAGGGTGATGTCAACTCTACCCCCAAGTCCACTGATATCTCAGTCTGTTCAATCAGCAGTCAAAGAGATGAAGATAATTTATCTTAAATCAGATTTTATTACTTCTAGTACTCTATTCCTAAATGATTTCAAAATGATTCTGGCAGGGAACTAACTTAAGTAATAACATTTAAAAAAAAAATTATTTACTAATTATTTATTCAGAAAAAAATGAAAGCAGGTGACTACAGCTCAGTCTGAGATGCCCTGTTACCATATTTATTTTCTAGCTTGAAGGACAAATGATGTTCTTTTATTATTCCTAATAGGCAAGTTGCAAATCTCTTGGTACAGCATTCCAGGATTTATTTTATTGTAAATAACTGTTAACATGATTTAACAGAAAAATAAAAAGTTACCTTTGTTCTCTTCTCTATTAAATTATTTTTCATACTCTAAACAATAAAACATTTGTCCAATACAAAAACACTTTCTAAAATTTACTCTTTCCCCTGTGCATCATGAATTACTAACTTTTGCTTTTGTGATAAGACTCAGTGTATTTACTTCATTAATAATAGGATATATAATGCAACAGTCATTAATTTAGTAGTCTTTGAGATAAAATGACACCTTTTCTGTTTCAATCATAGAATTATTTTAAGTATTCCAATGTTAACTATATTAAATATGTTGGCTTGAGTTTCAGCTTTAGTAATCTTTTTATTGACAGCTATAAGACACAGCTATTAATATACAGTAGCATACAGGTTAATCTTCTCATACTTATTTTCTAATGTTATGATAAAATGAAAACTTTATTTAGAACTGAATAGGCTGCCCAGAGCACAGATGCATTGTGCTCCAGTTTACTACCCATCTGCTCTTTGGCAGTAGAAGTATGAGCATACAATGAGGTATGTGGGACATACTTTAAAGCGTGCTCTCAACACCACACATTGAGAGTTTTGCTGAAACTTTAATTGGAAATTACAGCCCTCAGCTTACCTCACTAAGATGAGAATACCCTCTTGCACAAGGCAGAAGAGATATTTTTGAAACTCAAGCATGCTAGTCTGTGTGTTCTTCTCAGTGAAGGTGGTAGATTCAAATGAAAGAAGACATACTATATACTTTGTTCTGCCATCACGAAATAAAAATGCTGTATTTCTGTCTGTCCTCATTCTAATTTTGACAGCACACAAAAATATTGCTGGGAATTGCATAAGCACAAATTGTCCTGGTGACAACTGTATATTATTTCCTTGTAGCAAAGTCTGAGCTTTTATAAGAGCGGATGTGCTCCAAATTATTGGGTCAGAGTAAAACAAAGCTAAAGAATAACTATAATTAAAATGTAAGAAGAAAATTTTAGAAGAAAAGGACAGAGTAGCAGATCAATAGATTAAGTGAGAACAGAAAGAACTGATTCCACTTAAAAAAAAAATAAAATTTTTTGGGTAATGGAAAAATGGGAAGATCTAGAGTGTAACAGATGGCCCTGAAAAGCAGAGTAGAAATTCACTGGAACAAGGAATTGTATCAATAAGATATAGCACAGATCAGAGGCAGTCGATAGCTGTGGAAAAGCAAGTAAGTTCTGTGGTACACACGAACAGTGAGCAGTAGCACTGCAGAAAAAGCGACAGAAGAAATGAGACATGAATTGTGCAGATTACCGTCAAATACTATCTGTTGTGTTATATGGCTGAAGAGAAGACCATGAAGAGTTCTTTAGATGATGTTAGAGAGTTGAGGTGTAGCATCCCAACTGCAGAGACCAAGAGTTTTATTCTTACAAGGGTATTATCTATCACTTGAATGATACAGCACACACTATTGAAATGTTTTAGTTACCTGTTAAAAGGGCAGCCAAGACCTGCCGAAGAACTGTATATATGGGCAGAGCACCCTTACAAGAAGATGTGCACTATTAACACTTTACTAGCTAGCTTACAACTGGTTGCATGTGACTTTTGCATATTTTAGTTCTGTGTTTCAAAAAATTGCACTGTGTTGAATTCACCTAGTACAGAGAAGGTCATAGATTTGTGAAGCTGTTTATTTCTTGCCAAGCTACCAGCTATGAAGGAGAGCACTATTATGTGCTCTCCACTGGATTGTGCTGGAGTAATTTATTCATATTCATGATTATGTGAATAGTTTCTGTCTGTGTTTTGTTCCTGCCATTATCTGATTACTTCAGGGTCTTTTTCTGGTTACATTTTTCTCAAGCTTTTCAACAGCAGATGTTTCAGGGTAGTTAGGTGCTTAATTGCCGTGGCAGATCTGTGAAATACCGTTGTAATAGATATTAAATACAGTCTTTCTCAGTTTGGGATTCTTCAGCACTGACGTCTTCTGTGGAGAAAGGTGAGCAGTCTGGGCCAGATTGCTGGATATATTTAAATGCAAGACTTAAAGCAAACCCACTGTGCTAACTAAAGATGCAGAAACTCTGTACCCTTCCCTCATACGATACTCAGGATCAAAAGGAACCGTATCAGCTTTCCTGCTCTTGCTTTTAGAAATGCATCTCTAAAAGTTTGATTTGCTTTTGTTATTTAATGGCTATGCAAGATGTGTGATCATACAAGCATTGTACGTTTTTAGGAAAGAAAAGAACATTTTGGTTTTCGCTTCTGTCTTTTACACTTGGAAATTGTGACTTGTCCCTTACTGACATCTGCCTTTGATTATCACTCATCCCAATGCACAGACAACCTGTTGGAATTGTGCATTAATCGTACAGCATGTACAGAAAGATGTCACCAGGGTTTTCACAGATAATAAGCTTTTTAACATATCTGTCTGATTTCAAATACAAAACTGAAAGGATATTAATGACCTTGCTCCTAACCTAGAATCAAGTGAGACATTCATTTGTTGCAAATTGGTACAGCTTCTTTGACTGTTTGGCACCAACGTGATTTACACATAAAAAGAGCCTGGCCCAGTGATTGTAAATGTATTTCCTGCATAGTTTTAGCTGTTTGTTCTTGTTTCATCCCTAATTCTGTGTTTGGATGACATTAAAAACAAATTCAGAAATATTGTACGTATGACTTGGAGAAGATTTGTTTACCTTGGCTTGCAGATTCCCTCTTCTCCCATGGGTGAATTATAACTCCCACAGAATTTTAAATCCCACCAAAGTCTTTGAAAAGAAGGGCAGGATATCTTTCAGAATTTATCTTGCAAATAAATGGGAAGGTTGCTTGCTGGCAAAGGAATAATAACGTAGCTAATTCTGAAGAGGCGCATTCTGCTTTAATTCAAATACATCATTGTCTACCCACATACCAAGAAATTTTCAATGGTGTCTTGCTCACCATGTATCCACGCTGAGGTTTGAAGGCTGTGTATTTTAGTGTAATGGGCAAACATCCGGGGTCTTCTTCCATGTGGTGAGGATCTGTGCATCTGTACTGTTAACAAAGTCCATTTTATTACAGTAACAACATCACTCTGCAGTTGTTGCCATGAAAAGAGCTGAATCATGTTCCCCTGAACTTTTCCCTGTGTTTACAAAGCCTCCTGCAATGCAGCTGGGGAACACAACAGTGAACACTTGCTAGTAAGGGCAGTGGCCTGGTGAGCAGCGGGTGTTGCTGTGAGAATGACCCACAGGCAGCAAGTGCTTCTCTGGGACTGCGGAGTGAGCTGCAGTTAGGAGTGAAGCCTTTTTTCTTCTCTGTCTTGAAGTCTTGTTTAATTCTGGTTTGCTGCTTTCTTTCTTTTTTTTTTTCTTTTCTTACTTTTGGCGGGTGGGAGGAGCATGGGCACAGGGGTAGGGGCCAAGAGGGACAGTTAGCAGTTTTTCAAACATGACAAGCACAATTTTCAGTTCTGGAGGAAGACAGGGGGAAAGACAGAGACGTTTGGGAAGGTGAAGCAACAGGTGAGTCTGCTTGTGTGTTGGTAATGGAAGTGCCACTTTTTATTTTGTTTTTTTCAGCTGTGGCAAGGCCAAGAGTAGAGGAAAATAACACAGGCTAAAATGTACCGTGAAGGGGCATGAGCCTTGAAATGTGGCAGAAGGACCCAGGACCTCCACAACAGTCATGGTCTGCAGTCTGAAGACTTTCCTACTTGGTGGAAGAACAGGGACATGATGAAGAAAGGCAAGTCAGCCATTTCTGACCAGAGCTACGTTCTCTCCCCAGCCACTTCTATCACCCACCCAGTGCCATGTGGTGACTGGTGCACCAGGAGCTCTGGGCCAGGCAGCGGGGAGGCCAGCTGCTCCTGAAGGGACAGGACAGCCAGGGCTAGCAGCGCCCTCAGGGTCATGATGCTCCCGGTCAGGTTCTGTCTCATGCACACTTTTAATTAGGAGTATATTTCACTGACACAGATGGATTCCTATGTTGCATAGGAATAAGGCAAGGGCTTTCAAGCAGTGTAAATAACTTGTATATTAACTGCCCTTGCTTGCTCATAATTTCATCACCTTTCAGTATAAATCTAGTAATATTTAAATCTCTCCACCTTTGGAAGTAAGCTGTATTAGGTCCTACATCAGCTTATTGAGAGAAATTACTTATGGGTGCTTTTTTGCAAAGCTCTCCGTCAGTGAGGTGACACTGAAGTAGGGTGGTCTCCAGCCAATGGCACTGTATCATGACTATGAACTTTTCCTGACAGTTAAATAATTATTTTTTTTTTGAGACTTTTGGACTTCAGCTGCATACTTTTCATCTTATTATCTGACTTATGCAAGTTGTAGACCATGTGTGGTAGAGTGATACATTTATATGCAATGAAGGATGAAAAGAGCTATGTAAATTTTCCTCTTGCTAGCACATTAATTCTTGCCTCACTGAATTTTAAATTGTAAAGCGTAACAATGAGAGAGATTAAACATGGAAATAAATGACTCAGCAATATAGTAGTTGTTTCATTGTTTTCAGTCAAGGTATTTGTCTAAAATGTTTGTTGGAATTAAGAAAATCAAGGATTTGATTATGAAATTAACAGATGAAGTTCTGTTCCCTGTATGCTGCAGGAGGAGACTAGATTAATCTTGATGACAATGAGCAGTTTGAGTGTTAAAGGTTGTCAATGAAATTGAAAATTAATTGTATGTATTGTCATGCAAGTAATTAGAAAGATTGAGAAGGTTTTGTTACATCTCCAGAATGTCTGGCAATTTATATTTATAGGTCACAGGATATCGTTTATCATGCTCACTGGACGCCAAAACAGATTTAGTGGGAATACTGATTTTGTGTTTTGACATTTGTTTTGAAGAGGGAAAGGGGAGAGGTCACTTGTTTGATTTTATTTATATGCAGCCACCTAGACAGACTGATTGAACGTGGCTCCGTTGCACGGTAACTTTCACTGCTGTCTCTATGTGACAAGACCCTGAGTACTTCTAAGTTTTAGATGAGTGAGTAGACTCTTATCGTTAGACCAAAAGCTGTGAAATCAACTTGTATTGGAACATAAGCTAAAAATCCCAGAGTTTTGCAAACAGACTAACCGGAATGAATTGGAAAAGGAATAAAGCCAGTTCTCTTCTTTCAGGCTTGCTCTTAGTCAGGAATATCTTCAATTTTTTTTGGATTGCAAGAAACTCATCTCCTCTAAGTCTCTAAATTAAGTTGGGTATTTTTTGGTCACCACCTTTGTGATCTGGCTGGGTTTCCGCTGCCTGCTTCTCTCAGCAGTCTCTGTTGCGCTTCAGACTCACGGCCTGCTGAACGCTCATTGCTGGGCTCCCCTACCCTGCACTCAAGAAGTTATGTTTTGTCTTTTGTCTGAACGTGCTCAATTGCAAGAGAAGGAGCAGCCTTCCAAGGTGACCTGCACATTTCCCACCCTTTTAGCCATCACTTTGTTGCTTCTTCTGGTTAAACCAAGTGAGAGTACTAGCGAGGAGGTCTTCATATGTCTTGATGGACCCATAGAGTCCCTGAATACCCCTTGACTTTGTACTGTAATTTAGCAACCTGTGTTCTCTCTACAATAAAACATTTTTGCAGTTAACATGTTTCAGATCCCAATGCCTAAAAATTAGGTTCCTAAAACCACCTTTCATTTACAAAATAACATTGTTGAAGTTTATTTTTCTGACAGTGTCAGTAAATATTAGTCTTAATTTTTTGTTTCCTAAATAAATTGCATGTTCTGACATTTGCTTTCACATAACCATTGAATTAAAACTCCAATATCAATAAAATAAAAGTAAAAATAATAAACTATCTTTCCCAATCTAGAAAGAAATAACAGAATATCTTTTGTCCAAGTACATTTGTAGCACTCAGGTAAATTTTCAGGTAACTCACATTGCAGCTTTCATTATGTATTTGCCTATGATTTTTTTTACCAAACTCACACATTCAAGATCAAAAAAACCAGATTTTTTGTCACATATTATCGTATTATTATAATACACTGCTTTGGAAAGTTATATATTTATAACTGTTCTTTAACCAAAGTATAAGACAACTCCACCCATGTAGTAGAAGCAGATTTCTTCTAAGTTATGCAAATAGACATAAACATACCAAGACAATGTGAGTCATGGCAATGCATGTGTATACATTTTCACCAAGGCCTAAACACTGAACTGTGGAAGGATTTACTTGTGTTTATGCCTACAGCAAAAACTACATGGTAGATGAGTGGGAATTTCAGGGTCCGGTCCTAGACCCAAATTTCCTATGTTCCTTAACTTCACCTACCTAATGTGATCTTCTGTGGTTTCCAGACAGAAATAGGGAAGACGGAAAGCTCATGATTTTATAAAGTAGTATGTGAAGCGATGTTGCCTTGTTGGAGGGAAAGGGGTATACTAGACTTAAAAATAGTTATGTTACACTTGCGTAACTATTTTATGCATGTATGTACTAAATGTACCTTTGTGTAATATGTTACTATACTTACATAGTTAAACTGAGTTAGGACTTCCAGTGAAATACTCCTTCAAAAGCAGATTGTCACCAAACATAAAACTTGCACTTTTGGAGAAGGGAGGGTATTTTTATGTCTGCTTTGCATTGGGTTCTGTGGAACATACGGCTTTTAAACAAGGCAGGAAAAGTCACAGAAGGTGGATTAACAGCTCGTACATCTACTTGTTTTTACAAAGAAATCAGTGTGCATTTCAATTAATTTATGTTTAGGCAGACAGATAAGGAAATATTAAGTTAAAAATTAGTAGGGAAGCCATTAATACACAGACGATGGTAAAAATTGATTCAACTGTCTGATAGTTCATCAAACGCAGGATTTTGGACTTAAAAGCTAAATACTTTGTACTGATTCTGATTAAGCAAGTTCAAGAACAGTTATTCCTTTCTTATTCTAAATCAGTTTTTTAAAGGTTTTGTAAGCCTGAGAGGCCATATTTTGTCTAGTGAAAAACATTGGTCTTCTACATACTGTTAAATTTTCTTACATTCTTGCCCTGCAACAAAAAAGAAGGTAGCTTGCACCTGCAGATGTGAATGTGGACACTTCATTAGATATGCTAATGGTCATGTTTGCCAAGCACATTTCAATACAATTAAAATATGCTTCTAACAGAATGTGTGATAAATTAGTCATTAGCTGGTATGAGACACAGGGTGGGTTCAAACACAACACATCTTATATAGGAAATTAATTTCTATTTCCCCAGGGTTTGCTTTTCTCTCTTTAAAATGCAAACCTTTCAGCCCTAGAGGCATAGTTCCTAGCTGTTTGCTGTTGTACAGAAACTTAGCATTTTTGATTTGTTAAATGCACCTAATCCTGTGAGTGAACACTAGAGTGGGTATCAGCATCATGGTGTTTCATCCATCCAAGAAGCAGTCTTGCTGGACTGTGGTCCTCCGGCCTCCTCCTTTTCCTTCTGTGGAAAGGAAGGGAGGAATGAGAAAGGTCTCACCTTCATATGGACCCACCTAGGAATCCAAGCCCTCCAGGGTACTTGCAGACAGAGCTACCCTTTCTGAATATGTCTTATGAAACTGCAATCATTCCTTGGAGTGTCCGCTGCAGCTCTTTCCTCATAAGACAATCTCTTTTTGTGGCATCATTTTACACGTATGAAACCTGCAAAACCTTGTCATGCCATGCCAAAAGCTTTAATATGGCTATTGTACATCTTTTCCCTGACACTTCCAATATGGAAATTACCATTTTGAAATGTTTTTAGTACATTGATCAGATAAACTGTGCTTTCAGGTTAGTGGACTTGATTCTTTATAACTTGCATGGAGATTGTATCATGAGGTACCTGTCAGAATCTCAGTTTCTTGGCCACTGTACAGACATACCATAAGAGACAATCTCTCTTAGAATGAATGTGGGCAAAACGTGAAAACACAGCGTGGGTTGGCAAGAGTGAGGTAGGAGTAAAAGCAGGCAAATTGTTGTGCTATTATTGAAGTCTCAACATTTATTCTGCTTAGATGTTGTCAGTATGCAGCACACTGTGTGCTTGCTGCATGCTACTACACAGAGAAATTTGTAAATACAAATATCACTCCTATTCATAATTGGCATAAACACAAGATTTTGCAACTCTATTCAGAAGGATTAAAACATAAGCACAACAGGAAAATAAGAAGTTTAGCTTCTGTGGGGTGGGGGTTGTTTGTTTTTGTTTGAGTTTTTTTGTGACTTGAAATAGTAAGAAATTTGTTTTACATTAGATTCAGATTTGGCTCTTTAAAGTGGTTAAAGTGCTCTAAATTAATCTAAAAAATAAAAGCATCCACATCACTAGGGAAACCCTGTCAGAGGCACCGGATGCTAGACTTGTGCATATTCTTCAAAAGCAATCTGTTTACTTCTAAAAACCACTTCTAAGATCTCCTCTTATGACCAAACTACTATTTTTTTCCCTGGGAGCTCCTTACAAGAAGCTTTTCTTCTTTCAAGTACAGTTTCCTGTTCACAGAGATTAGAAATGCACCACACTGACAACACGTGTGGGTCTTCTGACTAAGTGGGTTTTAGGCAAGTCCAGGCTTCATCACTTCTTAATCTCTTGTGTGAGTAGTGACCATGTTTGAATGAGTTTGTGATCTCACTTCAGTTACCAATGAAATGTATCCTTTTGATATGAAAAAACAACAGTATTGTCACCTCTCCAAGTAACTGCCTTAGAGGAGTAAAGCTCTGGATGAAATTGTCAGGCAGAACTTTCTCCTTCTGAGTGTTTTGATACCTCAGATCTGTCCTGTATCCCACAAAATACTTGTTATGAACAACCTTAGGAAAGCATTCTAGTTGAAAACGTAGTCAAGTGCCAGCTCGCAGTACTTTCTGTCTAGAAAAACTCTTCTTGCGTAGAAATACTTTACTATTTATTTAATCAGATGAAACATTGTTTCTGTATAGCTTGTGTTGTAGATAAAACATCAACTTATATGCCTGAACACTGGAAAAAACTGTAACACAGTAAGATTTACAACATTTACAAATGTCTGTCTGATATGAAATGGTTGCAGGCATTTCTCTTAAATCATGAAAAAGACACAGCTGTAATACAACTAATGCATAATCCTATATTTTTAAAGTATATTAAATTGTACTGTACTGGGTAATCTCTATTGTTAATGATAATTCACCTTATTCCTAAAGCTAGCTGTGCCAGATTAGTGATCAAACTATGCTTTCCATGCAGAGCAGTCAAGTATTTTTCTCTTCCTCTTCTGTTCACCCCGAATTCATTTCTATAAATATGGATATATTAAATCACTGCCTTTTTCAAAATCTTTTATAAAGCTTGAAGAGAGTGCTTGAAGAGAGGTCTTCTAGGAGGCTCCTTTGGGTACTTCTAATCTAATCTTATGTTTAAAGACCTGTTTCCAAAATCCTGCTAGGATTAGGCATGCCTTGGATTTAATAATG
Source organism: Chionis minor (assembly GCA_013398295.1). NCBI lineage: Eukaryota > Metazoa > Chordata > Aves > Charadriiformes > Chionidae > Chionis > Chionis minor. The sequence goes on along the minus strand of VZSF01000950.1, from coordinate 806,269 downwards.
TTTAAATTCATTTCAGTTCTCCTGGCTTAGGAGCATCACTGCTTGCACTTAAAATTTAAGATTAATTTGGACCAAAGATGATTAACATGAAATAAACTCAAATAAACAAATAAACAAACAAACAGGTCATCTTTTAGTTTTCTAGAAAATCCTTCCCAAAACTTTTAGGAGCTTTCTCATTGCTTGCCAGACCCAAAATTCCTAAACCTCACATATTTTCATACTAAAAAATGAGCACCAGATTGGCTTGTGTATCTCAGTTTGGATCCTAAATGATTCTGTTTTAAATTCTCAGGACAGATGGAACAGTTAAAAAGCAATATTAAAAGCTGAATAGCAGGAAAACAATAGTGGGGATCAACTTATTTTACAACAGAGATATCTAGTCGCCTTTTGTGTTCTAATTGATAATTAACCGTTTCTTATGTGAAGAAATAAAACCGCTCAACATAAGAACAGTTGGAATCCTGTTATGTACTCTGCATTGTAGTAAACAATATTCTCATGCTAGCCAAATATGATCAAATGGCTTTATGGACACTATTGTTCATCTTTTTGAAACACTGTTGTGTAAGGAATCTCAGAGGGAAAATAATACAATATTTAAGTCACATTGCTGCAAATCTACTCTTCTTTCGATGTTCCAGTTTTACACAAAAGGACAGTCACAATTTTTAATGGCTCTGAGCAGTAGACCAGGTTATTTTTTAAATCAATATATTTAAAAAAAAAAAAAGGCCAGGGTTATTATGCATTATCTGGATTTATGTACTTGGAAGTCAAGATATATTTTCAAAAACACAGCCAAAAGTAAGAACTGATGCTCTTTACAGCTAATTTAATTGTAAGGTTCTTTTAAAATAAAGGGATTTTTAGCTCCTTAATTTAATAATTACATTTTTTCTCTTCATGGAAACAAAAAATTTTGGAAAAAGAAAGCAAATAAAATGAAATATCTCGATACTTTAAGGGACTCATTCCAAATGTATAACCTTAACACTTCTTCAATTTATTTTTCTTTTTCTTTAGAAATCAAAGCATATAAAGACCACAGCAAAACTAGTAGTTCACTACTGCAAGCTGCCTAACAACCTTGTTTACATTCATTTCAGTGAACTTCAGCACTGTGTAGCCATCACTGTGAGCACTGTGGAGATATGGACTGAATGTTCAGGAGGTATCCCTATGAGGTTTTCCTAGAATTGAGATGAATTCCTCCTGACTAAGTGTTAACAATGTGAACTGTGACACTCTAGTCAGTAAGACTATTTGTTGCATGATTAGTATGTGCATAGCACTTGAGAGTACTCTAAACTGTTCTAGGGTCTACCAATATATCAGAACAGTAGCCATGGTTCACCTCCTCTCTCCTGCAATATTAGTAATTTCTTCTAGACAAGCAGCTTGCAATCTAGCTAAACTGCTGTCTAGGTAAGGAGGTTGCTAAACCAATGCTAGGGTTTTTATTATTGTATACCTTGTACTTATGTATTTGTACATAACTAGACGTATTAGGTTTACTTTTCAAGGTTTCTTAGAAACGTTGCCTATAGCTTGCTATAGCTAACATATGTGTATAGGCAGAAACCGCAGTAAAGGAGCAGCAACAAAACACTTCCTGCTGGCATACTGTTATGGAGTAATCAGAAAAAACATGACAGAAATAAATTATTTTAATTTTGAACAGACTTGACAATGAAATTGCACAAGCTTTGATTTGTTTCTCCCTTAAAATAATGCAAATAAGACTCCTTGAGTGTCTGTTGTGATGGCAGTATTTAAGATGATTTTGGAATATCATTTGTAATATTTTTCTATTTTCAGCTTTGTAGCTTCTGCTGTCTGTAAAGAACAGATCTCTGGAACTAAAGTTGGGACACACAGACAAAAAGGTATGCACATGTCAATTGAATTATAAAGGCTTTGTCAGCTCCATAAAAAATGTCTGATGCATGAACTAAACTCTATTTAATTGGTTAATTTTATGAGTGCTCTGAAGTGAAAGCACAATATCAGTCTTAAATGGTATTATTAAAATAAATGACCTCTCTATTACATGATTTGTGAATATTTATAAGTAAACCTTTTCAAGCTTGACTCATAGTCATAAGCAAATTTATATCATAACTATTTTAAACATCACCAGAACTTCTCTTTTTTTTTTTTTATTTGTAAGACCAGACCAAATTACTGCATCTCTGATGCCACAGTTTGATTTCTTTTAAATATATGAAAGGGTAAAATTAATACTTTGAATTATCTTTTTTTTTTTAAATCACTGCATTATTTCAAGCAAAAATGATCAGCTAGCTATGAAAAGAAGAAACGAAGAATGTCATCATATTAGCCTCTCTTCACATGCTAACATTGTCGGCCTGATTCAAATCTACTCCCTCTGTAATGCCAATCCTGCTTTCCTAAAAGAGCTTGATTTAAAAGGCTGACCATTAGTTCTGTATTCTTACATCTTGGAAATCATATATTCTGTGATTTTTCTGCTTACAGGTAGTACTCTTCCTGTACCAGTGATAAAAATTAAATTTAGATGATATATATTCCAAGTAGGTGTTAAAAAAAAAGCTTAGGAACCTGACTATCCCTTGAAAAAGTGTATATTTTTCTTCAGTAAGAGCCACAACTGACGCATTTTGAAATTTTTATGTCACCATAACTACTGAATAATTTTTTTATTCATATAAATATCCAAGCACATTTTAAAACTGCTTAGTTACCTATTTTCTTTTATATTTCTTTTTATGTGATTAATTTTTGCCATGGCTTAATTGCAGCCATAGCTTCCGTATTATGGGAGAAGATGTAAAAGAAATCATAATACAGAAAAAATACATGGTCAAATTCAAGTAAGTCTGTATGAGGTGATATTCAACTTTATGTCTGAACTAAGACTACTTCATCCTCCAAGGGAGTACCGGTGACTGAAGACAATCCTTTCATACTCAGCATTCTATGGTATGTTACACTGTTTCGTTTCAAGCACTTGTTCTTTTTCTTTTTTATGCTTCTTTTTATTGATAATTGATCGCTCCTTTTATATAATTTGTGCAAGACCATACAAAGTGTGACAGCAAGCAGTAATGTAAAAATCTATCAGTAAATGAAAAAAGCTACCAAAAAGCAATCTGCAATAAAGAAGTTCGTTTGGGAAACAAACGTGAAAACAAGAATCCCCTTAAATTGTATTTCTACACTCACTCACATATTTTATATCTACAGCACAGTAGAAAGATACCAGTAACGTGGGAAATTTGAGTTTTGGATCAGTTCCTAAGCATGGCTTCTTGCATATCTTGGCGGTCCAAGTACTCACTTTTTAGGGAGGCACAAAACTATTGGAAATCAATGAAAAGACTTAGACTTCAATGAAGCTAAGTTCTGTAAGAGCATGGTGTTCATCACTTGGATTGCGGTGAGCTGTCATGCCAGCTGACTCTCACAGTTTCATTATCAGTACTTTGGCTCCGTTTCCCCACACCGCTTTTCTTGTTCTCTATTCAGATAAGATATGTCTTCCACTGTAAATGCATAACTTACACTTTTTTTTTTTTTTCATCCCTTTGGTAATGCTGTAGACTTTGCTAGTGCAAAACAAATAAGTAAATAGCGTAATCCTGAAGCAAAATCATAAAAGGCCTCGCTCTTTTTTTTCAGCTGCCTTGAATAGTTTGTTTTACAAATTGTCCTGTATCATGTTTCTGAAAAATAGCAGAGAAGACTAAAGATGTTCAACACAAATGCAATTTCTGTGGTAAAATTGTAAGGTTACAACGAAGCTGGTTTATTCACTGGAAATTTCTGTATGTGCACGTCACGCTGTTTTTCCTGCATCCTTTACCCTTTGGTTTGCGTGACATTGTAGATAGCTTGATGTATATATTCAAACAAATTCCTTCCTTCCAGAAATTGTTTGGTATCTGTTCGCCCTTGTTGCTTATCCCCCCCTTGATTTCAGTGATGTCATGAAACGACGTCTGTTGCCACAGCAACGATCAGCGGTGTGTGGCGTGAGCCGCGATGATTACAGGTCTGCACGGCTCCGCTGTTTTTTCCACTCAGTTCACAGAGACGTCTTTTGTTTCACGGTATATTCCGAGTTGTGTTATTAACACGCTTAACCAATTTTGTGCCTGTGGCTGTAGAAAATACATTCCCCAAAGGGCCTCCCGTACACCCTTTTGTGCACATGCAGACATGCTGCTCGAGCCAGCATTCGCGCCTTTAAGTGACATTACCTCATACGTGAAGTAGGGCATATGGAAGGGTTAACTTCTTATATGAAATAGCGCTTAAGTCAATTCTTCCCAAGCCTAGAGGCAAACAGGCCCAAGCAGGAAGAATGGGACAGGTTGTGAGCAGTTATTAAATGAGGGGGAGAGCGCTGTGCAGGGAGATTTCCCTCAACGAACGCTGACACAGAAATCCTCCTCTTTTTTTTTTCTTTTTTTTCTTTTTTCTTTTCTTTTCAAGAACAAAGGTTGAGCTGTGTGATTTTACAACCCACATCCATGTTCTGAAAAAAAGAGAACTTCCTGATGACATCTCTGCCTGCGGAAGAACTCTGATGCAACTGGTGGAGACACACAGTCATAGCTCAGCCTTTCTCACGAGGCATGCAGCAAACATTTCTATCTACGCTTATTTAGTTACAGCTTGCATTTGGATGGAAGGTGGATAGAAAAGCTCACTCTGCTTGATTTTGGGGTCATCAGTGCCTCATACCAAGATGTAGCTGTGAGTTCTCATGCACAGTTTCTTAACGTGAAATAAGCTCAGCAAGGATTTATCTGCACTCTTGCATTGAGTTAGCAATTATTTGGTCAAATTTTCCCAAATACTTGCCAAGCCCAGTAAAAAAAAAAAAAAACATAAAGTTTTCTGCTTGCCAAGTATTTATCTAAATATCCCTCTGCAGACTTCATGACTATGTTATTGTATGTAGCATCTTTTGGAATGTTGGGGGGGGGGGGAGAGAAAGGATACAAATTTTCTATCCATTCCTTGTCCTCCTTAAGTGAATAACTGAATTTACCTTTCCAACCCCGACCCACCCAAATTCCTCATGAAAACAATTGAACAAAACCTTCAGAGGTGAGAAACAGGACAAGTGGGAGCGAGTGTTCTGCTACGTGGTGTGGAGGTGCAGTACTCCTGTACCTTGGCATCATTGTCAGGGAAAGGGTCTTTGCATGACTTTGGACAAATCCTTCCTGTTCTCAGAGCTGTGGGACTCTCAAATTATGTTTAGCTTAGCAAATCATGTGGTGCAAAAGAGTGGATGGATGCATGCAACAAAATAGTTGCCATGCTCCTGGAGCATGTCTTCCAGTTTTGTTGTAACCAAAAGGTTGTAAAATGTGAGAGTTTGCTCACTTGAGACCAAAGTATAGCAAAGGGAGAAAATGAGATTCACTTCAGGAAGGTTTTTGCTCATCTGAATTGAAATTTGATCCCTAATTGAAGGCTGCCCAGGGATGTTACAACCATTGTTGCTGGTGCCTTTCTTTAAAGGAAAGCCTTTTTGTTTGTTGTTGGTTTTTAATTGAAAAAAAAAAAGTGCTACACACTTACATTCTTGGGATAGCACTTGAAAAACTTTGAACCATGCTTCATTGTATGTTTTTTTCCCATATTTAGATTACAGTCTACCTAGGGGACTTCAAATATTTCAGGGATTTTCTTTTGTCCCCAAAGAGAAATTTTAAATATATTTGAAAAATATCGTGAAATAATATATTTTATGCTGTATAAACATTCCTAGCATAGTATCTTAAAACACTAATTAATTAATCCTTTATTCTCAAAATGGGAGCCTTAGGGAAAGAACCCTCCCTTTTTTAAAACACAAGTCAGCCAAACAATTCCTTCCCCTTCAATAAACCTTCAAGAAGTGGCCATAAAGAGGTGATGAAATCTGTCAATTCGTTTGGCCAGTTTGTATTACCGTTTTAAAAATAAGTGACAAAGGGAAGGATTTATTGCTCCTCTGCTGGAATCAGAGACACTCTTTGGTAAGCAGTGATCTTTCTTTATCTCTCTGAGAAAACAGTTTACCTTGAGATCACTGTACTTTTTGAATTATATAATGGAGTTTATATATATATAAAGATTATTCCTGATTTAACCACTAGCTCTTATTTTATTCTCCAGTCTCTTGTTCCTTGACAGTAGAGAGGTGAACTGCTATGAAAATAGGATGTTTAGAAATAAGTTTTTAATGTCCAAAGGACATGAACTTTTCAAGCACACATTATTTTTGTTCTTTGGTAAGGAAGGTGAACTGGATTGTTTATTTCCACTAATTCTTTACGCTCCTAGGCATGGATAAATGTTGTCTGCTCCTGGACTGCAGGTGAAGGCTGCTTTCTGTCATTTATTTCCATCTTCTCGATCTGTTGTTTTTCTAAGGCTAAACATAAAAAAGAAAGAATAAAGAACATCCTTACATATCCTATGGTAAACTGCCCTCCTAAATTTCTCCTAAATTTCTGTTCTCCCTGAGTCTCAACAGTATATCAATATGATTCATGTGCTTGCATATAGAGAGAGAGAACAACAGTATTTGTGCATGAGTGTTAGTCATGAGTTCATTTGGGATTTTGACATAAAATTGTAACTAGTCATGTATCTAAGAATGTTGATGCCCTAACACGTCAATTAATTATAAAATAGAATGAAATCATAGAACCATCACTGATTATTTCCCTGTCTAAATGTTTGGCATTTAATCAGTGAAATGAGACTATGCCAAAACCCAGATACTGATGTAAATTAGCCTGGTTCTTTCCACCGAATACATGTTTTTGGGTTGTACTTCTCCTTGTCATTTCTAGCACGTGTCCTGTGCAAGCAAAGCAGCTAGCGCTGTCTGTTTGTTTGTTTGTTTGTTAGTTAGTTAGTCAGTTAGACCTTTGCAGGCCTCACTAGTTGATAAACATTTGCAGCTAGCGGTCTCAGTCAGCACAATTTAACTAACAAAGGCGTGGATTATTCGTGAAAGGATGCACTGTCTGGAGCCTCAGTATCTGGAAGATTCCAATTGCTGTTGTTATTTACCATATCCTGTCTATCTGACAGAGTTTTGGTGAAGAATGGGTTGCGTAACCTGAAGGTAGGTAAGCTCTGTAACTGCCCCATGGGGGCAGAGCTGGCATCGGCAGAGTTCGGTTCTGCTGCTCGATGCTCTCTCCCGCAGCTACAGGAACAAACTGAATCTGTTCCGACCACATCTCACTTGCCATTCCGGTTATTTCTGCAACAGTCCTTTGCCACTAAGGAACCAAAACTATCTGTTCAAAATAGTTCCTGCCTGAGTGTGGGCTGATAGTCGAACTGGCAGGAAGGGGTAGTTTCCAAAGACAAGGTAGTCTCTCTACTTGGACCACTGGTGTGAGGATCAGGTAAATACCTGATCATGCACCGGTACTGATGCAAGTGCTCACAAGAGAGCAGAGAAGGCATTTTGGCTGTGCTTTTTTTCTTCATTCTCCTAATACCATTTCACGCAATTGATCATCTGCTGGGAAAAAAGCATCTAGGAAATTTTCCATGTGTGTTGCGGCTGCGGTTCTAAGCAAGGAGCAAATTACTGTAGCCTATTAGCATAATTAATACACAAACAATACTAAACAAATATTTTGCAATTTAACAGGCATTTTGTCAAATAGGATAAATGAACCAATACATATCTTTTGTTAAAATCACAGCTGTCTCAGTAATGGTTGTGGAAAGGCAGTTTTGCTGTTTGTATTCTGGTTAAGAAAGAATACTGCTCTCTCTTGCCATGGAGCAATTTATTATGTAAATATCACAGTGCGGCTGGTTCCTACTAAATTCCACTTAAGATTTGCTGAAGGACTGCTGGCCTGTATTGTAGGAACACTGAAGTATCTAAGCATTGTTACTATATCAGCTACTTGCTCTTGGGAGAGGAAGATATTGTGCTGATGGTTTAAAAGATTTTTCTTTCTGTGTCAGAGCTAGCCGAATCCACAGGAGAGAAAGACTTGAAATGTATCATCTGTTCCTCTAATAATGATGCTTTATCTTTTTCAAATGAGGAAAAATGTTTAATGCAAATGGCTGACTGTATGAAAGATACTATTATATGGCACGCTTGGGATTTCCTCGGAGACCTGTATACTATAACTGGATACCTGAGGTGATGTTAACTTCTTGACTAAAGTATTGAAATTTTCTCCTCAAGAACAAAGGCTATAGTTTCAGCAGATTTGTATATTTCACTGGGTTTTTTTTATATTTGTCATGTTCATCTCTGTAATAAAAAATTTTTGCACTGATTTCTTGGTTTGTATTTTGTATTTTCTTCTTTCTACCTTTTTCATTCTGTTTACAAAACCTGTCTGTTTTTCTCTCATATAACTCAAGTAACTGATGGGTGCTAATACACATTCCCCTTAAAAAGAAGTAATGAAATAATCTCCAATCTTGGCTAAAATGACAAAGGTAAAATAAATACAAATACTTTTAAATTTGTACTTTCAGATATTTTGCCTTTTACTGTTATTTCCTAGAACTTCTCAAGGTACCACTCCAGAATTACAGAAGCAGTATATCCTGAAGACACACCTCATGCAAAACTGTAATTATGACGCATCATAAATAAATATGACTATACAAGCAGGATCTTCTATCTATACTTTGACTTCAGAGTCCCTTTCAATTTGTTCTTACATTAGTCAGAGTAATTCCAGTGACTCTATCAAAAAATAGAGCTATACTGCAGGTTACAGCAATAAACAGAGAGTAAACAGTTCTAGCTGTCTCTCCTTGTTTTGAAATCTGTTCAGTAATTTCCTCTCTGCTGTGAAAGCATCAAGAAAAAGGTTCTTTTTTTCCATAATTATAATCTCATTCAGCAAGGAATTACTTGGTTTTTAGCTGTAGAATGCATGTTCTTATTTTTAATACTTTATGTGGGTTTTCCACCACCAGATATTAAGCAGCCTTAGATCCTAATGCAAACAGAACCTAAGATGTGTGTTAGAAATTAGACTGTTTTCCTCTGTCTAAGAAAAGAGGCAATAAGCTTTATGGGGTAAGTCAGAAGTGCGAGTCTAAGTAATTGTGATATTTCTGCCAGCTGGAATTCACTTTTTTTTTCTTCGCATTATTATCAAGAACAGCGAAAAGCCAGACAAACAAAACAAAACAGAAACAATCAATTAAAATTCATGTTGGCTGAAAATTTTTTTCTGGAACAATTTTATATGGGTAATTCAAATTTGGTGATATAAACCCTTTATTTAAGGAAAATTATTATTTTTTTAAAAAACAGCATAGTTAAGTATGTTTTGAGTTAAACATGCATGAAATAAAATATTTCATTAAGCTGATCTGGAACACACCATCTCAAGTTAGTTCAGTATAATGCGATTCTACTGTTTTTTCTCAATTCTTTCTACATGGAAGATATGAACACTCAGGTGTGTTCTATGTTTAGGTCTTCATGCTATGTTATAAAGATATGATCTAGCAATGAGGGACAGTTACGAGTGCCAGGTTCTTGAAATCCATGTCAGGACAAAAAAAATGAAGTTTACTTAAAGAACTTCATGCCAGTTCAGAAAACTGTTTGTCCAGAAATTTTTGCCTTTCGATACTGAATATGTTGGAATATTTAGTTTACATGGAAAAGATCATTTTGCACTGCTTTTTAGAGACATATTCCTAAAATACATATTAAAATTTTAACTTTCGCTCCTTGATTCTCATCAGAGTAACAATTTGCAATTTCGCTCAGTATTACTTATTTCTAGTTCAGTTAGACCTATTTGTGATGCAAAAATAAGACAAAATTTATGATTTTCTTGCCCTAACAGTAAAGTACCCCAGGGAAGGCAAAGCTTCTACTTATCTAAGCAGGGGAGTTGAACTTGGCTGTTATCTTTTTCAGTTTTACACTCTTGTTACAATACTAAAAATCTCTCTTCAGTGAATATCACTTTGAACCAACATTGACAATATGTGGTGGAACCAATCCTATTAAAGCACTCACAGGAAAGCAAAACAAAAACTGCTTCAGCCTTATTTGGCTTAAGCTCTCTTATTAACAAATAGAATAAATCCGTGTAAGAGATACGGCAGATATTGCCAAGAAATGGTAAAATGGAAGAGCTTTCTGCTTTTGATACGTGACAATCTCCCTTAGCTTCTTTTTTTAGGATGGATTATAAATTTAAAAATACTTGTAAATGAATTTTAAAAGTGAGTTTAGAAACCTAGCTATAATAATTTAGCAGGTGAAGAGGAGTAATAGATAATACCACAATTAAGCAAAAGTAAACAGATAAAAGACTGCACTGTAAAGGTGTCCAGGCATTTACATTCTAGCATTCTGTAACTCAGAATGATAAAACTCCATTAGATGTTTTTAAAGTCTTTTAGAAAGAAATAAAGAGGATTAGAACTTGAGTTTCAGGGCAAAAACCAAAGCAAACCAAAACAAATACCAACCAACCTCTTAACATGTTTGAGGACTTATTATAATTATATTTTTAATCCACAAGTTAAATATACTTTGTTGTATTTGCTAGCTTCATTAGGACACAGGATTCTTTGGTTTCAAGTTTTTGGTTGTTTGATTGAGGGTTTGTAAGTGAATACCATTTAGCCTCTTGTACCTTCCATTTTTGCATGCACTGACTTCTATGGAATTGTATTATGCTACACTCTGAGTAAAGTGTGTTAATAAAAGTGTTCAGGTTTTTCTTAAAACATTCTCCTCTTCAATTTGATTGAGAATGAAAAGCAAGTTAAGAGTGAGTGGCTGGTGTCTGGACTAGCTGCATTTCACTCAGACTAAAACCAATCGACTAGAATTGGGGTTCAGCTTTGGATTGGGTTTATATGGCAAAGTCTGGGGGGTGGAGGGATAGCAAGAGTGGCTTCTGTGAGAAGAGACAAGAGGCTGCCCCCATGTCAGAAGGAGCCTGTTCCAGCTGTCCCCAAAACAGACCCACCACTGGCCAAAAGCCAAGCCCATCAGCAACTCTGGTGGAGCCTCTGTGGTAACTTATTTAAGAAAGGGTAAAATATGCTGCACAGCAGCTTTGAGAGAGAGAAATGAGAAAAATGTGAAACAGGCCACCAAGGTGAGAGAAGGAGGAGGGAGAGGAGGTGCTCCAGGCAGCTGAGCAGAGATTCCCCTCCAGCTCCTGGAGAGACCATAGTGGAGCAGGTATTTCCTTGCAGCTCATAAAGAGACCACATTGAAGAAGGTACCACACTGCATCCAGTGGAGAGACCAAGCTGGAGTAGGTGGATATGCCCTGATGGAAACTGCAGCCCATGGAAAGCCCGTGCAGGAGCAGGCTCCTGGCAGGAACTGCAACCCATGGAGAGGAGTCCACATAGGACTTTTTTTACAAGACTGTTTGAGAATAATGTTTATTTTAGCATTGGATTGTTTCATTCACAAATCCTGACGCTTTCCACTAAAACTTCCTGAATTGTTTTCAGAAGTTACAGGTTTATAAGCTTCAATAATGCAGTAGGTATGGTAGAAGAAGCCCCTAATCAGGTGCCTCCACCTTAGGAGGCAGTAAACTGGGAATGAAAGTTAACCTAAGGAGTTGCCTTCCTCCTTCCCAGTAGTTACTGATGATTTGTTCACAGTTTCCACAGAAATGCAGATTTTCTTTTCCAAGTTTGTTCACACGAACAGAAGGTAACTTACATTAGACATAAGAAAAAACTGCATAGTTTTTCTAGGTGATAAATCCTTTTGGGGATGTTTACTCCTAAGAGAGTGGTGTTTAAAACAAATACAAGTTGCCTGTTCAGATACAGAAACACAGCAAGTAAAGAGAACTTTGGTTTTAATATTTGGTGCTGGTTGCACCACTCTTGTAAATCTATGTTTAAACACTCAGTCACATTACATGAAATGATCACTAAGTCAGATAAGGAAAAGTTGTCTTGTACTAAAATACTGGATTGTTAGATGTTTGTCTTAATTTTTTCACTCTTAACTAGTGCCCACCACAACAGAGAGGACTGTAGAAGGGTTGGGGTATAGGCCAATTCTGCTACAGCAATTTCTATTCCTGCTTACCTCCTGCCTTTTACTATCAAAAGCTAGAAACTGTAATTGCATTAACTGAAGGCCAGATCTTGGGGAAATGTATTTGAAATTTAATAGCAGTCCTGAGGTTGATATACTGAAAAGGGACTTTGGGATGTTAGGAAAACAATAATAAAGGGCAAGTGAATTCTGAAAGCCAACTATTAAAATGCTTTCATAAGGAAAAGAAATTTAAGTTAGAGGAGCCATTTTTAATAAAAATATCGCTTGCAGGAAAAAAAATGTATGAACTAACAGAAGCTTAGTGTGAACTTAATCCTTAGACTGAAAGGGTGGCAAATATAAGAACTTGTGGCTTGTCCTGTTAGGAGACAATTAATGTGATCATTCTGGAGACATATCCACAGCATGCTATCATTGTCCATCTGTCAGAAGAAAGAATAACACCTCCTTCCTATTAAAAAAAAAAAAAAGGAAAATTATATTTTTCTATTGTGTGTTAACATTGCACTGTCTCTAAGGATTTCTGAATTATTCTGAGAAAACTCAAGCTCCCAATACTTTCAGGATTCAGACTGGCAAAGTTGATTGGCAGCTTGTGGAAGAAAAGCACAGAAGTCATAAAATTAATTAAAAAATGAATATTGCAACCACAGGCAATGACTTGTCTTTTGAGACCAGACAGGAATTATTTCTCGCCCTTGATGCATAACTTGACTTTTGTGTTTTTTCCTCATGATTCAGAAGTACTAGAAATGTGATATAAAATTGGGCAGTTAGGTGATGACCTAAGAACTTAGAGAAATGGATATCTCTCAAGTATTTTTTAATGTCTCTTCGTAAAACTCTACTGCAAGTTACCTTCCTACATGAATGTTGGTGGTCACCAGAAGATACTTCTGATTCCTACGATCAAATCATCCTAGACCATAGAGATTCTTCAGATTCATGGGGAAAGCATGCTGGAGAGTGGAGCACTTGTAACGCTGTTCAAATATCCCAGATTTGCTTAACATATCCCTGTGTTACAAATGGCTTGATATTAACCAGTAATCTTGAAAACCACTCTTAAATGAAGTGAACTTGGGTAAAAGAAAGATGAAAGTATTAATTTAACACATCCAAAACAAACATCAAATTTAGTAATATGCGTTAAGATAAAAAAGAAAGAAAAGGACTAGTTATTCACTTTAAGACAAAAATTATGTTTAGAATGTCTTTTTCTTGATTCACAGGGACTTTCTTTTCACAAATGCTGTGCACCTCACTGCAGGCTGTGCACCTCAGATAATAGCATTCATTGCTGAAGCATTTTGCTTCTACAAACTGTTTCTGGCTTCTTCTCAGGGTCATCCAGAAGTTCTACTCAAATTTTATTTCACCATCAAAACATACTCCAACCACCAGTGAAACCCTTCACTGCCTTCCTCTGCTGACAGAGACCGCGGTTTCATACCGTGTTTCTTTCAGCAGCACACTGCCTGACTCCCAGCATTGTCTCTAGTCAGTTATTCCCACACACGTGGCACCATCTCCAATTTTTCCTGGCTCTTGGTGGTTGAGACTGGACACAACAGATGCCATCCCCTTTGAAAGACAGTAGATCTGGAGTGGTGCAGTTTGCAAGGGTAATTTTCAATGTTTGTTGTAGCATGGGAAGCAGTGGTTTCCTATGATTTTGATGCTGTGTTTTATAATGTAGCTGCTATTCTATGAATCCCAATTAGAGATCAGGATGGGATTTTTGGCCTAGGTCAGAGTGACAGGATGACCAGGAAGGATTTTGTTCATAGCTGTAGCAAGTAGCCTGCTTTCCAGCGTTGTCTAACAGCCTTTACTAAAACTGTCCTCAGCCTTGACCTCTTGTTCCTAGAGTTGTGTCTCCTACATATTCTTAGAACCTGTAAGGACAGATCCAGCTGATTTTTTTTTAGTGCTTTTTCTGTTACAAAAAATGAAACTGCAGCATAATTTAGCAAATCAAAGGAATGTAGGATATTGACAATGATCTTGATCTGTACTTTTCTTGTGGGCAGCATGATTGCGGATTAAGACCTATTGCTATAATTCTTAAATATGTTTTAAGATAATAAGAAGCCTTTGGTAGCTTGTGTTGTATGCAGCTGGCTTTATGTGTGTTGCCATGAACTAAGCTTCTACACCATTCTTGCTTGCAACAGTTGAGAGTGGATTTGAAAATCCAGGAGTTTCATTCCATTTCTCAAGTTGAATGAATGGAACAGGTTTGTAGGTGGCAGTTCTCCCAGGTCAGATTGATAACATCTGTCATTTATACCAGGAGATGGTTTGTGTCTAGAGCATGGGGTATCATTTTTGTTGATATTTAATGTTTGCCTAGGCACTATAGACAGAACGTTTATGTTGTGCATGATACTATCAACTTGAAAGGACATATTTGGAAATAGTGTTTGGGAAGTCTGCTGAGTATCGAGTAAATATAAATAAATGAGGAGAGGAAAAGATTCAGAGTGCTCTAATTTGGACCATGTATTTGTTTTGGGAAAACGTGAGGGGGATATATATGCAAGAAATTGTTTTATTTAAAATACTCTATCTTGCAGTTATAAAGGATCATATATTCATAGCTACTTAGCTTTTCAGTAACCATGAGATTATATGAAAGTCTCTGAACACTGAAGAGCGTTAAAAATGGAAGGCAACGGTGCAGTATGACCTGTCAATGTATTATTGCAGTATAATATTGCAGTGATAAATATTAACTCATTGTCTCAGTACAATTAAGTGTTCTGATTTATTTCAGCACAAAGGCTTTGCACTTATTTAATCATTTACATCTATGTACGTTGATTTGAACCACAGCAAATTACAACCATAGCATCTAACTACTCCTTTATGTTGAATTTATAGTTGCACAAGAAATGCAATAAAGCTGGAAAGAAAATGAGACTGAGGCAGAGGAGCAGGAACTATATGTGGAAGAGTGTGGTACAGGGAAAGGGGTGGATGCCGATGCAGGGGCATATGGCTTGATAAGGAGACAGGAGAAGAAAGCTTATATTTGCTGTACAAGGAGAGAAGAGACATGAATTTGGCTTGCATTTTTTTTAGTAACAAGTCCACATGTGAAAACATGTGTCATTAAGAAACAACACAAAGTATATGTAAAGAGGTGCAGATGAACTGAACAGACTATTCCAAGACTCCTGTTTCTTAACTTTTCAGTTCTATCCTTTGCTACCACAGACACACTCAAAAAATCTATAGAAAAGGAATATGTGTCATTTCTTTCTAGCCTGGTAGCAGTACCAAAAACATGCCGAGGAAGTCAAGGAGGCAATGAGAACAGGAAGCACAGCCTCAGTAGAGGATAACTTAACCTTGTTTCAGGTTGGAGAAGGGTGACACTGAAGCATGATGCTAAGGCTGAAGTTTTAGATCCACTTCATGACTCCTTCATAAAGTTAACAGAAAGAGAAGTCCAGGAGAGCTGTACACAGTTTCCAAAAGAGGAACCAGAAGAAAAGGAGGAAACTAGCAGGAACAGTCAAAAAAGAAAAATATTTGAGAGGTATGGAAACCATATTGGACGCACAGAGCAAAAACATACCACCTGTCAAGAAAGACTGGGGAAATGACAAAGAAAAATAACAACAATGTAAAGGAAGCTAATAAATTAAGAAGGCATTTTTCCAAGAAATTAATTTGTGTCCAGGAAAACATCATGAAATCCAAATGGCACAATGTAAAAGTACAGCAAGATGGATCACAAAAACATCTAAAGAACAACTTGGAAAGATTCAAAAACTGACACTACACATTTTTTCATATATAACCGAAAGAGGAGGCTTTCCAGAGAATCTGCAGAGATAATAGAACAAGTGAGATGAATGTCCTAAGCAGACAAAGGTTATAACATTGATTTTTTTTATCATTTTTTTTCCTATCCATGTTAACTATGGAGGAGTTTGAAGTGTAGAAGCAGGGACTCTTCTTTTCAGAGCATGTGTCAGAGGCTTTGTCTAAAATTGAAGTATTGGCAGAAAAGGTTATGGATCAAGGAGATGATGTGAGCGATAACAAATCACCAGGAACAGATGGCTTCTGCCCCAGAGTTCTAAGGGAACTCGAGTGTGAAATAGCCAAACTACAAACTGTAGTGTGTAGAAAACTGACTCAGTGTCAGAGAACTGGAAAGTGGTTAAAACAATGCCAATTTTTAAAAAAAGAGCTCCAGGGGAACTACGGATGAATAAAGACCGGAACTAAGGGACATATGGAAAAAGACAAGATGTCACAAACCTACTGGAGTTCTTTGAAAAGTTTAACATGCATTTAGATAAAGGAGATCTGACTACCATTCCTTTGGATTTGCAGAGTGCTTTCACTCATGTACCTCATGAAAGGTTTTTAAGAAAACTAAACAGGGACAGTACTTTTAAGGATAAAGGCTAATCAAAAAATAGGAAACAGTACTGAAATGACAGAAGTTGCTGATTCTGTTAAGATATTCAGGGTAGTGAAGATGATGTCCAGCTGTGAGAAACTGCAGCAAGTGAATGGCTGGGAGCTGAACTAACAGCTGAAAGGCAGTATTGACAACTGTAAGTCAAAAATCCCTGACTGAACGACTTTCCTTCCAAGATCCAAATCATATCCTGCACCAGGAAGAATCCAGCTTGGGTTAGAAAATCATAGCCCTCATTCTCCACCTCCCAGATTCCCAAATTTCATACTCCATATGTGTACTGCAGCTATCTTGAAACAGCTGTAAAATAAATGTACTGGACCTGCTCCTTATTCACATGGTAGGAAAAAAACAAACCTTAAATGACGATCAGCCACTTAAACTAAGTCCTACCTGTGAAAACATGTGGATGACTTGGTCATTTCCTCCCAGCCCTTCACTCATGACAGTTGCAAACATGATTCATTTTATTGTTACTGTGTTAGGATCCAACCATGATCAGTACATTTTTATGATGGTCAAAATGCAAATCTCTGAAAGACTTTTTTTTTTTCTTCTTGACATCTAAAGTGAAGAGAAAAATGACACAGATAGTGCTAAATTACTTGCTTTTCATATATGGAAGCTCTTCATTACTGTGTGGTGTGGTTGTTAAAAGCAGAAAGAATACACTGTCAAATTACTTTGCTTTACTGATTGGAACGCAAACTCTGTGAAAAGGCTGCAGAAGCAAAATGCCATGGGGAAGAGGAGGCAGGAATGACCATCAGGTATGAAATTAGAGTGGGAGCATTATGCATTGACTGTGCAATTTCTGAAATAAATTACTGTCTGGATAACTTTCCATACCTATTGACACCACATTGACACAAACGCACTGCTCAGGTGAAAACATTACAGCAACCTGACAATTTTATTTTAGCTGCCATGCATTTATTCAAAACCACTACAGTGTCAAATATACACCTGTGTTCTGACATGATCTTTTCCTTTCCTAAGTTTAAAATGAAAGAGAATCCTTAGACACAAGTGTATCTAAGGAGAGTTAAAAGATAGTAAAGAGAGTTTAAAATATAGTCCTTGGTCAGAACCTCTTTTACCTATATTTTTGTTCCGTTCTGTTAGCTTCATGAGCACCACAGATAGATGTTGGTTCTAAAATTGCAGGATCTTTATGTTGGCTGTTGGCAAAAGACAGCATGAATGGCAATATCAGTCAAAGTAGACCATTACGTTATGTGCATGAGGATATGTGTGTGCGGCTACAGAAACTATTTAATACATGCCAAGCACATCCTAATTTCCACTTCTGATTGCATTTTATGGGAATTAGTAGTCCATTTAGTATGACAAAATTCAGTGGTTGATACAACAGAACAGTTTTCAAGACAGTGGAGTCAGTATGACTAAACTTTATTTCTTAAACATTAATTTCAGCCAAGTTCTTTGGTGGACTACTTGATTCAATATACAGTTTAGAGACATTCTGTTGGGCAATGAAGAAGACTGAAGAACTGCCAGTCATGTTAAGTTGCCCAGTTTGCATTACCCTATTAAAATTATTGTGATGGAAACTAATGGTGCAGATAAGTCTCTGTCCTAATGCTTCTACTTGTTTATGGTGTAATTGCAGGATTAAGCTCAGTTGCATTACCAGGAGCTATTAACAGTGGAAAAAATACTCTGGATATTCTGACTTTTATATTTCTCCATCTTCATTTTTACAGCTCATTAGTTGTAAGACTCAAAAGACATGCTATTTCAACAGATACATCTGCATTGCTGTAATGTGTGGCAGGTGCATGAAGTTTCATAATGGTCTATGTAGATTATAACTGTAATCAAGCCAGGAGACCAAGTGCCATGTACAATAAGCACATATGCATACAATGATGCAGTTATACATTTGGTTTAGTCCTGTGGCAACAGTACTGGAATTTAAGTTCCAAATGAGATTGAATGGTGAAATTAAAATTTGACCTATAGTTGTAATCATGGTATAGTTGTGTCAGGGCCGTGCACACATCCACATCTAGTGCACTTAAGTCATTAACTTCCCAGTTAATAACTTCCCAGTTATTCATCTGAATAGATGAGGAAATGGACTAATTTGGGACAGAGGACTAACTAGACCAAGTGATTGACTGAACTCCTAGCCACCTTCATAAGTATGTACTTGAGCAGTTGCTGCATCCCCTCTGACTGCCCTGGAGATCCTCCCCAGGCAGCTCCTGCTGTACCTAGACCAACCGGTATGATTCAGTGTGTAGATTAACATCCTGGGTGGAGAATCTGGCCATCCCAGAGAGACACAGCTCATCCAAAGACTCCCAGAGATCTGCCGACGCAGAAATTACCATTCTATATAGCTAAGAAATTTGTAAATACTCAGTGAAAATTGCTCGACCAGTGCAAATGTGGTTATGTAAAAAATCATGCAATGAAGTAGTTAGTATTTTGCACATAGTTTAAGTAAATTATTAGCAACAGATCATGCATGTGGGGAAGGCTCACAGAATTGTGGGCCAGCTGTATAAGGGGTAAGTAGCACAGTAGTTCAGGGAGTCCC
Organism: Chionis minor; assembly: GCA_013398295.1. Classification (NCBI taxonomy): domain Eukaryota; kingdom Metazoa; phylum Chordata; class Aves; order Charadriiformes; family Chionidae; genus Chionis; species Chionis minor. The sequence continues at coordinate 787,192 of VZSF01000950.1, read as the reverse complement.
ACCTGACCCAGCTGAAAGCACCACGAAACTTCTCATGCTGTAGTTCCTGCAATGTGTTCATGAGTTGAGCTTTTTCCAGTCAGAAAAGAGCTGTGAAAAATCAACATCCACCATTAAAGAACTGCTGTTACTTCCTTAAACAGAAAAGTATTAACTCTATTACTTCTTTAATGGCAATTACTTGTGTTCTGTAATATGAAGTACAGTTTAATAGTAGTACCACAACTTCCACAATAACTAAATCTAGGTTTCACAGATTTAAGATGGAAGTTTTGCAATAAATTTAAATAAAAGTATCATTACTATTAAATTTTAATAGTACCCACATTTAACAATATCAGTAGTACCTTTCAATAGAGAAGTATATCATACTATCTCTTCTGGTTTAAGAAAAAAACACCCGTCGAATATTTAAATCTGAAAGTGTATAATAGAATAATATTATACAGGTAAGTGTGTGAGACAATTACAATTGCAAAAAAACAGTGTATCCACCCCTACCACTGCTAGTAATAATCAGTCTAGAAATAATGCTGAAGAGAAAAAATACAGATTTTCCTTGATTGATCTTTCATATTTCTGATTAATTCAAAATTGACTTTTCTCTTATGCCAGTCAAACACCATGAAAAGGAGGTGTATCTGGGCAGTGTGCCATATTACTCAGAATTGAAATGCTGTTTATACAAAAGGAAGAATCAAGTTCAGGACAGGAGGCAAGATGTTGCATTTAACTTGTTTTATTACTATTAAACTAGTGCTAACTAAAATTGATCTTTTGGGGAGAGAAGGATGTGACAATGATTTCACTTTTTAAAAGAAGAGCTGAAAGCAATGGCATAAAGAGGCTTTCTGCTTTTACTTATCCTTTCAAATCCAACCAATGAAGCCATTAGGAGTCAAGTTAAAACAAGCAAAGAGGTGAGTCTTCATGCAACGTTTAGCAGCCTTTCCAGAGTTTTTTGTGAAAATAAGAAGATTGCATTAGTTCTAAAGACTGGTTCATGGGAAGAGAAATCCTATCAGGACCCTGAGGTCATGACACTTAAAAAGTTGGAAGGTATTCAGAGAAAATGTCTTGTATTCATGCCCTGTTTTTACTCTTTCCTGACCATTAGTACATGCCTGTTCTGCTTATTTGTTTTTTCTTGCAGATGGAAAGAAGATCCATCTCTAATATATCCTCAGAGCCCTCCCTGAGAATGAGGTTAATAAAAGATACAAAGGAGGAAAAAAAATAAGTGTTCAAAACAACAAATTTGAGAGGAAGGGGGTGATGGGCAGCACAGAATGACCTGAAGGTCAAAGCCTCAGAAGTGGAAGAATGAGGAAACCAAAAGAAAACCTGAAAAGCAGACAGCCCCCAGCAGCACTCCCTGCTCCCTGAGAAGACTCCGAGGAGCCAGCTGATAGGCACAGCTAGAAGGAAGAATCTGAGCTGGAGGAACCATTGGTCTGACCCATTTCTATGGAGCGTGCTGAAGTGTGTTACGAGTTTATATTGTTCAGCACTGTCTGTTATCTGTGTGTAACTCAAAATAGTTCGCAGTGGGAGAGTACTTACACTGACAAAGACAAAGTGTCTGTGTTGACAGATTCAGCAGTGGCGCTGCAGGCTGAATGAGCTATGATGAGAAAGGTGATTTTAGTTGTCCGCGTCAGAACAGGATCTTCTTTCTTAGCAAAGAGATTAATGGAGTAGAGAACTCTTAAAGTAAGGCAGATGTGAAGATGTTTTCCTTAGTTATCCAGGTACCTGCTATAAATATTTGATATGCCTAGCCATATAGCTTTGGGCTTTTTTTGATTGTGGTTTTTACTGAACAGTAAGTAGAAATTTTTCAGTGACCTAGAGAGGTCAGTTCATTTTAGCTTACTTCTACAAAGAATGTGTGAAATATCCAAGACAGTAAAAAAAGGATGGAGCCTGATATTCCACTGGTGTTAGTAAGTCTTACTTTAATTTACATCATTGAGGTCCTTCCACCACTCCGCAGTCTGACAGAAACAACTGTGGTACGGATTTCTTTAATGTTAAAATCTAGCTCATAATAGTTAACATTTGGACTAGTCACTTCATTCAGGAAGCATATAATTTACAATAATATTATTTTTTATTTTAATTAAAGTACAACAATACTTTAAAATGCAGTCCTACCTTCCATTCTATTTTTACTAGTCTCAAACTTGAAAGAAACTGCAGATAAGGTACAATCAGCTCACTTGAACAAGTTCGTAAGCAGGGTTGAAAGTAACAATTACAGATGAGAGACCTGGGAGCTTAATTCTGCACCGTTGGAACCACTGAGCATTTGGCTTTGGATCAAGCACCAGATTTATATTTACTGTCAAGGAGCAGAATATAGAGAGAGTTGCTGGAAGAATTTAAAATACAATTTTAAAGTAGAATAAAATGACACTTAATGTACTAAATCTGAAATACTATTTGCATATGTGATCAAACTTTGCACCATGACCAGTGTATATTTTTTAGGGGCTATGATTTCTCCTTATTATGTATAGGAAGGGTGAACTTCCCTTCTGTTGCAGATTTTAATCCATCTTTCATGGTGCTTACAGGTTTCACGCCAGTTACTGTGAGTTCACGTGACCCACAATCATAGAATCACAGAATCATAGAATCATAGAATCATAGAATCATAGAATCACTTGGGTTGGAAGAGACCTTCAAGATCATTGAGTCCAACAACAAACCTATGCCAAAACCACCCCTAAACCATGTCCCTCAGCACCACGTCTACCTAAATACCTCCAGGGATGGTGATTCCACCACCTCCCCGGGCAGCCTGTTGCAATGCTTGACAACCCTTTCGGTAAAGAAGTTTTTCCTAATATCCAGCCTAAACCTCCCCTGGCACAACTTGAGGCCACTTCCTCTTGTCCTGTCGCTTGTTACTTGGGAGAAGAGATTGACCCCCACCTCGCTACAACCTCCTTTCAGGTAGTTGTAGAGAGTGATAAGGTCTCCCCTCAACCTTCTCTTCTCCAGGCTAAACAATCCCAACTCTCTCAGCTGCTCCTCATAAGACCTGTTCTCCAGACCCCTCACCAGCTTCACTGCCCTTCTCTGGACACGCTCCAGCACCTCAATGTCCCTCCGATACTGCGGTGCCCAAAACTGAACACAGGACTTGAGCTGCGGCCTCACCAGTGCTGAGTACAGGGGCATAATCACTTCCCTGCTCCTGCTGGTCACACCATTCTTGATACAGGCCAAGATGCCATTGGCCTTCTTGGCCACCTGGGCACACTGCTGGCTCATGTTCAGCCGACTGTCCACCAGGACCCCCAGATCCTTTTCTGCCAGGCAGCTTTCCAGCCACTCCTCCCCAAGCCTGTAGCGCTGCCTGGGATTGTTGTGACCAAAGTGCAGGACCTGGCACTTGGACTTGTTAAACCTCATCCCATTGGCCTCAGCCCATCGATCCAGCCTGTCCAGATCCCTCTGCAGAGCCTTCCTACCCTCAAGCAGATCAACACTCCTGCCTAATTTGGTGTCATCTGCAAACTTACTAAGGGTGCACTCAATCCCCTCATCCAGATCATCAGTAAAAATATTAAACAAGTCTGGCCCCAAATCTGAGCCCTGAGGAATGCCGCTTGAGACCTGACGCCAACTGGATTTAGTACCGTTCACCATAACAATCTCGGCTTGGCCATGCATAAATGGGCAATGTCCATACATAAATGCAAAGTCAAATACTACCTGTTCATTTCCAGTTTCTTTTTTCCATTTTCTACATTCCTCCTATCATTCAAACAGAATATGTTGCTGAGAGATTTCAGTTTCAATATATGATGTACTTCACTCCTTGGCCATTGCCTCCCCTTTCTTTTTTTCAGTATTACTATCTCTCCCCAAGCATGCTTCCTTTCCTTTTCTTTCTCCTTATGACTAGCTACCCCTTATTTTGAAAAGGATAAAAAAGATGACCCAGGTAATTACAGGCTGGTCAGTCTCACCTCTGTGCCCATCAAGATCATGGAGCAGATCCTCCTGGAAATTCTGCTAAGGCACATGGAAAATAAGAAGGTGATTGGTGGCAGCCAACATGGCTTCATTAAGGGCAAATTGTGCCTGAAAAATTTGGTGGCCTTCTATGATGAGGTTACAGCATTGGTGGGTAAGGGGAGAGAACCTTACATCATCTACTTGGACTTGTGCAAGGCATTTGATGCTGTCCCGCACAATATCCTGGTGTCTAAATTGGATGGACATGGATTTGATAGATGGACCACTTGGTGGATAAGGAACTGGCTGGACAGTCACATTCAAAAAGTTGCAGTCAACGGGTCAATATCTGAGTGGAAATCAGTGATGAGTGATGTTCCTTAGGGGTCAGTGTTGGGACCGGTGCTGTTTAAAATCTTTGTTGGAGATATGGATGTTGGGATTGAGTGCACCCTCAGCAAGTTTGCCGATGACACCAAGCTGTGTGGAGCAGTTGACATGCTGGAGGGAAGGGATGACATCCAGAAGGACCTAGACAGGCTAGAGAGGTGGGCCTCATGAAGTTCAACCAGGCCAAGTGCAAGGTCCTGTATATGGTTCAGGGCAAACCCATGCACAAATACAGGCTGGGCAGAGAATGGATTGAGAGCAGGCCTGAGGAGAGGTACTTGGGGGTGTTGGTTGATAAGAAGCTGAACATGAGCCCACAATGTGCACTCACAGCCCAGAAAGCCCAACCGTATGCTCGGCTGCATCAAAAGAAGCATGGCCAGCAGGTCAAGGGAGGTGATTCTGCCCCTCTGCTTCGCTCTCGTGAGACCCCACTTAGAATACTGTGTCCAGCTCTGGAGTCCTCAAGGTAAGAAGGACACGGACCTGTTGGAGCGGGTCCAGAGGAGGGCCACAAAGATGATCAGAGGATTAGAGCACCTCTGCTATGAAGACAGGCTGAGAGATGTGGGGTTGTTCAACCTGGAGACGAGAAGGGTCTGGGGAGACGTTATAGCAGCCTTCCAGTATCTGAAGGGGGCCTACAAGAAAGCTGGAGGAGGACTTTTTACAAAGATATGTAGTGATAGGATGAGGAGTAATGACTTGAAACTGGAAGTCTTAGATTGGGTATCAGGAAAAAAATTTTCACTATGAGGGTAGTGAGGCACTGGAACAGGTTGTGGATGCCCCATCCCTGGAAGTGTTCAAAGCCAGGTTGGATGGGGCTCTGAGCAACCAGGTCTAGTGGGAAGTGTCCTTGCCCACGGCAGGGAGATTGGAACTAGATGACCTTTAAGGTCCCTTCCAACCTAAACCATTCTGTGATTCCATGAATCTATCTTGTTTTATTAATTTTAAGCATAATTCAGTTGTTTCTGGTTGCTGTTATATTTTATTTATTTGATAAACCCGGAATGAAAATACAATTGATTCAGCCTCTGTTGGAGAGTCTTCCATCTCAGTCCACTGTTCTGTATCATTACATTTTGCATTGAACTGGCAACAAGATTTCTGCATTTTCATCATATAATGATACAATGGCACAAATCAGTCTCATTTCAAATTGGTGAGGTGATATTCTCTAATATTTCAATAAAATTTGAATAGTCTGATGTATTGCATTCATTCAGTACTCTTATGTAATCTGTTGAAGGAGAAATTATTTACCTATCAATTAATTTATAAAACTGTGCATTAACTTACTTAGAGTTTAATGCTTTCCCTCTGTCCTGACTCTTTCAAATCACTTATACTTAATTTTATTGCCATAATCATTTTCATAAAAAGTCTTTTAGTCATAATATGTCATAATAAAATTATCAGAAACCAGAATATTTCAGGGGGAGGACACAATAAATTTACCCTCTACTAACCACTAAATGCAGTCTTTCTCTTGGTGAAGACTGATGCAGCAGTTACTTTCCCCTCTCATTTACTCTCCAGTCCCAGTATTCTTTCAGATTCCTCTGTCACCGATATTCTTATACAAGCCAAAATATTTGTTTGGCATTTTAATAAAACCATACCCCTTGTCCTATTTCAATTGTATTCTTTTCTAGAAATTTCTACTACAATCTGTGGGAAAAAAGTGGGGGTTGTTTTGTTTTGGTTGCCTTTTACAATGAACATTGAGAAGAAACATTGGCCTTTCAACATGTAGTTACGTTTGTCTTTCATCATGTAGTTTGAATTTAAATGTCTTTTCTGTCCTTCGGTTTTATTATGAGGAGACATTTCAGAGAGACCGTTTCTTTTGCACGGTTAGTGGAGTCTTACTGGATTTTGATAGATAAGTATGTGCTTTGAAATGTTAATATAGTTCAATGTTTATTTTCATATTTTTAATGTAACTTAAAAATGTATCTAGGATATTTACATATTTATGTACTTGCAAAGGAGATACCTCCTATTCTTATTGTTTCTTATAATAATGTTGATCAATTGAAAACTCCCTTGGTTTTTCATTATGTTCTTATCTACCTAAAGTAATTTGCAATATGTTTCAGAAAACTGTACTTTCCAGAGAGCTGACATATCCTACATAATGCTTTGGAACAGACTGAATTGGCTACATAAAAATTTATTCTATGCTTCCTAAACGTTTTTGTTTAAACCACATTTGAATTTCACATATGGAGGATCATCATGTTAGATCTATTGGGGAAAATAAAACTGTTAAACCAAAAAGTCTATTTTTATGACAAAATGATGGAATCTGATACATAATGAAGGAAAGAAGTCTTCAAGAAATGTACTCTGTTTACTGAGTCAACATAGCGTCAGGGTGGGAATGAGCTTATTTCAATGTCATTTTAATTTAATTGTTCCTTTCAGTGGAATCAAATTCCTGAAATAATGTGATGCATCTGTGGAAAAGGCAAATTCAATCCTAAGATGCTCCAGGCAGAACATTTCTAAGAGAAGTAAGGAAGTATTAGTGCTATTGTATAAGGACCCACTCAGAACTCATAGGGAAAAATGTAAAGTTCTGGTCCGCCATATTCAGGAAAAAAGTATCAACATAGGAAGAGGTACACAGAGGGCAATGAGCAACATCAGGGAATGGAGAGCCTGTACTTGGAGAGGATTCTAGTAGAAGAGCACAGCTTGTTTGTATGAGCAAAACAAGGCTTGAAACGGGCTATGATTGCTGTCTTGGAATGCATCATTAGGGAAGCTCTTTGAAAAGAGAGATGTTAAAGCGCTGCGTTGGCACAAACACAAATGGGAAAGGACTGGCTATAATTAAATTTAGCACAGATACCACATGATGCCTGACCATTAGAATAAAGAAGTTCTGAAAAAGCTCTCAGACAGATGAAAAAGGGCCAAAAGTCTATTTTGAAGAGGGTGTTTGATCAGTATTATGAACAAACTTAGCTGGATATATGTGATTGCAAGGTCTTAGTGAGTTGCCTGACTGCTAAATATGCTTGCCTATATTATCATGACATCATACAAAAAACCAAAGTGTTAAAATAACTTTCAGTTTCAATATGATATTTTGAGTGATTCTCTTTGAGGTACTCTGATTTTGAATTATTCTCTTTTACTTACAACTGATGTATTTTGTGCCGGGTTTGACTCTGAAGAAACCTAAGAATGTCTTTCACTTGCTAACAATGATCAACTTTTTTTTTTAAACTCTCATTCTAGTTGTACCTTATAAGACGTGCTAGTTTACCACCACTTGTCCCTGCAGATTTTTGTTCCCTTCTGCCCATACGCTGAACTAAGGGGAAGAATATAAAATTTCAGAAGAGGTGTGGAGTTTCCTCGAGCGGACATACAGATTACTGTTTTTCCAAGAACAATGCTATGCTCAGTTTTAATCTCAAATTCATTGCATATTGAAATCCAGAAGATGTATAACCAAGCAGCAGCCAAAGGGCAGGTTCCTGAAAAAATTATTGCATTTCTAGTAGTGATAAGTATCCACCATTTTACACTGAAATCAGGATTATATTTTGGATACTGTCATTTTGTCGTGAGTAGCTGCTGGCTTAAATCTATACACTAAAAGACAAATCATGTGAGGTTTGAGATGTATTTGCAAGGTTTCCTCTATTGCCAACAATTTTCCATTGCACAATCTAATTGTCAGTAACGTGGCAACTAAATGAGTAGGAAGGATCCATATGTTTAACAAATAGTGTTAAGATTTTGATTTTGAATAATTTCCAACGCGCTTTGCTCATCAGCTAATAAAAACCACTTTTGGAAGAGAAAGGCACATGAATTCACTCAGTTTCAAAGTGAATATCATAATCCACACAACAATTATCTTCAGAATTGTTTAGAGGCTTGCATCAGCGAATACATTGAATGTATCTGGTTTAAGTTTGGTATCCTAGGCCTCTTGCATACTCATCACAAGAAGAGGAGTAGGGGGAGGTCAGCCTTCTGTTGTGTCTTTCTTTCTGTTCAGCATGCTGCAAAATACCAAGGAAACAGAGATTCCAAGGTCAAACTTACTGTTGATGTAGATATCAGATATGAAGATGAAATCTGTCAGATATATTTTCAGCTCTTCCATAAAGCTCAGTGCCTGAGCTCAGTCAGATATCATAGAAGTGCTTCGTCCCTCAAAATCTTGCTTTTGTAAAATAGTTGAGGCATGCTCTGAAACTTCATCAGAGAGAATACAGTTTACTGACTGAAATACAATGCCATTAATATTTGTGAGAAGTGCAAAGGGACAGGATAAGTAGAAGCCCATTTAAAGCTCCACTACCAAAAGTATATGACATAAATACTTTCAATAAACTGCATTTTTCCTGGTACCGGTCATTCAATTCTAAGTGGACAGAAGACACAGTGAACATATGCCACAAAACAGGAATCACTTGCTCTCAACTCCACCGGCTACCCTTGTATCTTTCCGCTAGTGCTTAAACTACATTACATTGTATCTTAACTCAAAATAGTTTCTCTAAAATATTGGTTGCTATCTCTGAGCCAGCGCATTTCTAATCCACCAGTAGTGCCATGTCACTCCACAGCATTGACTGACTCATCTGCAGCCTGGGCCCATAGGGTTACCCCTCAATCTGCAGGCTTCTGTCAGGTAGTTTATTTGTCAAAACAGAATGATTTCTGTCTGACCTACTTAAACGTTTCCAATTCATGTATTCGCAGCACTTGTGATGAATGGAGGCATGCAAAACATGGGTGAAAAAATCACATTTATTTTCAGTTTAAGTATTATTCCTATTAACAAGAAAAATCAGCTCATCAGATAGTGTGTGTTTCTCATATATCACAGATGAGATTTAAGTATACAAATAGAACTTACACTTTTGTAACAATTATTGAGCACACTAACTGAAAACATGACAGCATGGCTATATGCTCAGATGCATGTGTGTGTGTGTCTATATATATGCATATAGAATGGTGGTGTTTTCAAACAGCAAACAGCGACTAAAAATAGTACTTAAGTTCTTGATATCTAAAATAATCTTATATCTTTCAAAATTGTGCCACTGTCTCTTTTTTCGCTTTGCAGAAGGCTTGCTATTGAAAACTGTTACCAGGGATTCAGTATTTTTGAAAAACTTTCAGGCCAAATATCAACTTAGGATACTTTCTGGAGATACTGATTTCTGAAAATGCTGACAGTGGCTGATAAAGCAGAGTAGTGTTCAAAGCAATAACACATTCTAATATAGTACAGCCTTTCATAAAAATGTGGTAGAAGGTTCATGAACTATTTGAGAAGAGGGCAAAAAGAATTATCACTGAATTGAATGAAAAAAAATGTTTTGTCAGATATTTAGAAACAGAAATGTTTGGAATGTTTTGCTAAATATTTTTGAATGTTTGTTCACAGAAGTATAAGAATGAAATCAGTCTTCAATGGGCAGAGTAGTTTTGTACAGTTCAGGAATAAATTATGACAAGCCAGAATCGCTCCTCTTATCCATTGTGTTCCATATGAAAGTTCTTACAAGTCCTGCTTCCTCCATAATTTCTTATCTGGAGTTTCTTCTATCCCCATCTTGACATTCAGTGCCGGTGCTTTTGTTTCTTTCACCCACATTGCCCTACCAGAGATCACACTTATAGCTGTAACACTCTACTTGTCTTTCACAGATTACCATTATATTACGGCAGTTTCTTTCACAGACTCTACATCCTGCTAATAACCTTTTTTTCTTCTCAAAGACAGACATTATCTTGTTAAATCCTTCTTTCTAGAATTCCTTCCTATGTCTCCTGGATTTATGCTCCTGGACACAAAAAAATTAATTAATTAAGGTCAAAGTTTTTAAATCACAGATTTTTAATGTCTATCTAAACACATATTTTAAAATCTACACTTGTTCGCCAGACAGATTAAAGAGAGCCAAAAATCTGTACATGCCCCGGTGAAATCATTTTATTTTTTCCAGTTAATCTATCTTCAATTTTCTCAGTAGCAGCAATGCTCAAAAATAAAAATCCACATATATAAAACATAGCTTTTATTCGGGAAATTCTACCTGTCAGGTGGGATGTCTTTTTTAGGTTTTCCGCATTGTTTTTACCTCTCGCTTTAAATCAGGTGAATCAAAATGCCTGTAAGGCTCATGCATCAAAATTGAAAAGAAAGCATGATTACAAATATGCTGTAAAGCCACATCTAAAGATCATATGAAATCAGACTTCAGCATACTTCTCAATTTATGCTAACTCCAAGGACATCTGAAAAGAACCTACCTCTAAATTAAATTGCAGTTAAATCACTTGAACCTTAACTTTTTCAAAAACTTCGTTACATCATCCCCACTCAGTATTTGCCACAGATTTTCTATAGTGTCAATTCACTTTATGCAGCATAAAAAATGGGGGTGGAGGGGGTGGGGAGGGGTGGCAGGGGGTGTATTGTTGTGGGTCTGATACTGATCTTTTCTTGAGAAAATTTAGAGAGGACTGTTCACTGTTCACCTTCAGACATATGAGGTGAGTTTAAATGGTGTCAGGCAGCTGTCTAGTCCAGCATGCTGACTACAGCCCTGCTTCAGAGGACCACGGAGAAACTTCGCAGCCATTTATTATGCAATAAACTTTCCTAGGAAAAAAAGGTTTCAGGGGGCTACTACTTTTTTCTTCTGTTAAAGCCATAAGGAAAACGATGCTGGAAAATTTTGTGCAGTTTCTTGCACTGAGAAATATTGCACAGATTACTTCACTACACAATGGCCATTCAGCAATGTCAAATGATACTAAACACTTTTTTTTTTTTTAATGTCATCCTATATCTCACATGACAAATGATTCCTAACGTGTGAACTTTTAGAAAGGTGGACTTCATGAAATGAGAGCAGTTTTCCTTTAAGGTACATGAAAATGCCACTTCCCTCCTCTTAGCATGCTGGGCAAGACGCAATGTCATGTGGAAATGAGATCTCAGCCTTAAAAACAATTCTGTGTCTACAGGATTCTTGACAATTGAAATATGTGGCAAGCACCTTGATGACAGGCTGCATGAGAGAGGGGAGATCTTTGCAAGAAAATTTCAGCTAATAAAGGTGAAACTTTTAAAAAGACAGCCTAAATTTGAAATGCAATTGAGATGTAATAAATTATTTCCTTAATAAACAGATTTGTTTTAAATGTTTTACTAGCAAATTATAAACTTTTTTTCCTCAACAGTTCTTTACATGAAGTTCCTAAATAATTTATGTGACTAACTCTTAGGGAAAAAATAACATACAGAAGTCAATGGCAAAATTCTATCCACTTTAAGGGGGCAGAACTACAAGTTTATTCACAGCTTTGTTTATAAGCATCTGCTAGTTATGTTTCATTGAGATGTTTAATCTCTATTTGATGCTTCCTAGATGGGAGCTCATTTACCTGATAACTTGTTCTTTCTCTGACAGTATCTTATGTCTTGGAATATTTCTATAAAATAAAGTTGAGGTATAATTACATGCTTTTAATGTATGAAGCAGCACAGATCTTAATACATCTTTAAGATCTTAAACATCTTAAATTCATGCAATATTAGTATTTTTTTCCTGACATGATTTCCTCAGAATTGTTAATCCTGAAAATTATCTGTATCACCTATTCTCTCCTTAACCAAGACATGCCTTTTTCTGCCTAACTTTCTAGTTCTTCAACTTATCTCCAAGAAATTGCACTGTACTGCAGTCTAAGAATAAATTGCAACATAATAAATTAAAAATAAGCCCCTGCTACAATAATACACTCTAACTTTACCTGTTCTTTTATTATAATAGCAAAGAAAATCCTATTTTAGCTATTACTGAATGCAAATATTTTGTACAACTTAGCAATACTTGCTTCATAGTGATCATGCTATGTGAAAATAGCAGTACATCATGCTATTTACTGAAAACATTGAGAACAGCCAGCTGGTCAATTAGAGAAAAACGCCATCAGACTTTCAGTATAAAAAATATTTTATTCAAGCCAGAATCTCTAACTTGGAACATGCTAATAAGCCTTCCGAAATATACAGGAAGAAAAAAATTAATTAAGTGTAAATACTATTTTCTCCAAGACTTTTTTCCTAGGCATTTTGTTTGAAATTCTTTTCTCTGGATATTCCCAACAGAAGTAAAGCACTTCCTATCTCTGTGAAACTGGTTCAACCATAAGGCTAGAAACTGATTCCTCTGACTTTTAAAGTAATTTTTTTCATTGTCTGCTAGAAAAAAGAAATGTGCTACCCAATTTGGTACCTGCATATTCCTCTCTACATAGTGATGAAGCCCTGTCATGATCAAGATGAGCAGTGGTCTGTACTTAAAAAGTCATGACTGACCTCTCAGCCACACTGTTAAAGACCATGCAAAGATAAAAGTTTTCAAGTTGAACTCAGCCGCTGTGTATGTGTTATTCCAACTGATGCAGGTATGGTGACAGATGCACATCTGCAGCTCTGATTTACATTTCAGTTCAGCACTGCAGTACCCAACTGCCTTAATTTAAGAGGATACATAAATTTGTCTTTATAAACTGAAAAGATGTGAGAGGGACAAAGATGAGAGCATTAAACTGACACCTGTTTGTAATGAAACCAAAGGACTGAATTTCAACGTTCTTGAAGTGAAAGATTAATCCACCCATTTCCCTGCCCCCCCCCTGCATTTTTTGTTTGAACTCATCTAGGGAGAACTTAAAGAGAGAGATGATACTAAGTCCATTAAATATGCTACCATGATCTTAGAGAATAACAGAAATACTTTTTGTCATGTCATTCTCCGGCTGCAACCTCCGTTTAGCTCATTGACATGGTTTAATCCCAGACAGCAACTAGGACTATGCAGCCGTTCGCTCACTCCCACTCTGACCCCCCCAGCAGGGTAGGGAGAAGAGGGAGAATAGGAGAAAAAATATAACAACAATAACAAAAAACAAAAAACCACCTCATGGATTGAGATAAAGACAGTTTAATAGAACAGTAACAGAATAAAAAAAATAATAATAACAATAAGGAGGAGGAGTTGCCCAGCCCAACCCAAGCCCCAATCCCTGCCCCCCGGCCAACCCCCAGTTATACACTGAGCATGACGTCTATGGTATGGAATATTCTTTTGTCCAGCTTGTCCTGTTTGTGCTCCCTCTCAGCTTCTATGGGAGGCTGAAAAAGTCNAAATATAACAACAATAACAAAAAACAAAAAACCACCTCATGGATTGAGATAAAGACAGTTTAATAGAACAGTAACAGAATAAAAAAAATAATAATAACAATAAGGAGGAGGAGTTGCCCAGCCCAACCCAAGCCCCAATCCCTGCCCCCCGGCCAACCCCCAGTTATACACTGAGCATGACGTCTATGGTATGGAATATTCTTTTGTCCAGCTTGTCCTGTTTGTGCTCCCTCTCAGCTTCTATGGGAGGCTGAAAAAGTCCTTGACTAATGTAAACATTACCTTGCAGCAACTAAAGCAATATGTGTTATCAACATTACTGTCATCCTAAATCCAAAACACAGCAGCTACAAGAAAGAGAACGAACTCTATCCCAGCTGAAACCAGGACACTTGTGCTGGGATGATAAGGTGCTGTTACTTCTGCTGCTTCTGCAACTGAAAAGTGTTATCACCACCTGAGATGTGCTTCTGGGATCTGCAGTGAATCCAACTCATTTTTTCACTGGGCGGAAAAAACTTTGTTGCTCTATAGGGAATGTCCATCCCATGAATGGAAAGTAGGCAGAAGAAATAAATATGTGTTTCGCTGTCTGTAACTCTACCTGATCCTACTGGGGCTTGGTGCCATCCCTTTCCACTTCGGCAAAGGATGAAGCCGAGTGCAGCTCAGTAATGCTGGAGACAGCTGGCATGTCCTCTTTCTCTGGCACTGAAGTCTTGCTGGGTCATGACTGCACTGGGCCAGCTGGGTACAAGATGGAGAAGCCTGAAGGACTTGCCACGTGCCAGTGTACTGAAAAATCATCGCATCCGACCCTGCATGAACTGTGCGTGGAAGCTGCGGCAGCTTTCCCTGCAGGAGTGGGTTCTGTGGCACTGCTGAGCCCAGCCTGGCTCCACTCTCACGTCCGCCCACGGCTCAGTGTGCCACATGCCGGCTCAGCAGCAGCCTCTCAACCACTGCGGTAGCTAAGCTGTCTGGCCCAAAATATAAAACAAATAATTCTGCTTTACTTCCTACTTTTCTCTCCTTGCTTGGAAAGTGTGTTAGACTACTACTTGCTCTCTTTCTCTTTTCCATCCAGTCTTCAGGCAGGCAACATGCCTTTTTTTTCACACCTACACTTTACCCTTTTAAAAAACACTCCTCCCAGTGTCATGTTATTTCCTGAATTTTGGCCTTTATCTCAGGGTAGGTACTCTGCAGAGGCCAGGAGCCTGGAAAAAAAACCACTAATTTCTTTCCTAATGGAAAGAATCATATCTACTACTGATACCACTTTTCACTTATACTGGCTTTTGGAGTTGGGATTCAGCCCTGCCTGCCTTCTCAACCCCAAATATTAACATTGGGACTGAGGAACTGCACAACCACGTGCTGAGTCTGATGAAACATTCCTCAACTTTAGATTCTACTTGTTTTTTAAAAAATAAATTAAAAAAAATTATCAAGGACAACATAATAACATTTCCTTATAAAATTATTCAAATCATCAAAACAAAATTTATCAACAACAAAGGTAGAGCCACCATTTCTGATTTTGGCCATGGTGACTGTAGCACTGGGAAAGGTGGGCTCTGGTGCAGCCTTATCAACATGGCAGGCCTCAGCATAATAACCTTTACCGGCAGCGCATCAGTAGGAGGTTTTTACTTATCTTGGGCATATTATCATCACAGGTGTTGCAAATGCAGAAGGTTCTGGAAAAGGGTGATGAGGAAAACATCTACCACAGAAGACAGTCCCAAATTTCTTCTTACTTCAGCAACAGGTACACTAGAAAAATCCTGTCCTTCAGCTCTTCCTGCACATGCTCCTGGCAATGGTCTTGGTGCCAGGAGATGAACTCCACTCTACTGTAAAAGCTTCTCCCCTTCCTTCCCTTCCTCTCCAGTATGCAGGGTGTTACACAGGGTGGAAATTTTAGTCTGAAAGTGGCTGATGCTGGTGACTTTTCTTTGGATACGTTTGGGAGGAGACATAAAAAAGGCTTGCTCTTCCTCATTAACATCTGGAAACACAGAAGAGGGCACCTGTCCCCTTATCCACCTTTACCTCAGCTGCTCGCATGGCAAAGCCAAAGCTCACAGCCTGTGTATTAAGAGGTTTGGATGGCGTTCCTTCCCTTGCACCTTTGTGTCCTAGAGAATATTCACTATTTATTGCTGAGGTACAGTGTGAACTTGTGATGGCTTCCTGTCAAGAAAAAATGGTGATGTGAGAGTCTGGCACCTCAACTCCTATTCTTAAAGCAAAAGAGTTGATGTTAACACTACATAGCAGAGGCATTTTGTTCAAGCACATCTATATGCTGAAGACCAGCTGCTTGTGTTTTCTCAGCATAGCACTGACAAAGATGGTTCCTTTATGGAGACTGGCCTCTCATTGTCCTGAGTAGTTCATGTTAAAATTGTTAAGATTTTCCATATTTGCTAGGCTTTGCTCAATCTCCAGCTCAGCAAGGCATCCTGCAGCCTCTCCTGAGAGCCACAGAAGAGAGTCCTGGGTGAATTTGGGTTGCCAGGGACATCTGGACGTCATCTGGTCCCTCTCACTGCTCCGAGCAGGGCAGCTTAGATCAGGTTCATTCAAGCCTTGACCTGCTTAGTTTGGCATTCTCCTGAAATGAAGAGTTCACCATTCAGTCTCGCTGACAGGTGAGAGAGAGTCATCACAAGGAGAGAGTCGTGGCTTTTCTTTCATATTTTTTTCTATAATTGTCTTTGAAATGTTCTATGCAGAAAGTCTGAATAATGTGGAGGGACTTACATCCCTTTAAACAATTCCTCACTTATTCTGCATATGAGGAGAGGAAATAGCGCTAAATATATGTTTATACATATTCTATATGTAGTATATATTTACATATATTAACATTTATCGGCATGGGAAATTGTTTTGAATTGCCCCTTTATTTGCATTTTTTTTAATTGCAATTCTTTTACAGTAGCTATAATAAATGGTCAGTTAGAATAACTAACAAGAAAACAAGTTACCAGATAGCAAAGCAATGAGAGTATCAATTGCAATATTGACTTTCAATTAACATTTAAATTTGTTATAATATCTATTATTCTCATTAACAAAATAATTATCAGTTATAAGCTCAGGTTCTACTCATAAATAATTGTATATGGAAAGATACGTATGTCTTTTAGGAAAAAAAATTAACCATACAACAATCCTATATTGAGTAACTAGGGAAAAAAAACAAAGATGGGAAAGCACATAGAACAGATAAATGTTTTTTCAGGCACATATTTTTTATTTTATAAAAAACTTGAAATCCTGATGCTTTTTTTTAAATTCAGAAGAAAAACATTTTTGCAAATACTATTTACTTTATACATATTGTATGTATCATGTATAATATATGTTCAAGATGATATGTGTATGTGATATATGTGTACACAAGTACAGCGTATACCTTACATATATGCTATGGATAGGTCTTGTATGATATAAGTATATACACACATATGGCCTCTCTGTGTGTATGTTTAAATATCAGTCCTGCAGAGTAGAAAGTTTTAGCTTCTATTATTTTAAAATTAGTAATATGATTAGCAAAATTCAAGTCATTATTGTGCATTTTTGTTGGTGCCCCCTTGAAAGAAAGTTTATTTCTGGTAAATCCGTGTTACCTGTGGCACTTCGGAATGAAATGAAAGTGTCTTCCCAGTCTTATCAGAAAATTATTATCACAGTAATTTCTGAAGTAATATCATATCCACATAGGACTGGAGACACAGATGTTGTCTTGAATATCAAACACATATATATTTTTAAAATCATAATCTAGGTTTTTATGTGGCATGCTCTGATAATGGTCTTTGGGCCCCAAACAATTTAGGACATGTAGCTGAACCTCTTCAAATTCTCAGTTCACATCAAGCAATTAAAAGAAATTACTAACAGAGGAAATCTGATGAGATTTCTTTTTTTTTTTTTTTT
>VZSF01000950.1:757153-769650 GCA_013398295.1 Chionis minor | reverse complement strand
TTTTTTTTTTTTTTTTTTTAGAATATAGCAGTTCAGAAAGTGGCACCAAAAGCAGTCAAATTGAACAGAACTTCAAGATCAGGATGCCTGCAGCACACAAAAAAACCCCACCAGCTAAATTTCACAGGGTAATTTCCTTTCTCTGTGTTTCTTATTTGCACTCTGCAATTCATGGTAAATGAAATCTAGATTACAGTAGCTAAATTTCTGCCTTTCATAAGAAAATCAGGGAAAAGCTATGAGATTTTCAAGATATAAAGGCAGAGAATCAGTTAACAGGAGATACATATACTTACAAAAATTTCAACCGACTCAGGATTGCAATGGGCAAGGAGAGAGAACATGAACTACAAGGCAGTTTCAGAATTCATGCAATTTTACTGAGCCATTAATATGATCTATGTTCTCTTTTTTTGCCACTTCAGCCACATATTTCACCATTAACATCACTTCATCACTTTGCACATAGAATATGGCTGCAGCAGGTGAGAATCAGTAGAATAGAAAGCTCTTTAATGTTAATTGGTCAAAAATTAAGTATGTAAATCACCGTGACTTCTATTCCTTCAAGGATAAAGCAGAACATAAGTTACCTGTTTTCCAATTTTGTATGCCAGTAAGCTGATATTTTGCTTCACTTAATTTATGATTTGTT
This sequence comes from Chionis minor, assembly GCA_013398295.1. Taxonomy (NCBI): domain Eukaryota; kingdom Metazoa; phylum Chordata; class Aves; order Charadriiformes; family Chionidae; genus Chionis; species Chionis minor. Next base: position 768,995 of record VZSF01000950.1, on the reverse strand, counting down.
TCATGATTATGAACCTTTGAGAAAGGCTATGAATGTGGGCGAAACAAATGGATTATCTTGGAAAGAAAGATGCATTTTGCTTTGGAGAAGACAAAAAAAAAGATCAAACCAAAAAAGCTGAATTGAGCTAGCTCTGCAATAATTTGACATTCCAGATAGGCATCTGAGTACCATGTACAGACTACACCCACTGTTCAATATATTGTACCCTCACTTCCTGGTCTCCTTTCCCTTCCGTTCAGTTCTTACTTAGGCGATAAAACCTACTACACTCATAACTGTGACACTGCCAGAGGCTTTGGTCTGGGATTTCCCGTCAGCCCCGAGGTCATCACCATGCTCAGCACGGTGTTCTTAGACTTAGCCAAGAGTTGGGAGTTTGGAACCTAACTTGTAAGGTTTAGTAGACAGCCTTTTCCCTCCCGCCTCCTTTCCCTCTGTCTTGTTTTTGTCATTTTTTTCACCTCTTTACTGCCCTTTAGCTGAGGCTTCTGAGCATCCTATGGAATCCTTCTTCAGATGTTTCTGTTGTTGAGAGTTACTACTACTGGTTATTGAGTAATGGTCTTTGCTCACAAGCCAACGCTTCCCAAGCCTGAAAGAGGCTAACGCACATTGCAGTGGTATTACCAGTGCAACGTGTAAATGCCAGCCAGCTCAGAAGTTTTTGGTCAGCTTAAACTGGGGACTGCAAAGGTAGTTCTGCTAAGAAATTATCAAGTCTCTGCAAAACTTTCAAGTTTTTACTGGCAACGTTCAGTTTCTTGCGCCCTCCGACAGGACACCAGTGTGTTCAAAATGAAGCCATTAACACAATTACAAATAATTTAAAAGTCAAAGAAGTTACCTTGAATAAGACTCAACCTTATTTCGTGGTACTTCAGGATTTAATTGACAAGATTTTCTGACTCAGTAAGATCAGCAGAAAATAAACCATCAGGATTAGCCCCTGTGAGAAAACTATTAACCTCTGGTTAAATGCACGCTGATTTAGGACTCAAAGTGGTAAACAGGAATTACCAATGATTGCTGTGAGCATTAAAAAGTGGAAGATTTGCAGTCATTTTCTCCATTTAGAACAAGTAATTTCCATTGTAAGTTCTTTCAGCACTAATTGTGGGAGCAGTTACTCAGGCTTCAGTGATGTGGAAATGAATGAACATGGTTTATGAAAAGCTACATTTTGGAGCCAGGAGGAGAACATCAAAGAACCAAATTATTGATTTTTTTTAAATTATTACATTTGTTTTGACATTTCAGTTTTGGGTGCTGCAATTTTTGCCAGGATTTATGATTAACTGATCACAAATCCTAGAGATGTAAGCAGCTAAAATTGAATATTTCTCTGGGCATGTTACACATGTGCAGTCCAGTGCAAACATTGGTACAGTAAACCAACAAGCTCAGTGATTCTTTGGTTTTTTTAAGAATCTGTGTCAACATTTCCCTTCTACTAAGCCCTGTCATAGTTATTTTCAGTTTGTGCTTTCATGAGTACTAGGAAAGTGTCAAGTGTTTGTTTCCTTAAACAGAAACCTTTACTGCCCAAATTATTTAAGTAGCTAAATTAGATGTTAAATAAACTTACATCATTATTTCTTGTGATAAGCAAGTTTGTAAAAGGATATTGGTTGTGTTGGAGTACTTTTCTGGAAGGACATTGAATGCCTTGGAACACACATGCCTACTGTCATTCCAATGAAAAAAGTCCTAGTAGGAAATAGTCAACCTGTAAAGACAAAGACCAGATGCAATTTTAGAAATGTAGTACTCTGCTCACTAATACAAGCATTTTGTTGACAAATGTTGTCCTGAACTGTCTATTCCAGTTGAAATCAGAGCTATGAATTGGTCCACGGGAAATCATAGACACCTCAAATTCCTTGTGCACTGACTGAAGTAATTTATTAAGCATTTACCAATGGCCTTGGCTCACACAATTCACATTTCTTAAGGAAGAAAGTTTAAATTTACTAAAAGCAGTCCTCGTCACCAAAACTAGAGGGACCATCCCATTTGAACACTGTCATAGGTGCCACTCCCCAGATTTGTTTGTTTAGGAGTGTACCTAATGATGCAGGATGATGAATTAAATTTTATTGGTGATGGTGATATTAATGGTGATATTTTATCACCAGCAGTTTTCAGTTACTGTCCTCAGGAAACCAAGTACAAAATTCATGGAATATCATGGGGTTTTTTTTCTACTGAAATAGCATTACTGTTGATTCCAGGCAGATTTTGGATGTGATTAATTCTATTCCAAAAGAGATTAATTAAAAATATTTGTGTTTCTGAGGTGATCCTGATACATTCAGGAATCAGAAGTTCAGTTTACAGGAAGGAAAAGAAAATTTCTTCCTAGAGCATAGTAGGCTTGAGAAAAAAAGATTAAATGTGTAGCCAGGCATTATTGCAGAGTGAGGAGAAAATCAGAAAATACTCCGATTCCTTTCAAAGCTTTTAGCCTGCCAATATCTCACTATCAAACTTTTCTCAGAAAATTTCAATGTTTAGGTAAGATAGAAATAACAGAAGATCTTCATGCAATACTTTCAGTTCTGATTAAAGTAAAAAAGTTTTAAAGTGTTCATTTTTCATGACAAAAAAAAAATGGACTCCAGTTTTAAGTCTAAACTTTTCCCCCTTATTCTCTAAGTATACAGATGAACATACCCATAAATCTTTATTCATTAAGGCTGACAATTAGAACTTAAAGGCGCTTGAACAATGGGCATATTTTCTTACTGGCAAAGAGAGCAAATTCACTAATTTTATCATCATGTCACATGACAGTGCCACAGCACTAAGATTATATGAGTAGCTGCCTGTTCAAGATGCAGACAACCAAGGGGAATTTTAACTGACCCCATTGATTTTTAGGGAGTCATTAACTCAGGTGGTTTACAAATAGAATGGTACTTCACCATTCCGGGAGACTCAGTCAAAGACAATATGTACCATGTGATGTTATTTTTTGTCTACATAAGCACTTGAAAATGGATGCACTTAGATGAACTATTCAGAATCTTGCTTTTATCTTTCATAATACCATTCTGTCCCCAAGAGCAGGATATACATTGTTTTTTTAACATGCTACTAACATGAAATTATTTTTTTTTATTCCCCAACTAATTCAACAGTTTGGACTGTTCAGACTGTGATTCAATAAAGCTCTGAAAATATTCCTGAACAAATTTCACTAAATCATATACATGTTCAGCTATGCCTGTTATTCCCAGTCATCTGTTAGATATAAATGAATGTATTTTGATAGAAAAAATATCTTAAAGCTAGAAAGACATTATAGGATTTCTTTTGGAAAAAAAAAAATTATTCTGACAGCTATTTCCTAAAACAGCAATGAGAGAAAATAATTTACAGTTAGACAGCTGAGCTCTTATAGTTGGCATCGTTACTCTGACACACAGAAAGGCCCCTGAGATTAATTATCTACTGTAAAATATCACTGTTTCTTTGTGCTTCTTTTGCTGTTTAATAACTGGGTTTAAAGAGATAGTAACTGACCAGAAACTTTTTTAGGTACCTAGACAGCTCCATGTAGTGTTCTTCAGATAATTCAGTATCTTGTCTTTAGAAATTAAGTTGTAAGTACTTGTTCTTTAAGATTACTAAAGTGTACTTATTTTGATTAACAGCTCGAACTCATGGATTCTCATCATGAGCCCAATTACCAAAACTGTATTATTCCCTTATAGCATGAGTCACTAACGCATGTGCCATTCATGTGGAGCCCAAATTATTCTGTCAGGCATTTAAATTTGAAACATCTGAACTTCAGTTTTCTGTATTCCATATTATCTTTTGAATTTATCATTCTTGCTAGGTGTTACCTCCATCTATTTATTTTTTTTAGTTATTGTGTTATTCTACATAAATTAATAATACAGTAATAGTTAGGAAAGTGTTTTGGTCCAGATTGTCCTGGATGTGAAAGGTTCCTGAATCTGTGGAAAGCCTCATTTTCTTCAAAGCAATACTTTCTAACCATAGGACAAACACTGCATTCTGTGGTCAAGTTCATCCCTGGGCTTAAGGAGAGGAGGGAAAGAAAGAGGGAAAGATTTTTTGAGTCCTCCACTAAATGCTACTCAGTTGAACGTAGGGATACAGCACAACATTATTTGTAACAACATGATACTGTAATAAGCTTATTAAGTAGCTCAGAATATGCTGCTATTAATACCTATTCTTTCAAGTAAATGTGGAGCTTTTTCTGCTCTATAAAGAGATTCTGCAGTATAAACAGATTCTTCTTGCAATTCTTTGGTTCTAACTGAAAAAGAAATGTAGCAATCTCCTGGGGTTTTCTTTGGATTTAAAGAAAGCCCTAAGGTTTCCTTTGAAGGGGGATTCCTGGAGACTGGCTGGTATTCAGTGAATTTCAGACTGTGGGGTTTAAACTGACAGAAACAATCTTGTAAGAAGGGGAGCTGTTATCGCATATCCTTTTCCTATGTATATCATAGTCCAATAGATGAGTAATTGAATGTTTTTATTTTAGATGTTTCATATATTGCAACAGTAGTTATTCTGGCAGGTTACCCAGTCATTATCAGTAGAGCATTTAATTAATTTCCATATGTGTTTAAGCTCTATATTTTAATTCTATTAGTTTGTTTTCATATTCTGATTGTTACTGTGTTAGGGATGCCTCTAAGACATGAGTAAAATTGCTATTGGTTTTTTCTTAATGACTATCTGTATCACGGGTGTATCTAAAAAGTGTAATATTATCTATACTTGTCTGAGAATTATTAAAGAACAGGTTCTTTAATTAAAAAAATAATTATTTCATTAAAATGTTATACCTTGCATATTTAGAATACTGATGTATGCATAGGAATCTCTTACAGTCATAAAGAGGTGCAGGCCAAAACCTGTAGCCTTGATAAGGTGGATATTTCACTGTCTTATCAGAGTGTCTCCGAGCATGTAATTCACAGTTTTCAAGGAATAACCCCATGGGCCTTCAGTAGTGCAGTAAAGATTTACTCTTCTCTTTAGAAACTGTTGCACTGGCTAAGCAGGGAAGGTTGCTTCATGGAAGGACAATAATAGTGAGACAGCAGGAGGAAATGCTGCACTTAACTTACCCGTATCTGCACTTGATAAAGAGGGTTCCTAACAACATTAGGAAGTTTGCAGTGAAAAAAATCACCCTCATGACAGTCCAAACTAAAACTGACCCTGAAGAACTGCATCAGGATTTTAGGACTGAATAAAAATTGCCAATGAAATTCCATAAGAAAAATAAAACATGGGAGCACAGACAACACCTTACACAAACCATTATGGTTCAAAAGCAGCTACCACTGCTTAGGAAGGAGACCTTAATCATTGCAGACATCAGCACACTGTTCACAGAGTGTTCAAAATCATTACCGAGAACAAAACAGAAAACAGAGGTATCACACTGTATAAATTCATTGCTACCACATCTTGTGTACCTCTTGCAGTTCTTACTTGACCAACCTCCCCATCAACCAGAACTACAGTAAAGGTAACAAGGAGGGTCAGAAGTATTCAGGACTTTCCACAGAAGAGAACAGTTGCAATGCTTCTGTCTAAACAGTAGAAAACTGAGGGATATCATAAAACCATGAACACTAGAGAAAGGGAACAAGAAATAATGCTTCGCTTTCTGCTTAGATGCTCCTTAAATCATTGAATAACAGAAGTTATTAGAGTCATAAGACCACTTAGGTTGCAAGAGACCTTTAAGGTCATTGAGTCCAATCATCAACCTAACACTGCCAAAACCACCACTGAATCATTTCCCTCAGCACCATGTCTACCCGTCTTTTAAATACCTCCACAGATGGTGATTCCACCACTTCCCTGGGCACCCTGTTCCAATGGCTGATAACCCTTTTCATGAAGAATTTTTTCCTAATATCCAATCCAAACCTCCCCTGATGCAACTTGAGGCCATTTCATCTTCTACTATCGCCTGTTACTTGGGAGAAGAGACCAACACTCCTCGCTACAACCTCCTTTCAGTTATTTGCAGAAAGCAACTCTACACAAGAAGTTTCTTTTCTCCAGGTCTTCCTCTTCCTGTTGCCAGGAGATGGGTGCCACACTCTGATGTTACCGTGACACAACACAGGTGTCACGGTGACGTTGGAGAACTTCCTAGGCAGCTGGCACCACAACCCTTCATCCTGCTGACCGGCAGCACAAAGCCTGTCTGGTTGCGGAAAGAGCCACGTCTGGAAGTTGCAGGCAAGCTATGAACAGACAAATTAAAATGGAGCCACCTTCACCAGAGACAATCTGGGCTTCTGACCCAGAGGAGCCAGATTGGTGGGCGGCTTCAACCTCTCACGCACATTCAGGAGGTGATACAGAAGCAGCTTGGGATGCTGCCACCAGACCTCTCAATGAAGAAACCATGCTCCAAGGTCTGTCTGATGAATCCTGGGTCCCCATCATGATATTTGGTTTCACCAAGACCTGTGAAAAGCCTAGCCAGCCTTCAGCCAGCTCCTTCCTCCTTAAGCTCTGGAAGATCGTAGGCAGCCATCACTTCCAGTCAATCTGGTGGGGCGATGATGGAAACTGCATTGTGATTGCAGAAGAACTCTTTACAAAGGAAGTGCTGGAGAGGAGAGGACCTCTGAAGATCTTTGAAACAACATCCATGAGACGCTTCATTGCCCAACTCAGACTCCATGGATTCTGCAAAATGGAAGAGGATTCTCGCATATCTGCCACCATCAAGGAGCTGCAAGCAATAGCAGCAGCAGGGTCTGCTCTGGGCAAGGTACGTCACTTCCTCCACACACCCCCCAGGACGTTTTGGAGGGAGGGGTTCACGTTCAGATAAAATAAGCCTTGACAAGGCAGGAGGTGGGGATGGGAGCAAATGGCCTGATTGTGTCTCATGGGACATTTTCAGAAATCCTCAAGGCAGCATTTCGGAGGAGCTAAAATGCTGACAAAATACATTTTTGGTACTTCTGCTTACTTTGAATATGTGAAATGGAAAGACAGTCCCATCATATCGTACTTTTGTTGTGCTTGCTCTGTATGCTCAGCAGCACCAAAAGTTTACATCTTCTTGTAGCACTGCTGAAAGCTGACCAGAAACACATCGGCATCCGCGATATTCCCAACATGGCCTTCCACGCTGAGGTGCCATAAAACTAGCAGCATTTGGGTTTCTCCATCGGTTTTTAGGCTTTGGAAAACCCCACACTTCTCTGCTCCTAATAGCCAACAACACAAGGGTGATTATTACTTAACAAAACCCTACCCTAACATTTTAGTCAGCTGAAACTTGAGGTTTAAAATGCCCCAGAGACTCCTTTTTAATACCCAGGTTTGTCTTGGCTGATGCAGATGCTTAGTTATTGGATGTCTGTCTTTCTCCTTCTTGAAACGATGGCAACTAACTCCTTTGCATTTTGTAGCTGCTCTTCTACTACAACCCCTTTTTTAAGAGAGATTACCCCAACCTCCTCGGGATGTTTACAGAAAGTGCTGGCAAGAGAAAGACAGCCCCAGCTTCATCCCCACTGGGCCCCAAGAGGAAGGAAGGCCATCTGAGAAAAAGACGACATGACGGTCAACCAGCAGTAGGAGCTGCTGTGGAGGACAACACCCCCCAGACATCTGCAACCACCAGCTCCACACACTCTGAGCCACAGGCTGACACCACCGCCCAGATGGGCAGTGCTGGCCCAACCCCACCAAAACAGCACTGCAGCCACTGCCCTGCACACACCCAGGAGGTGGCTCCTGCTCCATCCAAGGCCTCATCACGCTGTGCCACATCTCCTGCCCCAACCAATCTCTTCACACCAGCCACGGGATTCCCCACACTTCCATCTGGGCAGCCAAATTTCGCTGCCATGCAGGTCCCCGAGCCTGGTCTGCCTCCATTCTGTACTCCATGGATGGCAATGGGCACGCTGGCAGCAGCTTCTGCTGTTCCCATGCCAGGGCCACTGCGCGGCCAAGCTCCAACCTGCTGCCACTGCCCAGCCTGCACCTACAGACCAAATACCGCAGCTGCCGGCAACAGGGTTGGACCCCAGTGGGTGTGGGAATAGAGATAGGTGAGATCTCGGGTAGCAGGTTGGCATTATAGAGGTAGAAATATATAGTATAGGGATAAGTAACAATAGTACACTGCTTGTTGTTCTCAGTAATAAATCTTTTCACGTTCTCCTGTCTCTGCAGTCTCACAGTCACTCTCTTGGCACCTGAGGTGTGGGGTGCCTTCATGGATATGAAGAGTTTGGCTCCAGCCCGGGAAAGCCAAAGCCCCCAGCCACTAGCGCTGCACTCAGCAAAACCCACCAACAGGCCATCCTGGGGCTAGTCCAGGAGCTGCACCAGCACCCAGGGTCACTCAAACCAAACCAATCCCTCACAGCTCCTGGGAGAAGTGGGGCTGCGGGGAGCAGACCTGGGTTTCTCCTGCCCGTCCTACATTCCCTCTGGGGATAACCACCGCACTGCAGCTGGCAAAGCGATAAATCTGTCCTGCAGGAGTCACAACTTGTACTCCCTGGAAGAACAACCTCTTCCATCAGTACAGAATTATAGAGCCAATCATAGGCAAAACTATTACATCATACCAAAAGCATCACTGAGCTATATGTTTCTCCTTTTCTTAAACTCTCATGAAACCAGGATGTGCTACATAGGCCTTTGATGTGAGAATCGCAATACTTCTCACCTCTTGCAGTCTTTCAGGAGCAACCTGCTCCAGCATGATCTGTCCACCAGCTGCATTCCTTTAGGGAATACCCACCTACACAGTGGGGTTCTGCAGGGGCTGCAATGTGGATACTAGCTCCACCATGGGTCCTCTCCAGGGGCTGCAAGGAAACACCTGCTCCACTGGGGTCTCTCCTGAGGCCAATGGGGCATCTCTGCGGGGGCATCTGGAGCATCTCCTCCCCTCCTCCTGCTCTCCCTTGAGGGTTCACAAGGCTGTTTCTAACACTTTTATCCCTCACTCCTCACCGCCTTTCCTCACTGAGCCATGCAGCCCCCCACCACTTCCAAAACCTTGACACCTGCACTCAATACAATTGGTTACTTTTCAAGTACCTGAGGTCAGAATTGATTAAAAATTATTCCTTACACCCTTTGCATTTCACAAAGAAATCCATGCATATTCACAGAGAAGGCTTTACTAGAACTTCAAACTTCCTCCCTCCAACGTTTCATTCGTTCTTTCAGAGCAGACGTGTTTCAGTACTGTCTAAATGCTTGAAGACTGATAACAAGGCAGAAAAAACCCCAAACTCCTTTCACTAATTATAAAGACCAGTGATATGAAGATAGCACTGGCCTATAATTCCATATAAAGTCTCTGATTATTTCAAGTAATAAGCCAATTAATACACTCAGATTATTCATGAATAATGTAGGAGAAGAAAAATAGAAAGCATTGCCGTCTTTGAAGAGCTTGCTTGCTCTAATCCAAGAGCTTTTTTAAAGATCATTTACTGTACATCGGTACGTTTTTAGATCAAATACTGCCATCAGGTACAGAAAGCTCTCCAGTAAGGGACACGGCTAGTAAATTACAACAGTGAAGGGCCTGATCAAGAGATGTTTGATGGAAATTCAGTACCTGCTTGATGTTGTGCAACACTGAATTAAAGAAAAACACTGAGTGTAAGTTTGGACTCTAGCACTGGTGTACAGTCAGAGGAGGTTTTATATAGCACTTTTTGTGTTTTCCTTCTGAGCCTTTGGTGGCATTTGGATGGTTAGGCACGGCTTAGTGCAGAGTTGTTCTTGCATCTCACCAGTACTAAGTGAGCCTCTTTGTCCTGGTTTGAGGTAAAACAAAACCAATTTTGTTCAGTAACTTTACCTTCTAACTAGGCATCTTCTAACTGGTGAAATTAACAGTATGTCATGCAGAAAACTGCTTTCTCAGAGTGATAAGACCCACGTTTATAGCTGATGCCAAGGCACGGTATGTAGGGAGGCTCCTGCTTATACTCATTGCTATAACACCCCAGGGCAGACAACTTTGTTATTTGTCCTGTTGGAGGGTTGGAAGCGGAAAAGCGTAGAGGGGTCCCACCTGTGGGGAGGAGTGGACAGGACAGGTGATCCAAAACTGACCAACACGGTATTCCATCCCATCTGCATCATGCTCAGGATAAAAACTGAGGAACCAAAGGGTCAGCACTCTTTCTTCAATGGCCAGCATCCAAGGACAACTCCATCTGTTTGTCTGCTTTTGATCCTGATCCATGTGTTCCTGAATCCAGATCTGGAATCCAGTTCCTGTCTGTCACTGAGTCCAGTCTGGGACTCCCCAGTGCCTGCTGGTGATGTGACTGTTATCCTGGGAGCTTGATGTGGTTTTGTATATATTTCACTATTTTCTTTTTATTATTTTATTCTTTATATTTCATTAAAGTAGTTTAGTTCTTACTAAACTAGTCTCTCTTGTTCTCCCTCTCCTGTTCTGCAGGAGAGAGGGAACATCTGTCACTCAGCTTGCTTGGGCCAAGCCAGCCCAAACCACGACAGATTTATTGGCGCCCAAGTGGGGCCCAAGCAGGGCTTGACCAGAGCTCTGAGAGATTGCCCGAATAGTTTGAATTCCAGCTGGCTCAGAGATTAGAACATACAGCTCACATCATGTTGCTCTTAAATCAAAGGTTATATTGTGCCTTTAGAGAGCTTTCTTTAAGGTCAAAACATGGAACTCCGCTTAGCCTGCCGAATGTGATGCAAGGTTTATTTAACCTTTGTGTCTTTATGCGAAGGTGTAAATGTGCTGGTTTGGTGTGGTTTGCAATTCAGGTGTTGTTATGGTTTGAGAAAACCCGTCATAATTTATTGTCGCTTAGACAATTATTCTCTCACCCGATGACCCCTCCCCACCCAGGAAGGGGAATCGGGAAGAAAACAACAAAACCCAGGGATTGAAAGATAAGCAGATTGAATAAGATAGAACTAGATAATTAACAGTACTAACACAAAGGAACCCATATTGATCCCATTATCCATATATACTATGCAAGGATTATACTCAGACAACTCTTATCAGTATGAACAGCAGTGGACAGTAAATGTCGGACGCTGTGAGTGCTACGGCTTCGGGAGGAAGGGAAGGGCTCAGGGATCCTGCAGTGGTACAAGAAGTCCTCTGGATCGCCACCACCGAGGGAGAGCCGTCAAGGCGGAGAGCAAGGGGGGAGCGCAAGCAAGGTGGAACCCCCCAACTTTGCAGCAAACTTCCTAATTTATATTGAATGTGACGTTCATGGTATGAAACAATCCTGTTGGCTAGCTTGGGTCAAGTGCCCGGGTCTCGCTCCTCCTCATCCCTGCACCTGGCGAGCCCGAAAACACTGAGACCTTGAAACCCACACACGGTAGCTGGCTGTACAGTAAATATCTTCACAAATTCAGACACTTGAGTCTTACACAAATACAGCTTTCCCAGCATTAGGAAAGAAATTAGTCCCGTGTCGCTGAGACCAGATGTAGAACATGGTTACTTGGGTAACAGTTCTACCAGTTCTACCTGGCTACTGCGGGCATTACGGGATAGAGTCTGTTACTGACGTCACGTTGGGTTTTACCCGGGGAGCGTTTCCTTTGCCCTCTGGCGCTGATGCCAAAGTGACACCAGCAGAGCCGGGGTATGCAAACCCCTGCCGCTGTTTCCACGAGGGCTGCCACTTCCCCCAGGCCGCGCCTCTGCCGCCGGTTTCGCGACGCGCGCCGCTGGGGAGGGTTTATGCTGACACACCGGGGCAGGGGTCGCTCCAGGGTAACCCGCGCTACTGCCACTCAGACCCCAGGAGCCAATCACCGTTCCGGATTG
>VZSF01000950.1:680870-757132 GCA_013398295.1 Chionis minor | reverse complement strand
CCCCCCGCCGCGGCCCCCGCTGCCCCCACAACGGACCCGGCCAAAGTGACTCCGCAGCGCGGCCCGGCTCGGCCCGGCCTGAGCCGTGTCCCCGCCGGCACCGTCCGCTCCGCAGCCCGCGGGAAAGGCCCCACCAGCGCCCGCCGCCCCCGCAAAAGTCACTGCGCTTTGGTTGTGACCAAAGTGCAGGACCCGGCACTTGGCCTTGTTAAACGTCATCCCATTGGCCTCCTGGAACATTCTTTTCAGATGTGCCCTCCCATTTTTATGGCATAGTCTCATCTCATGTTTTATTGAGCATTTATGCCAATTGAGCAATAATGGCACAGAATAAAGTAGTTAAAATATATTCAGTACCATTTTTCAAGCTTTCTTCTCGCTACTGACCATATTATGTTGTTTAGCTGGTATGGTAAAATATGGTAAATCTTTACAATTTTTTAAATTCTAAAAAATGCCAGAGTCCTGGCTTCTGCTGAAGTCATGATGATTTTTCTACAGATTTCTCTTAAGCCACATTTTTAATCTATATATGTTCTTCAGAGATACAACCATCTCTTTCCTGACTTTCTGGTGACAAATGGCTTTTTTCAGAACTTGAAAAAAAATTTCTAAAAATGCATATTCACAGAGAAGGCTTTACTAGAACTTCAGACTTCCTCCCTCCAACGTTTCATTCGTTCTTTCAGAGCAGACGTGTTTCAGTACTGTCTAAATGCTTGAAGACTGATAACAAGGCAGAAAAAACCCCAAACTCCTTTCACTAATTATAAAGACCAGTGATATGAAGATAGCACTGGCCTATAATTCCATATAAAGTCTCTGATTATTTCAAGTAATAAGCCAATTAATACACTCAGATTATTCATGAATAATGTAGGAGAAGAAAAATAGAAAGCATTGCCGTCTTTGAAGAGCTTGCTTGCTCTAATCCAAGAGCTTTTTTAAAGATCGTTTACTGTACATCGGTACGTTTTTAGATCAAATACTGCCATCAGGTACAGAAAGCTCTCCAGTAAGGGACACGGCTAGTAAATTACAACAGTGAAGGGCCTGATCAAGAGATGTTTGATGGAAATTCAGTACCTGCTTGATGTTGTGCAACACTGAATTAAAGAAAAACACTGAGTGTAAGTTTGGACTCTAGCACTGGTGTACAGGCAGAGGAGGTTTTATATAGCACTTTTTGTGTTTTCCTTCTGAGCCTTTGGTGGCGTTTGGATGGTTAGGCACGGCTTAGTGCAGAGTTGTTCTTGCATCTCACCAGTACTAACTGAGCCTCTTATACACTGTATCTCACGAAGGAGCAAGCTGAAAAATGCATTCTTGTTTTACCATAATGCTAACACATACCCCCTTTGTTGTTTCTAGTTTCCTTTACTGACAGTTTTAATTTTGGTGCATTTCCTGCCAAAATGAAAGTCATATTTTATATTTATTACATTCTAGAGCTGCAACAATTTAGAGGCACAAAAGAAACATCAGGTAAATGAAGAGAAGATCAACTAAGAAACTGGTATTACCCCTACATGGCAAGAAAGTACAGTGCATAGAAGTTGCCCAGTCAGGACACAGATTTTCTACCTGAAAAGAACATATCATAAGGTAAGAACACCTTTTATCCAGCTCACAGATACCAACATTTGTTGCACCGCAAAGACTGATTTCTCCTCTGCAATTGGGCTTGATTTTCTCCAACTTTTCCTTGGAGAGGTAACAAGAAAATGGATAGCTTGCTCTTTTTCACTGCTATAACTTTTGTAGCTCTTGAATACTTCTAGGAAGAAAGTGTTTTGAGATTCCCTGGTTCATCCTCAAGTTCTGCAGAAGTACTACAATTTTCTGATACTTTTACAAAAGTTTAACAAAGATGCAGCTATGAACTATATCGCTACAAGTACCATTTCTCTTTAACTTTTAATTTAACTCTAACTGAATACTGTATCGTTTCAGAGAAATCCCAAATGTTTGAAGTTTTTCTAAAATTCTTTGTTGATTCAGTGAAATTTTAGGTGTGCGCTTATTCCTTACTATATGGGGTCTCTCACTGGAGCTGGAACAACGAGCTATTTCTGAATCGGCATCTTCTTTCCGAATGTAAAAATTGAAAACACAGAATAATTCATGCTGGAAGGGACTTTAGGACGTCATATATTCCAGCCCTCTGCTCATGAAAGTCGTAGGGTAAAGCTGCAAACCAAACTTCTTGTATTCTGAGGACTCTTTGACCTAAATTCTATTTTAGGGTTCAATGTTGTTCTTGGCATTTCAAGGGTTCCACAACCATTTCAGGAAAACTTACAAATTAAAGTTGTTTAATCTGTTTTCTTTTAAGTTCTCATGTTTAATGGCAACTTTTGGAAGTGCAGAATCAGCTGGTTATTTCTTGCTGAAGGATGTGAAAAAATTCCTGCCTTTTGGAAAGTTTCTTGGGTATCTAAATTCTTGTTTGAGGAAATCTGATGCTTATTCACTAGACAGAAAATGGGAATGTTACTATACACCTCCATTTTTCTGCCCAGTGTTCTCCAATGCTTGAAAATTCTCCTAACTGCTCATTTTTAAGGATTCATTAATATTTTCTTTGAATGATGGAAGAACTTATTTTAAACTATGAAATGCTTTTTAATTCCTACAAATAATATGAAAAATGTACTTACACAAAAAAGGAAATTACCCACATTAAAAAATAAATGAGATTAGAGTAACACAGAAAATTATTTCCTTCTCAACAGAGCACATATCTGCACACATACCTTCCTAAAGCACAGTCAAAAATTTCAGAGCCCAATGAAAGCCAAAATTAATTTAGATGTTGAGCAACTGAAATTAATTTTTTTTCAAATATTCATTTCATAAGCTATCATATTACACAGGTTCTTGTTTGTTAGTACATTGTATAGTCTTCAAATGGGGGAGGGAGAGCTGCTAAGTAATTTTATGACTTCTTTTCACAGGCTTCCTACTTCCGTTTAGACTATAAGCCAAACCTGGCCCTGTTCTGAACTTGTTTCTCTCCCTTCCATCTCCGTCTACCCTTAAAGTCCATCAGGGTCACTAGGAGCTTCTGAGCAAAAAAGCGCTAAATTTCATCATAACGCCTAGACTATGAAAGAAGTCAAAGACCTCCTCAAACTCTGGTGAGAAAAGGTAGTGCAAGCTACATTGTCAAGTCAAATACAGGAATGCTTCCAGAGGGAAACAGTGGGGAAAATGCAAGAATTTAGCTAAATCAGGGATTGAAAGCGTAGCAGAAGAGAAGATAATTAAAAATCTCGGAGCCTTACCTATTCTATTATAGTCTCTGTGGAACATCTCTGTAAAGGCTGAGATAAGTATTTGATGGCTCTGTGTAGGATCCATAGGGTTTTGACAGCAAAATGACAGCGAGAAAAAAAAAAGTTTGATGAACTGTGGGAAATTTTTTTAATATTTAATTACAGGATAGGTAAAGAGGAAAAAAGGAAATAGAGCCTTGAGCTATGAGAATATTAGTGCACCAAACAGTGGCCCTGTATGTCACTGGTCTCCTTGTGAGTTTACCCACATTGAAGCTCCCTGCAAAGTACATTATTTTGCAGTGAGGATATCTAGCAGCAGCACACTTTGATTCAAATCTCAGTGATGTACTGACATAGCAGTGATGTTGCAAGCCAGTAAAGCTTTGCACTACTACTCTTCCCTCGCGTAGCCAGAAGCAGTTCCAGACATGTTTTCCAAACTGAGGCAGTACTCATCAACAGTTATTTCCACGCTGTTCTGCATTGTCTGAGCCCTCTATAAGTTCTGTCTCACTTTGTAAAATAATAACTCTTAAGCACAGGATATCTTAAAAGTAACTCACGTGTTGCTTTGAACTTCTCCTGGTTTATATGTACATTGCCTATGCAGTACAGAATGTCTTTGCCTGATGTAGTTCAGAACATGTATACATTCTTGTGAAATAATCTGATTAATTGACATAGTCCTTGCTTACTTATTAAAATGAGGCATTATTTCAATCTATTTCACCAGAATAACTGTAGCACTCCTAATTACATCTACCTGAATATTAGCATTTCCATTGTGTGAGACCAAAGGAATGATATATGGGTCTGGAATGTGTAAAACCACAGCCACACAAACCTTTGAGTGCAAAATGCATGGCAGTTCTCTCTTTTCCTGTATACATTTTCTAAATAAGAAGGAGAGAGATAGGACTTTCCCCTGGAGACCAGGGAGAAAGACTGGAGCAAAGACAAGCTACCCTTGGTGGAAGACGAGGTCAGAGAATACTCAAGCAAACAGAATGTACATAAGTCAGTAGGCGCTGATGGGATGCACCCATGAGTGCTGAGGGAGCTGACTGAAGTCATTACAAGGCCACTCTCCACAGTCTTTGAATGATTGTGATGACTGGGAGATATGCCTGAGGACTGGAGGAAAGCAAATGTCATTCCTATCTTCAAGAATGGCAAGGAGGACCCAGGGAACTACAGGCTAGTCAGCCTCACCTCCCTGTGAAAGTAATGGAGCAACTAATCTTGAAAACCATTTCCAGACACATGAAAGACAAGAAGGTCAGCAAGGCTAGTCAGCATGGATTTACCAACAGGAAGTTATGCTTTACCACCATGATAACCTTCTATGATAAAATGACTGGCTTGAAAGAAAGGCAGTAGGTATTTTCTACCTAGACCTCAGTAAGGTTTTCAATGCTGTCTGCCATAAGATCGTCAATAAAGAAGCTGATGAAGCACAGGCCAGATGAGTAGACAGTGAGGTGGATTGAAGACTGACTGCATTGCTGCGCCCAGAGGGTGATAATCAGTGGAACAAAGTCTAGTTGGAGGCCAGTAACTAGTGGTGTTACCCAGGGGTCAACACTGTCCAATCCTGTTCAACATCTTCGCTACTGATATGGATGATGGGGCAGGTTGTGCCCTCCACAAGTTTGCAGATGACACTGCTTCCCTACCTTGCATTACAATAATATCTATTAAATGGCATGCATAGGGACAATTTCTCCTGATCCAAACAGTTTTTAGTATTGTGTACATTACCAGATTATTTCATTTCCCTACAGTGATAATTAGTACAAGTTAAGAGGTAAACTTCATCTTATGTTGAGTAAACAATTCTTGGAGTAAACATCTGTTCATACAATCATAATTAAATGTGGTAGATATTTCATACTAAGCTTTTTTTTTCTTTTTCTTCCCCCATTCCCCATTGCATGATTCCAGAGATGACAGCAATTAGCAGTTTACGTCTTCCTTATACTTTTCCATTCCACTAAACAGTAACATTTCTGAGCGTGCTATAGAAAACTACTGATTTAGGCATCAACTGAAAGATCAGCTAGTTCCTTGATGGCAACTGTTTTTGACTCCATCACATGACTTATACTGTGTTTTAAAGATACAACTTTATTTTCTCAATTTTTCTCAATTTTATCAATTACTATCCTGAAAAATCCAGTAGTGCACCAGTGGATGCCAAAGTTTAAACTTTTTAAAGGTGTATTACTTTTTCAAGGGTTGTCAGTGAGCCACAGGGAACAGTTGTGTGCCTCTGCCCTCCCTCCAGATCTCTAAGGTTCTGTCTCCCCAAGGACTCCTTGCTTCTGTTCCAGCTGTATGTCTAGAACCATTGAAAGCCAGAGATGTAGAGGCTGACACAAGGACAGCAAGTCCTTGGCAAGCCAAGGCCTGAAGAGAATAAGTATGATCTCAACCTGTGGTGCAGTGGTGATTAGCAGAAACTATTCCGTTCACAATGCAATGTTAGAATTAGAAGGAAATATTTCAACTTGAGTGAAATATCCACTTGATAATTCCTTCCTTCTTCCCCACCCAACCCTGATCATTTCTGAAGTACCTACTAGGTCTCCAGTGGTAGATATAATAGGAATATGCTCCTGTAGAGCCAAGAGCAAAACACTATTTGGAATGCTAACTGGAAACATATTTGAGAAATTAATTGTGTCCTGGGCGATTTCTTTATTTATTCATTTATTTTTAGACAAAATGTGAAAGACAAATATATAGTGCTAATTGTGTGAAATGTGTTCTATAGGGAGTATTTCAAGAAATGCACAAAATTAAGGACATTTACAACTGAAAATCTAGACTAGTGGTTCCTGACCTTTGGCTTGGAGATAAAGTTGTTTACACCATCTTTTGAAGTTGTTAATAGCCACTGGAAATTAGAATGAGAAACAGACTATGATTGCTGTAGGGTATGTTTACACTTCAGTTTTCCTTCATGTTTTAAAGCAAGCCAATAGGCTAAATCGGTCATTGCTAAATTACGTACATTTCCACACAAGTTAATGATGATGGCCATTGCAATCACATGATGGAGATACCTTTAAATTGTTCTACAGCTGTTCACTTGTATACCTTGTTATGTCATTACACCGGGAATTATTATAGAAAAATGGATACACTGGAAACTTTGTCTTACTGCTGCTACCATATTTTCTGAGATAATTTTGCCTCTGTTCTTCCTGTTCAAACCATAAGAATCTCCTCTGAAAGAGCACCAGGCAAGCCTGGATATGAACTTTCTGTTACTATTATGGCAGGAGGTCAGATGCTTGCTGGCCTATGGGATGCTAACCAGGTGGACAGCTGATATGACCTACGCAGTACTAGGTCCGTGGTGTGGCTTGTGGCAAAGAAAATCTCTGCATTGCAAAATGGAAATTTTACACCTGAGAGATTAATTTTGACATTTGCATTGTTCTCCGTAGTGTTTGGGAGAGGTGAGATCCGTCATTCTGGCATATCATTCCCTATGGCAGCATCTTGCCCTCTACATGGCTTTTTTTGGTTGCAGCGCCATGAGGTCTGTAAGATGCCAGTAACAGTAAGAATGCTGGGTGTGTGCATCCATAACTGGGCACAGATTTCTTCTAAGGGACATTTTCTCCAGAAGCAGTCATAGAATTTTTTTGTCAGCTAGTAAGGAACAAGTTGGGATACCTTAGGTTGCTCTGACAAGTACGGTCAAGTAGCCAGGGAAAGGAGGCGTGAAAAAACAATGCACTGTCCCTCGAATATGATCCCTTGCACACTTTATTGTGTTTGACCCCAGATTTCAATGGAGGTGTGAAAAATCAATGCACTATCCTTGGAACGCGGTCCGTTGTCCACTTCACTGCATTTGACCCCAGATTTCAATGTTGTCCCAGAGTACAGACTGTCTTCATTTGCCTCACAATACCTAGTGTGTGTGCACAATGTGTTGTACACTGATGTCTTTTCAGATGAAGTTTTGGGTGACCTCATTACAATATGAGCACATTAAACAATTTTTTTCTGGCCACTGGTTGTTGTCTTTGACCTTCATTCAAGTAGCTGTCATTTTCCTGAAACAGCACTATTCTATGTTTCTGTCAGAAGTTACTCAACCATGTTTCTCTATGTGTTCCTACTGGGAAATTCTCCAGGCAGCAACTCTTCTTCCAGTATAGTCAGACCAAAAATTCAATTTATTCCAGTCCCCAGGTTACCCTGTGTTCCCAGGACTAGGATTACAATATCTTCTTTTTCTTGAGTAGCAGCTCTAAGGAGTAACAAAGTGCACTGCAGACCAAATAGTGAAACAGTTGTTTCCCAACATGCAAGACCAGAAGTTTATAGTTTTTTGCAGCCTTGGGCTCTCTAGGTTAAAAGAGATTTTGGAAAAGAACATTGCAGGGTTCAGGTAGCAAAGGAGGACTGGAGCTTGCAGGCTGTTGGTTCTTTATATTCTGTGGAGAGTGGTATTTAAATCAGGGTATCCTCTCATGGTTTTTTTGGTTTGGTTTTTTTGGTTTTTTTTTAATGTGACCGGAAAGTGGTGTTTTGTGGAACTTTCGTCCCTAGCATGTGACACATGCTTCAGGTAGTAAGATACTCTAAGTAACTCAGGTGCCATCACTCAGTACAATTTCCAGTGTCCCAGTTGAAGTTGGAAAATGCTAATCCAGACAAGTGAGACTGCAAAATCACACAAAATAGACGGGAGAATCAAAGATGTGAAATTAAATTATCAATCAATAAAACAGAACAGACTCCAGCACATATTATTTTTATAAGTGAAGATACAGTTTTCAGATACAGAGATTTCAAAGAGAACCATCCAGATTTCTCAAGAATTTTACAGAATTATTGCCATAAAACTTGAAATTTCGTTGGTGCAGAATGAGCTAATTGGTACTGTAATTTATGGTAAATGGCAAATTTCCCATGCCATGAAATGTAGTTAAAATACTATTGGGATTTTTTTAAAATAGTAAAATGACAAAACACAGTTGGCTAAGAGGATTGTCTAAATAAAATTGTATTTAGTGAAGAACAGCATTCGCTGAGATTTGCACTTACAGGATTTAGGCAGAATCACTGATACTTAGCTGTCTGTTTTAAAGAATGATTCATGTAGTAGTCTGTGGAGACAGTATGGGGGAAAGAAAGGAAAAGAAAGGTCGCTACAACTCTTCAATGACAAAAGTAAGTGGACAACGCAGTGGAGACACTCATGTGTGGCTGGCAATGGGTTTACATTTGACTAGGTGATCTATGATGTCTCCATGAAATCAAACTCCCAGCAAACGTCTAATGGTGTAACACAAAGCAACGTCCATCGGAAGAGTTGCGAACTGAGAGTGTTCTTGGGGCTTCTACAACATATGAGAGTGATAGGACTGAAATGACTTTAAAAAAAAAAAGAAAATTGCCTCACTGTTTTTTATTGTGCTATTTTTATTTAGCTGAACAGAGCCCTCTGTACCCACAGTTGTTACAAGGGGACAGCTACTATAAAAAAATCAAGAAGTTATTTGAAGCTATCATGCCTTTCAAGCCCAAGCTGTTCCGAATAAGGAAATACTGTAGCTGCTTTCAAACCTTGTTCTAAACAGGCCAGAGCACAGAGATGTACTGAAAATGCTAGTGCTGGCAGGAGGCTCTGGCAGTGGCGTCAAGCAGATTTGGCACTACCTGTTTTGATGATATTCAGCCTTCTGCACACTTAATGTCTGTATGAATGCACGTGGAGAAGCACCTCTTTAAGAAGTCATGACTCCCCTGAGTCTCCCAGATTCCCTGAGTGTTCCCGTCTGAACCGTTTCATATCCATACAGCAGAGAAGCAGCTTGCTTACAGATAAGAAGGCAGAATATATTTGAAATTCTGGAAAGAGGGCTGTTTCAACCTGGTACAGACACTACCCCAGCTGTCAAGCCAAAACAATGACAGAACAATGCAGAATTTCAAAGAGTTTTGATGCTCATCCAGAAACCATGGCATCTGGGTTATCAGTAAAACACAGCAACAGAATTACCTTTTATAGTACTCTGCTGTACTTGATGTAAGGCCCTGAATATTTGTTACGAGACAAACCCAGTACTTTGCCAGTAGCAAATGTCTGCTTTGAAGTTTGGGTAAAAATAGAGACTTTGACAATGGTTGGCAAGTGGCTGCCTTATCTCATAATACCTGCAGTTAAGACTAAGAGGATTGCAATTTCCAGTTTTGGTGACATAGTAGATGGGGGTTTATTGGAAGGATGGCTGTAGACTTTGGAAAACTCATCTAACATAAGTAATAGTAAAATTGCTGTAAAATTAGAAATAGCTTAACACTTAAGTGGAAAGAATTGAGACAAATGCATCGAAAATCTGTGTTTCCTTCACACCACAAAATCGGTAAGTGTAGGACAAAAGTGAGAAGAATTGTAGTACCTACACTGATTTAAAAGGAAAATAAAATATACTGGTTTGGTTTGGTTTTCTTTTTTAAACTTTGAAGCAAGAAAGTAAGATTCCTTAACTGCCTGATATGCAGGATTTTCCACACTCAAGCTTCCACGTTTTTACTCAAGCTTAGTTCTCCTGAATTAATGTGGCACTGTCAGAAGAAAAGACACAAGATCTTCTGTTCAATGAAAAGGTTTTCATAGTATGTTTTAAAGCTCTGCAACCCAATAAAGCTGCTCACAACACTACATGCCATAGCCTGGGCAGCCCTCAGATGTCTCCTTATAGCAGTTGACGTTGTAATAGATGGCTTTGTGCGCTAACACCGTTGACACATTTTTCCAATGTGGTTGGGTTACAAGAAGCAGGAATCATCATAACGGAATAACCAGCTCCACAGGGAAACAACATAACATGTTCCACAGTCCAGTCTGATCTATATTCAATGTAGAAAATCCAATATTCAACATCTGTGATCTGAGAGTATTTACCGATAGGGTGAAATTCTTCATCCTGTCTTCCTGTGTAACTGAATCTTTGCATTTCAAATGTATTACAATGAATGGTTATAAGAAGTCTTTTTAGTGGGCAGAAATATAAATCATACTTGAAAAACATGAAAGGCAGATGAAATGAAACTGGGCTATTAATGAAGAAGATTTTAAAATCAGTGCACCTTTAAAAATATTTATTGCGTGGATTTCCATAACATTACAGACATCAGATGGTGGTTGTTAAGAAACAGAGTCACCTGAGCATTTGAATTATGTAACTGCTACTGCACAGAACAGTTAATTTTAAGTATAGTAATCAGAAGAATTTTATAAATACATATACATATGTTAAAAAAATTCAATGCAAGCATTTCCTCCTCTGCAGCTATGTGTTTTAATCACTATAGTGGAATACTACAGAGAAAAGTAGTGGAGAAAACTAGCACCTTTTATGAGCTCAACTGATGTTACTGGGAAAGACAGATGTATCTTACTGTATGTTATTAGACATAGCAGTCTGAAAGATCAGACAGGAAACAGGAACAGGAAACTGCAGTTATTAGGCAAATGGCAGTTACCAAAAAAAAATTTAAATATTGGTTACAGAGATGTTTTTAGGGCTGCATCAAGTTTAGAAGAAATTAAAAAACTTTAAAATGACTTTAGTATGACTTCATGATTGTCCTCAGTATTGTTCAAAGATGATGATCTAGCTGAATTCAGACTTATTCCTGGAAGCACTGTTTTTATCAAAGTCACCATTTAATTAATCTCACTTTTCAAATATGAAATTCATAAATGAATTATGGAGTGAAGAAGATGAGTGCCATGTTGTCCAATGACAGCGCATGATCCAGTTTATTCTGATAGAAAGGGGCTGGGAAAAGGCAGTAAAGTGAAAAGCATGGAAAATCTGCTAAGTCTGCAAAGCAGGAAGGTTAGCCAAGAATCAGCTTGTTTCTTTACATGGGGGATTCAGGAGGAGGTGAATAGTCCAGCTGAACTGTGCCAAAAGTACAAAAGATAGGTGAACATGATACTTCAAAAAAAGGCCTGTTGGAGATCACTCAATGTCTCCTACCTGCCTCCCTTCAGATTAATTTTCTTCTAATTGAATTTCAAAAGAAAAGTGAGGAACAAGTTCAAAGTGTTGAAACATTAAATTCAAATTTTTTTTCATGTTTTTAACTACCATTGTACTGGGTTTTTTCAATGATATACATAATAAAACTATTTGTTGGTTTTTCTATTTTACTTTATTATTTCATGAAAATTTTTTAGTGCAAAATCAATGAAAGATAAGAATATTGTCACTCTGTTGGCACTAGATTAAAAAAAAAATTCAGATTTTCATAACATGGAATTTTTTATCCATGGGTTTTTTTACAGACTTCCTTTACAAGGAAGGTTGTTTATGTACTCCTGTTATAAAAATAATGCAAGCCTAGCTTGCTGAGGAACAGTTAAGAAAAAATTGTAAGTGTTTTAACTGGTTAAATATTCCATAAGAATGAGGTTTGTACTTTTTTTGGATCTCTCAGGGTCTTAATTTTTGTGGTGGAGAATGCTAAAAGGATTTCTGAAATTAAAGCAATTATCAATACATAAATTCTAGAATTTCCAAAATAAATAATTCTATGTTAGCAGGATGGTCTTTTTTTGAGGGGACTTAAAATTTGAACTGCTTATTTCAAACAATATAAATATATGTTGAGGTGAGACATAAGTCAATATAATTTGAATTTTAACATATATTAATCTTATATGTATACATACACAAATTATACGCATATATGTATTAATTATTAAACTTCCCTTTAGCTCATATTAACTCTTAAATGTTCATCATACAAAAGAGAATGGATTAAAACTCTTTTGGTATAACAGCTTAGAAAAATTACCATCTGAATCTAGTTTTAAGAAACATCATTTAGAGAACACTCAATACTGCTGTGAAAGTTTTAAGTATTAATCAAGTTTAAAAGCTTCTCATACTTTCATATGACAGTTGTAACATTAGAATGCATGAACTGTGCTGGATAGAATGAGTATAAGAATATACTTTTTTCTTTGTTTGTTTTCAGAAAGTACATGGAAGGGACATATATCCTGGTGATACTATCCATGACTCTTACAAGTGCATGTCAGTGTATGTGTATGTGTATGTGTGTGTGTATGTGTATGTGTATGTGTATGTATACGTATACGTATATGTACATGCATTAACTTACATCATTATTCAGAGTTGTTATATAGTTATTCAGGATAGGCTAACAAAAATGAAAAAAAAAAACCAAAAACCCTCAATCCAGGACAAACATGTTCAGAATTCTTTCTTACTAAAAAAAATATGACTTATTGATATCCCAGTAAAGTATTTGTTGCCTTTCCTCTTTTCATTTAAGTTTTTTGTTAGTAAATGCTTAATCATACTGCTCTGTGTAACAAGTTTGACGTCTCCAGCATTCCGTTATTACAATTCAGAAAGAAGTGTTCCAACAACAGCCCATGTATTTCTTAAAGGGTCTAATTAAAATACACCTGATAGTCACTGAGAAATTAAAATTAATCTGAAGATAATAAGTATTTCATACATATACTGTATGCATAATAATTCTAGAGGGATATTCTATGATGAATTCCAAGATGAAATGCAAACTTCAGCTTTGACAACAGACCAGCAGAAATGTCTTTCCAGGATATATTGAGCATGTGTGACCCCTTCATATTATTTAGTAGACAATGTATGTAGAGGAACAGAAAAACTGAGTGTCTTTAAAGATGCCTTTCACCTTTACATGTGTTTTAAGCCTTAGCAAGCTCTATTAAACTCTTCTGAATCCTATATATTAGGGATACGTTTGAACCACAGGACTTCTTTCAAACATACAATAGTAGCATAGTGAAAGGCTTAGCTTTGAACACTTACGACAGAGAACTGGAAAGGTCCCTGTGTGAGGTTTTTGCTTAAGGAGATCACGCATACATTTCAGATGATTTTGCAGTCTAACAAAGGATGCTGTAGCAGTCCCCGCTTTTAGAAAATAAATTTGGAATTACACAGTTTACCCTCTTTTTTGTTCTGGGAGTTTCTAAAAACACCAGGAAGCCAACAAAGATCTTGTCATAGCCCACCTTTGTGCCCTGATGGGACACCTGCCCTATGCATACAGCCCTTGCTGTTGGTTCCTGTTTGACTCCAGTCTTCCTCTGTTAGGCTGCAAAGACATGTCACTGCTCTTTAGGTCCAAGATCTACCAGAGCAGACAAAGTCTCAAGTCCCTTTCTTGGTCCACGGGATGTAAAGTCTGGTTGGGATAGATGCCCAAACCAGTACTGTTGCCGTTCTGGTCCTCGGCTTGTTTGGAAGTACCATTATCTTCCCTGCCACCATTACCCACTTCACAAGGTACCCTGTATATCAGATTCCTAAAGAACAAACTGTCAAAAAAAAAAAAAAAAAGAAGATATAAACTGAGGAATTTCTTAGTCTCACATGTATTAGCTGTTAAGACACAAGGTTCCCACCACGCAACTTCTGTAAGAAGAGACAGTCACCACATCTCCATAGAGAAGCTAAATCCTCTGCTTTAGGTTAGAAAGAGTAATTTTGGTTTGATGAATCTTATTCTTGTTTGCTCACTAAAATTCTCATTCCTCAAAACAAAGGAATGCCCTCATTCTAAAATATGGATTATGTCACAATATAAAGGTGTGATGAAAATCAGAACTGGGTCTGAAATATATCATTCTGACCATACAGTCAATCTTGTTTAACTATACAGTGCAGCACACTCTTCATTCTCTGTTCCTGCACAGCTTCAAATTTTAGAGATTTATTCTATACTTCCTGTTTAAAGTGCAATTAAAAAAGATCATGGCATAGCCAGAGCTGATAAAAAAAATGAAATAAAATTAAGCATTTTCCAAATAATAAGTATAAACTCTGGGTGACTGAGATTAAGAAATCATTTGTTCAAAGAAATTGTTCTCTTATCATAGAACCTATATTTTCCGAACCGTAATATGCATGTAAAATACAGACCTGTATAAATATTGTCATATTTTTGCTGATAAAGAAAGTGGTCTTTGCAGGTTAGAGGGAGTAGATTAGATTTTAGCATCAAAGTAACAGTGTTTGTTCAAATATGATGAAACCCATTGGTGAAAATTAGGTTACAGTACTGTCTTAGCTATATTCTTTAAACAATCTAGTTTTAAAATGCTCAAGTTGAGATTATCACAGCAATTTTTTTTCTTTAAAATTACTTATGTCACTTATTCCCATTAATGTTATATGTCATGTATATAATATTGTACTCAAGCAGGCAGCAGGTGATAGAGAAACACAAAATGGAAAGATTAATGCTTTTGCTGTCATGATTAAGTGCTGGGTTGTGCTCTGCCCTTGCTGGATCATAAATACCTTTATTTTCCTTACTGTCTGTGAGGACTACTAAAAGGACTGTTATGCACTTTGTTAATTTTAAGTTGTTGTTACAAAATCTACAGTCAGAAATACTACAGATTAGAGTTCAGAATTAAAAAATACTTTTTTTTAATCTTGAATGAAAGCTCAAAAGCTTCACCAAGAGTTAGAAAACTTGTTCATCTGGATGTCAGTGGAAATTATGCTACATTTTTGTCAGAATAAAGATCCAACCTGTGAGATGTGGAGGCAAATATTAGGTTGCTGCTTATCAGCATCGATCTTTCCATTCACCTGGAGAAATCCTGAGTCCGCTGAAACCGTAATCTGTTTATACTAACTGGATGCCAGTCCATATTCCATTCTGAAACATGCCCTGAATGTGAATTCAATATACACAATGTGGAGGTTGTGGTATAGAGAAGATAGGACAGAATTCAAGATACTTGCTAAGAATTCATTTTTAAGAAGCTTTCTTGCTTTAGGATGCTGCATCAGTCTCAAATGCATTATGCTTGATGACAAACCAATTGATTTCTAGGGGATTAAAGCTCCACTTGTTGTTCATCTTTGAATTTGAAAGGAGGAGTGGATAACAGAAGATACATTGCCAAGTAGGTTAAATTTGTTAAGTATATTATCAAGTGCTTTACATGACACAATAAACAGTCTACTGATGCGTTGGCAGTTAAAAAGAAACAAATAAAAAATATGTCAAAACTGAAAAGCAGCCAAGTAAAACAATGCAGATCACTTGAAAAAAAACCAGAACAACAAGGAATATCTGTTACTTGAGAAACCGTATTTTGAGCAACCTACCAGGAGTGGAATGTCAAAACTTTAGCTGAGCAGATGACAAAAACTCGAGCCCGATAAAACCGTTTTGACATACTGTACAACAGTTCTGTGAGCACTTCAAGTCGGCGTATGTTGGGCTGAGCGAACAGAATTGGTCTCGCTGTCATCCCCCCTCACTCCTCTTTCCTTTCGTCTCACCACCGTGCCTCCCCCCTCTCCTTTGCTGGTGGAGCGGGTGCACGGCCGGCAACCCGCACCAGGGAATTCCTCCCCTCCCGATGAAGCTCTGCTGTTCTGCAGTGAAGAATCTCGCCCATCAGGCCAGAGACACATGAGATGCTTGTGGTCAGCAAAGCTATAACCTTACTTTTCCGTAGCTTACCTATTAAAGTGTTTACTCGGAGAGAGAGCCTCAGCCTTGCTCCCTGCTCCCAGGCACCTTTCATAGTTGATCCGATGAGTGATTTAAATGAGCGCTTGCCATGGGCCTTCCTGTGATCTTATTTGGCCCTAAGAAATTTCTCTTCATAAACTGATTTCTTATAGAAGAAGGCTAGTAGCAGTCCCTTGGTTTATTCATAATTTCAGCCATTAGAGCTTTTACTGTGAATATAAATACAAATCATGAGGCCCGGGACATTTACTGTGTAATGACCTAAACTAAGAACAAGCTGAACTGTGTAGGGGTTGCAATATCATCTGAAATATGATGTGTCTAGAAAAAAAAGCCCCTACCTTTGCTTCTGCTATTTTAATAATACTTTAGCCCAAATAGAATTTTTTATTGAAAAATAAATTTCTCTTTTAAGTTAAAGCCAATTCTCTGTGTGTGTGTGACAGAGAGAGAGAGGTTGATGTATTTATTATCCTTTGTTGTTGATTAAAGAAGTATAAAAGAAATGTAATAGTAAAATGGGAGGGACCTACAAGTTCCCAATTTAACTGCAGCAGAACCTGAGATAAATATATACATTTACATATTTGTAACTCAAAAGCTAGTAAACAGAATGAAGGTTTCTGAGTTTCCAGCTGCTTCAAGTAAGATTATTTTTACTGCATATGTTTAAATTAAACACAGAAGAAGGTTAATTCCGGTAGTATCCCTGAGTGACAGCTTCCTTTTTTTTTTAACTGCAGTTATAGAATGAGGTATTCAGTTTAGTCATTTATTCATTAGTAGAGTATAATAGATAAATGAAAGACACAAATTAATGTCTTTGGTGTTATGTAAATAATGAAAAGACTATTTCCCTACTGTAGTTGTATTTTTGATGAGTAGACTAAGGTAGTTTTCATTACATGAATATTACATCATGCTGCCTGCCTAAAACAGTTAATCTATTTTTTGTGGAAGAAGGCATTGTGTTTATTTCAATGAGATTGCAAAAGGTGATATGGAAAGCTAGTTTTGTTTCACCTCAGTAGTATGATATGTCTTTGCAGTGACAAATGTAGTGCAGAAAGCAAAGCTAGGCATTGTGCCAGATTTGCAAGCACTGCACAAAAGGTTTGCTGTCCTGTTCCATCAGTTTTCACTCTAGGCAAAATTATTTTTGCCAAACACTGCATGTTATAGTTGAGTGGAAAAAAAAACCCAAAAAAACAGGAGGTTAAAGAGCAAAGTTTAATGTGGCTTGTTTTCTTTGTTGTAGAGCTGCAGCAAGCCTGTGAAGCATAGCAGTCTCGCTGAAATGTAGTACACAATTAAGCAGGCTAGCAGAGAGAGCATACTGGGTCAGTACTGCCATTTCCCATTGAGATGTCCTAAAAGGGGATCACAACATGAGGAAAGGATAAGGCTCGTGTTTTCTTTACAGAACTCTTCTCGCATCTTGCTCCTGTGTTTTACCACATGACAGTAGGATATAGCACAACCCGTCTAAAAAGAGATCCTGAATTTTTGCTAAGTCTCAGAGCTTTTAATGCTGTTTCTTATCCCTGGTAAGACAGGAATAGGTCCCCTGAGTTCTGTGGAAGGAAGTCTCCATGGTTGACATGGATGCAGAGGTGAACCTTGTTTTCTTCCTATTTTTGATATCTTACAAGCAGGGATGATTACCATTTTTGAGGTCTTGTATAATACAAACTTTTTTTTTTTTTCCCCTGCCGTTAGCCACTGAGAGCATAAAATTATTTATAAATAATGTTTTGTTCCAGGAGCACTTCAGAATTTCCTGGGCTGTAAAAAACAGACAAATATTTGGAAAAAGTAAGTCCTGCTATCTATTAACTTTTCTGAGTTCTACTTAATGTCCGCAGATACTGTCTCTTGTGCAACTCATTTTCCATAGTACATAATGTCAATTTGTTGTGAAGCTGGACACCAATCAACTGGAGTTGATTCCAGTTCATATCTTGATTGGCTTAGGCTTTGTTACTAATGCAGCAGAAAATACAATTTCTTGATTTCTTCCAATGGACCACTTTCAAAAGGGACAGCACTGTTTTGAAATAATTATGTGTAGGTTTTCTGTCTTGATTGCGTTTCCGACCACTTTCTAGAATGCTATACTCTTTGAATTCTTTCTGTAACTGTTGTGTTGAGTTTCTAAATAGTCTGTGCTGATCATTAGATTCTCACCACGACATGAATGAAAAAGTTCTTTTATTAACACATGGAGATGACAATACAATGTGGTATTTGTGTTTTGTATCTAATTCATTTGAAAAGATCCATTGTAGTGTATGACTTCCTTTGTGTGTGTGTGCTAAAGACTAACTGTGACAAACTCATGTCTGAGGTTTAATTATCAAAGGTACAGTGAGCAGATACCAATGCCCTGTGTATGTTATATTGGAAGTATAACATTGTTTCTGTTATCATTGGATTTTTGCAGAACTCATAAGAATTTAAACAGGATAGTATGGATGTCATTTGATCTGGGGTGGTTGCTAGGCTTTTTTTTCTTCTTTATTTTTTTTTTTTATTGCCAAATATACGGAAACACCCTGCCTCCAAATAGTTGAAAATATTTATGTGTAGGTGACATTTCCATTCAGCCCCCCTCCCCACTTCACTCCCAAGCTCTATGTTGAGTAACTATGGAGCACCTGGTTATTTGGGAATTTTATGGATATCTCTCGTTGTTGACTTTTTTGTTCTTGGAAAAGCTGGGGAACGTTCTGTGTTTTTCTGGAAAAAGTTAATGTATATTGTCCATGTCCCATCTTTTCTTGCCAATCCAGCATGAGATACAATATTTGCAATGCAATAGCATACCTGTCGAGTTCAATCTGACCTCATGCATTTGTATGAAGCTCATTTATCTGAACTACTCATTTCAAGAAACTTTTTGCTTGAGACTAATAGAAATTATATCATCCAAATCTTGTTTTACAGATGAATATTAAAGGTATTTTTGATCCAAATTTTTGTTTTAATGTTAGCCTACTAATCACTCTGATTTTTCAGTACTTTGGTATTAGCCTTTGCAAGTTGCTGGTCCCTGCTAAATTATATATGTTTTTAATTAAATAAAATGACCAATGCATCCTTTCCATGCATTTTCTGGTTTTTCCTGAACAGAGGGCCAAAAGCAGAAAAAAATCTAGGTAGCTGTGTAATGCCTGACTAAACAATTTTACATAACAGATTTCAAATCCTCTATTTATACTATTTTCTTACAGCATAGTGAAAGCAGGAATAGCGTTTATTTGATTCAAGTAATGTTAATTTAGGTTGGATTTGCTATTAATTTCTTATGTCTGTCCCCGCGTACAGAGAGGCAAACCAAGTAAAAGAGCAATACCAAAATGAAGAAGGGGTTGACTGTAATAAGACATCTGAAAAGTTTTGTAGTCAATAGATTCTTTTTTAGCCTGAACACTGAATGTAGTGAGGAGAAGAGGGAAGGGGAGAGGAGGAGAGTGTAGACACCTGTATGTCCAAGCCAGGTTTTAATATTGAGAATTTAAAACTGTGGCCACAAGAAGATCAATGCAGGCTAATTCTCCTCTCTGGGGCAGACGCACTCACTTCCCCACCTTAACACAGGAGGTAGGTCAGGGAAGAACTGTACGGTGAGTTGTTCCCAGACTGAATTACTTCGTTGACTTTCACTGGGTTTGCTTTCGTAAAAACGTTACCCAGGGCTGCTCTTTAAAGGTCTCCTCAGAGCCACGCATTCTTTCCCAAGGTAGAAGTTCTGTTGATGTGAACTAGGTAAAGTCCAAATAATTAGGGTTATCAAGCAACACATATGATCAAGGGCTCTGCAACAGCTTGTTCTTTAGGCAGTCTGTGTGCCATGATCTCAGGAGTGTGATAAAGCTGCACTTCAACAACTGAGTAATATTTACAAAATAGATTTATTTCTGGGTCTCACTGGGTAACCATTTATAGAACTGAAGCACACTTTGGTTTACTTCTCAGTTTTTACCAGGTCCTTGCTTAGGATAAGCTTCACTGTTCACTACAATTTAACAATTCAGAACACGTACGTGGGAAATACATCTGGACCCAGAAATAACAGACTGCATTTCTTCTTCTCTGGTAGCAAAATATATACTTTGAGAACTATCAAAGCACTGTTACTCTGGAGTGAGTGACAGTTAAGAGAAGGATAGCTGAAGTAGATCCAGAGGACATTTGCCAAGAAAATGCACATCCTTCCTGGTTTGTAAATTTTGAGCACCTTAAGTACTTGGCAAAATGCTTTTAAGCTAAAGCAGGCAACATTCCAGCTGCAAAAAAAGAACTTGAAAGAGTTTTGATTAATTTGCCATTCAGACTTGTACTATGTAATTATATTTTCTCTTGGCTCTTTTATTAGTAAGCCACTTCAGCATTAGAGGCATTAATACTGAACATGCTGATCCTGGTGGGAACATAATACTTTCTTCCATACAGACAGTGATACAATCTCTTCATAGATGGGAAATGGCATCTTTGTCTTTGGGTATGACACTATAACTGATGACAGCAAAAGCAAAGTTGTCTTGCTCACTGGGTAAAAGAGGCTGAGTCATCTGCAGGCAGGCAGAAAGTAGAGGTCTCCCTCCATAAGAGCTCTCTCAGTCTGAAAGATTGGCGACACATTTTTTTCACAACAGACCGAAAAAAATTAAGTGAAAATAATTAACTCTAGACAAATAAGTAGATTGTAGACAATGCAGAGGCCTGTGACACCAATAAATTATAAGTGGACTAAGCAGGATATAATTAACATTACCTGTACTATAACCATTAGACTCTTAAATGCTATAATTAACAGTGGTATGTATTTATAACACTGTGATGGCATAGCCAGACACAATTTTGCTTAAATGTGTGAGTAACATAATCACCAAGGAGGCAAACAAAGCTAGGTCTAGTTGCACATAAAAGGCATCCAGACAACTAAAGCTGCCAGGCAGATAACAAGATTAGCACAGGGGACATCCTTCCATATACACAAGAATGACTGGCAGGGCAAAGAGAACAAGATAAACAGTATGGGAGCAAAGGAAGACCGCCTTCCTCTTTTGATGGAAGGACACTAACATAAAGACATCAAAGACAAGAGAGGAGAACTAGAGGAACAGAAGGAAGACAAGCTTACTTCAACAGTTCAGTTCTGACTTGTTGACTAGCTCTCAAGCCTGATTAGCAGGACCTCTGCAACCAAGAACCACCAAGGACTGACTATATGGCATCTGCTCCATGGTATTATATACTCACAGCTAATTTAGATTGTGACTGTCAAAAGACAAGAGTTTTGCATATATATGGCTGATGATTAATATTAAAATCTGACCACTAACAAGGGTGTTACTAATGAACAAATTGAGTTAAATTTTATTTTACAGTCTAAAGTTGGCCTGGTTTGCCACATCATGATGTTTCTCTAGTCAATATAGATGCATACGTGGATATGTATATCATATCCATACGCATATATATATAATAGATATATACGCATATTTTCAGTAGTTATAAGATGTCATGCCATTTTTCCATTATAAGATCATCTATGCATAAGATACAGAGCTATTTGATAATATCTGGTATAAACATAGCACCATTAGCAAATCATTAGCATTATTCAATCCTTGATCTTGCAGGCAGTTACATATAAGCTTAAGTATTATTTACCTGAGTAAAACTTCTTGAAAGTAAGACCTGAAGACAGTCATCTTGAAGTGAATGAGATTATTTTTAGAGATAACTTCATCTTTTATTTTTTTTTAAGAGCATGCAACCAAAAAAAGCAGCATGATATGAAAACAATTCATTAGTTAAAGGGCAATCATAAAACTGAACCTCTGACTTGCACAGCTCTTAAATGAAACTACATTGTCTAACTACTGTTTTCGAAATTATACATAGATTTTACATGTATTTCAGTATAAATATTTAAACCATTTGATGGATATGTTCATCTGGTTGAGACATGGTAGTTTTTCTGCTTCTGTTCTGGCACCAATGATTGCCACTGAAATGTTTTTAAGCTGTGTTGCATTTAGGCCTAAAAAACCCCATATCACTTACTTTAGATTTAGAGCATGAAGTATGTTAGAAGAATTTGAGAGGTCAAAGCTGTTCTTAAAATTGTTACCTACAGTACAGAGAATTTCAAATTGGGATCCAGGTTTCCACAATGGTGGCATAAAACCCTGATTTATAATACACTTGAAACAAGCCTAATATTAGCATCACAGTTGCAGGCTTGGACGTTTAGAAACAGTTTCACCTGTGCCAGTTTTATTCTGGTGCTGAACCCGCAGAAGATAGGGACTTACAAATCATATTTTGAGTTTCAATTGAGTACTACATACACTTCTGTATCTTGACTCTTCACTTTCAATTACAAATAAAATGTTCAAACTCATAATTTATACAAGTTAAAAGATGTAGTAAAACCTCTCACAAAAACCACACGTGTGAAATCACCAAAACAAAGGATCAAAGACCTGATATAGAAAAATGTTTAGCATCCTTAGCACTCATAATTTTAGTGAGAGAGGTAAGGGCAGTCACTGATTCATGATATTGGACTGAAGACTTCAGTCCAAATGATTGTATCATTTTTTAGATGACCATAAGATAATACCCCTAAATTTGAAGTCATCAGCTCTTTGGAAAAAATTGATCCTGATCTACAAACATATTACAACTGTATCTTTCCTTAGACTCACCATTGGTTTGGATTTCATTTGTATCTTTAATGTTTGGCTTAGGCACGTAGGTGAGAACAGCAAATTGGGATCCATCATTATAAACAGCAATACTCAATAAAAGCATCAAGACTACTTTAAGAGAGAACATATTAAATGTGGCATTTAGGTTGAAGCACACTCCTCCCTGATGTGCTCAAGTAGGAGTTGTCTTGATAACTTTTAACAGATTAAAAACAGGAAAACAGATTTCCAGTGCTGTGATCAGAATCTTTATTGGCGAACTGCAATGAATAATAAAAAGCCCAATAAATAACTCTTTATCATTACTAGTAGCCACAAGTTTGGCTCAGAGCTGGCAGCGCAGGGTCTCAAGACTTGTCTGCCTGCCATGGTAGGAGCTGGATTCAGCTGTGGGAACAATTGCCTGGTGGCTGTGTGCCTGTTGCATCCCCAAGTTGGCTTTGCTCTGGGGGTGCCTGGGACAGAGGGCTGGGGGTAGAGTAGTCACTGCAGGGTACAGCTAGTCACTGGGGGACAACCAGTCTCTCTGGGGCAACTGCACTGGGGAAAGTGTAGCACGTGGCTAACTAATTTTGCCTGGGAAAAAGAGAACGAGAGATGCTGTGACAAGACAACATATAAAAATAGCACCTCATCATTGACTTTGAGACTGAGGAGGAAGGGATCCTACCTATAAACATTGTATGTGTCATGGTGAAGAATTTGGGATGATGACTGCTCACTGTGTCACCCATGATCTCTCTCTTTGAGGATGGTGGTAACTATTGATGTTAGTACCCACTAGGACATGGCAAAGGTAAGCACAATATCCAAGAAAAGGAGCACATGTTTGGAGGTTTTCTTGTGTAACTGTTTCAGGGATATTAGTCTTTGCTGTATTACTTTGGACTATACATGTTATTACTATTGTTAACTGGCCTTATGACAAATAGCTCAGTGAATACCATGCTCAAGGAAAACAATATGTTGAACCACATCAGATTTTGGTGAGCTAATCAACAGAAGGAATTCAGGTAGGACATATTGCATGTTTAAATGTTTGCACTAGGATTCTCCCAGGAAGACAGACGAAACTGTTGGAGCAGATCATTTCATGGAGAGTGATAGGACTCAATAAATGGGCAGAAATGAGTAAACAAGATGGTAGAGATTAGCTGGCCTGAGAGTACAATGGTGAAACTACCAGGTGTACAAGAACTTACCTCATAATCTCTTCTCCTTGGTGCCCCAAAATTATCACACTATTGTGGGTCTACGAAATGAAGACATCAAATGAAGGCATTCAAAATCACTATCTAAAGGCAACAATAGTAATATTCATAATCACCATGCTAGAAGACAAGACAACCATCTGCCAGTTTGAAATATCACCTCTGATAAGAAGGCTGCTTTCTTAGTGTGAACCTTCAAGAAAGGTAGCTTGGTCATGCCAAGTTTGCTAATGTTGCTTCTCAGTATCAGTGATCGCTCAGCCTCATGGAGGCAATATAGCTTACTCCATGACACTGATCTTGTATTGAGGTATAAAGATGTTTTCTTCTGCTGTCTTTAAACAAAGAAGCATCAGTTTGAACACAGAACTTACACATCAACTCAAAACAGCACGGGAACTGAAGAGAAAGGATCTGAAATCTTGCTTTACAACCAAAAAACTTGGTTATCCAACATCACAGAAAGCTGGTGAAACAAATCAATAGAATTGGAAGGCTGGTAAAGTAGAACTAGCTTATTCAGGAAGCACGAACAGGAAAAAAGGAAACCAATATTACACTGTAGATCAGGAATACTTTGAAGTCACTCTCTGAAGTTGAGAAAGGTGAAAGGCAAATTTGTTGCTTTTCTCTGGGTGAAGATAAAAGGGGAAAGAACAAAAGATATGTCCTTATCAAAAAGAAGCTATAGATGAAATTTTTGATCAGGCAACAGCAGCAACCAAAGGATGACAGCAATGCAGGACTAAGTACCGAATTATTTATTGGAAAACAATATGTAGGGCATGGTCCTACAAAATGTATGGAAAGTGACTTTGGATAGGGTAAGTTAGAGAAGTTCAGATGTGAAGATAAGGGTAAAATTCATCCTGGAGTACCTGATAAGTAATCGAGACCATCTCACATGTTGAAGAAATGGTTAAGGTGTTCTATTTCAGTAATTTTACCCTCCCAAAGGAAACTCTATGAATGGAAAAAAGCGTAGATGATGAATTATAGACTTATTACTTCAACTTCCCTTCCTAAATCATTGAGTAATCAATTTATAAGCAACCGAATGATAACAACAGTAAAGAACATATACCATTTCTGATCATTGCAATTCCTTTTTGACAGTATAACCAGCCTCAAAGATAAGGATGAAAAAATACCTGTGGCATATTTTCACCTCAGTAAGCTTGCTGGCACTAGCCCACATGACATTTGTAACATTAGGAAGAGCAGGTTAGATACCATGGCCATGAGCCAAATTCCCAACTCAGTGTGTACTCTTAGAGTAAATAGTAGTAGTTCACTGATTAGCTGAGAAGATATTTCAGATGGATACCTGTAGGGATCTGTTTTGGGGCAAGCTCTAATCGATATTTTCATTAATGGCTTGAGAGAAAGAATGAAGAAATTGTAACATTTGTGGAAAACACGAGTCTAAGAGGAGTCTTTAGTTCAAGGAACAAGGTAAGAATTCAAAGTGCATCTGATATTCACAAGATCAAAATAAATAAAATGTAACAAGTACTTTGCTAGAAAGGGGACATCAAACAATCCATCAGAGAGAGAACAGTCTTCTCTGCAGCGGGCAGTGAGGTCTGTGGATTTCTGCACTTGAGGACCACTGTGAATGCAAACAGCAAGAACAGGTCCCTGACAGTGAGGGGGATGACCCTATCAGTGACATCAGTGCCAACCCCAACTGCAGTGATGGTGACTCCCTTAGAAAAATCAAAGGTGGGAAGTCTAAATGAAAATACTTCCTTCTTCTTGATTCTGAGGTATCAAAAGCTCACCCCTCCAGTAGAAGACACTATTAAGTTCTTGCTCCTGCTATGTGTCTCTGAGTTGTAAAAGCTCACTCTCCTTTTCCAGGGCTGGGTCCAGCAAGAGCACTGCCTTTAGATTCTATTAGAGTTCCTCCTCCTCTGCAAAGGCAAGGTATATTTGCTTTTATTGTGTGAGACCTTGAGGAAGGCAGATTTCAAGGCAAAATGCTGTTTGACTGAGACAGATTTCATGCCAAAAAACAACCTTCCACTGTCACAATAGAGCTGCGTTTGGGCTCTGCCCTATAGCTCTGAGTGTAACTGTTGAATGGAAAGCAGAAACACATGCATACAATTTGATAAGTTTCCAGCTTTCATACTTCTCCTTTAGAAAGGGACTGCTTGTCTTGTTTAACAGGACCACACAGGGTTTCTCAGAGCTAAAAACTCAGTGCCCCTTATCTGGAAAGAAACAGTTCCAAGCTTTGCAAAATGTCTCTAAGAGAACTCCAACCTTGGGAAAGAGAGTAAGGTACAGAGCCAACTCACTCACATGGCTATCCTTCACTTTTTTACTGGAGATAAAATAAACTTACTCATTAACAAAGTCATTAGGAATCTAGCATTCAGCATCTGCCAAACCCAGACTCCCAGAATAGCAGGAAGAGTGCGCAGAAAGTATCACACCTTTTGCAGGCACAACATATGCTTCTTTTTACACCTGGCCTTCACCACTTTCATAATAGCATGGGTAGTTAAAATGGCCACAGGGCAGTAAGAGTCTGGAGAAAGGCCCTAGAAGACTGGAGTTTTCTGGGTACAAGATC
The DNA here is from genome assembly GCA_013398295.1 of Chionis minor. Classification (NCBI taxonomy): domain Eukaryota; kingdom Metazoa; phylum Chordata; class Aves; order Charadriiformes; family Chionidae; genus Chionis; species Chionis minor. Next base: position 730,773 of record VZSF01000950.1, on the reverse strand, counting down.
CTTCTCTTAACCACTGAAAAGTAAGATCCAAATGAGTGGTTAGACATAAATATCGTAGTGAGATCCATTATATGCACGCTCCTGTTTGATTTTAGTATCTGCTCTGCACTGAAAACACCGTAACATAGTAGTTGTCTGCATCTTTCTGAAAAGACAATAAGTGAAGCAAGTGCAGTTTCTTACAATTGCAACAACTGTTACAGAAGGAAGGGTTTTTTCCTTGGCTGACAAAGAAAATGGTCAATTGGACAACACCAAGATGTGTGGTGTGGTTGACATGCTGGAGGGAAGGGATGCTGTCCAGAGGGACCTGGACAGGCTAGAGAGGTGGGCCTCATGAAGTTCAACCAGGCCAAGTACAAGGTCCTGCACATTGTTCAGGGCAGTCACATGCACAAATACAGGCTGGGTGGAGAATGGATTGAGAGCAGCCCTGAGGAGAAGGACTTGGAGTTGTTGGTTGATGAGAAGCCCAACATGAGCCAGCAATGTGAGCTCACAGCCCAGAAAACCAATCGTATCCTGGGCTGCATCAAAAGAAGCGTGGCCAGCAGGAAGGTGATTCACTCCTCCTCCTCCACTCTTGTGAAACCCTATCTGGTGTACCGCATCCAGCTTCAGAGTCCTTAGCACAAGAAGGGCATGGATCTCTAGGATCAGGTCCAGAGAGCGCCACAAAGATGATCAGAGGATTAGAGCACCTCTGCTATGAAGACAGGCTGAGAGATTTGGGGTTGTTCAGCCTGGAGAAGAGGGGGCTCTAGGGAGACGTTATAGCAGCCTTCCAGTATCTGAAGGGGGCCTACAAGAAAGCTGGTGAGGGACTTTTTACAAGGGCATGTAGTGATAGGATGAGGAATGAAAGCTTTAATCTAGAAGGGGGTAGATTTAGATTGGATATCAGGAAGAAATTTTTCATTGTGAAGGTGGTGAGACACTGGAACAGGTTACCCAGGGAAGTTGTGGAGGCCCCATCCCTGGAAGTGTTGAAGACCAGGCTGGATGGGGCTTTGAGCAACCAGGTCTATCGGGAGGAGTCCCTGCCCATGGCAGGGGGCTTGGAACTAGATGATCTTTAAGGTGCCTTCCAACCTAAACTATTCTATGATTCTATGATTCGGCTCAGGAGTAGAGCTGTGTAACTGCAGATTTCATTCAGTTTCTCATTCTGTTAATAACACACCATCATGGTTTCCAGAGGTTCTGTCCTTCATACCACAAAACAGGCCACAATACTGATTTATATCCTCTAAAGCCCAATTACAATAGCTACCCTCTGGACTAGTTAGGGGGAAGATCATCACTACATCACCACTGCTTTTATTAATACCCATTAGCTGGCATGGCCCACTGATTGCCACAGACCTCTGGCTTCAGGTGCTAAAATTAAATTTAGGGTAAGAGCCTTAAATTCTTTTTCCTGTGTCAGCCATTTCCTTATCCTTTCTTTCCTCCTCATTTCATTTCATTTCATTTCATTTCATTTCATTTCATTTCATTTCATTTCATTTCTATTCTCACTGAATTTTTAGGGATTTGTGAAGATGTTCCTGCTAACAAGAAACCTTATTTCTCCACAGAATTAGACATGGTACTTTACACCATTGGAAATTGTTCATTACTCTTTCTGTCTGTGAAGACACTTTTTCTGGAGGACATTTCTTCTGCTAGGAAGTAGGAGATTCACGTGGTGGTAATCAGTCCCTCTTACATTGTTTCCTTTATTAAGATCTGTGTCATACTTTATACCAGGATCTACCTAAGGTGAAATAACTGACTCAGTACTAATCCAAGTCTGATGGAAACTCGACATTAATTTATTTTTTTATCCTAGTTTTACATTTCTGATCTTAATTCATTGTTTTCCTTGTGTAGGCTCAATCTTGAGTCTCATTGCAATAAAATTCTGATTTTTTGTGTCTGATACTGAAAAGACTTGTAGCAAAAATGCACTTGTGTGAAGTAAGAAAGCAACATAGACATCGTTATTTCCAGAACAGAAATGAGACACTGAGTTTTTTCTCATGTTGTTTGGACTGAGTGATTACATTACAATTTATGTCCAATAGCATATTCCATTAATTTAGCAGATAACGTCAACAGGGCAGAACATAGCTTGCTAAAGAGGATCAGTATATGTACCTGCCATGCAAGAAAGGTTTTTACTTCAGGGGTACAAGAAAAACTCTTCAGATTTGCCTGAAATGCAGCAAAAAGAAGCTGTAAGAAAAGAATCCCATAAAGCCCAACCATCCATTGACAGGCTAGCCATCTGATGTAGGCAACAACTAAGCAATAAGCTACAGCTTGTCAACTGCACAGATCTTCTGGATTTTTTTTTTATATAAACCTCTGCTTTGTCAAACAGTCTGTAGTCTGCCCTTTGTCAGCAAAGGGTTTATGCCTGATTACAGGTATTATATAGCAGGAATTAACCTCCTACTCCAAAGGAGCTGACTGTTCTGAAAACTTCAGTGACTGTTTGGATCAGTAGTTAAGAGATCTCTGCACAAAGAGAAACTGGATCAGGGACTGTGTTAAAGTATCTTATGCCCAAGTGGATCTTCCTTCATTGATCAGAGTATATTCCACCAGAGCCAATATTATTGCAGGTGCCTTGCTGAGTGATATCTCTATTAACATATTTTCCAAAGAACATTCCTTAAAATAAAATATGAAAAAAGAAAAAGGAAAAAGGAAAAAGGAAAAAAAAAATCACCCACACTGTGAATCCATACACAGACAAGCATTCAAAGGAGAAAAGTAACTGAACATTTTAAAGATATTTTATCCACAAACACATTAATTATTTATCCTTCTTCACATTTTCTTCAAAATCTCATTAGACACTTGGGACTCTGCTGAGAAGAAACTGGGGAATGTGCAGAATGCACTATCCCAGTGTTAGATTAACATGAGAAGAAAAAATTACACCTGGCCTTCTAGAAAGTATTAACAGAATCCTTGTTACAGCATGGAATAATTGCTTTGCTCTAATGCTAAAACCTTGCCAAAAATACTGTGTCTAGGTTGGTAAGAAAGTAGAGACTGACAGCAGAGGGAATCAAAAAGAGCTTAACAAGTGCTGTAAGCTATTTGGTACACTGACCTGTAAGGACTGAATCAAAAGATTGAGTTTTATTAGGTCCAGAAAAGAAGACGCTGAAAGAGGCCACAGGTTTCCCCAGAAAACAAGCTTACTAAAAATAGTCATTCAGTTGTTCTCTATGTTTGTTGGGTGGTTGGTTTGTCTACAGAGGGGACTGGTAAAATATAATTATCATAGGTGATGAGTTACTGACGTAAGTTGTCTGCCTGCAAGGCCAATTATAAACAAGAAAAAAATTTTCTTGGGGAGTTCATGAAATCTTTTTTCACAGCAGATTTTTGTAAAAAAGAGGTAGCCAAAGAGCTTTCAGAATATAGCTTCAGGTATATTTATTTTCCTTCATATAGGACAAACTGAATGGACCTCCTGATGTCCCTTTGAGGCAAGTGTGTTTAGAATTCTTTTAGATTTCTTCTTCCTTCTTTCTTCTCAGCCTGTCTAAAAACCCTGTGTTGTGCTACAGTCTGATCATCTTGAAATAACTTGTTTTAAAGTTAATTCTTGGGAATCTCTAGCACTGCAGGAGCATTCAGATTGTAACACTGATAATCTCAATTTAGAGATGTTTAAATATTGCTTGCAAGAACAAATATCCTCAAACAAAGTAGTTCTTGATAGTGTCTTGCAGTCATTCCCTGATTTTACTGTCCTCAAATCAACAATAGTGTAGAGTCTGTCTTTCTACCTTTTAATATGAGAAAGCTAGATTCTTTTCATTTCCCTTTTGTTAAGATTGCCTTTGTTCATTTTCAATAGACTCAGCATGTTATTTCCTCTGAATAGATAGATTTCTTTTTTTTCTACACAAGGTATCACACTATATCACACATCTATTTCAAACAAGTAACCTTTGAAGTTAATTTTTGTTTCTGCTATATCTTTCCAATCTTTCTTTTTAAATGGAGAGTCAGTAGCAAGGACAATAATTTCTACCCTTTGTTATTATTCTCACAGTCTCCTAAAACAACATAACTATCCAGACATTTCTATTGCCTGGATTAAAATATTTCTCTATACAGGATCTGAACTGGTGATGATTCCTAGCAGCCAGAAGCTATGGTTAAACCTAAAAAATGCTAAATAATTTTAACTACTGATACATAGATTGTTCCTTGTAATTTTCTAGTGATTGTTTAGTTACATAGAACTACGTAATTTGAGGAGAACTGCTTTGGATATGATTGCCCTTTGCTGGAATAAGCAGAGTGAGCATCTGGGAAAGAAGGAAAGCTGAACCAGATTTGGAAGATATCATTAGCAAGTGTCTTGCAGTCCCTCCTGTCCTGGGCTGCAGAGCTTACCTAACCACCTCACTTGTTTCAGAACGAGAATAGGCTCCAGACTGAATAAAAACAGATCAGTGAAGTCATGCATGAGCCACAGAAGATCTGCACAAGGGGAGGGCTCCTCACAACAAACCCTGTATATTCATTCATCTTTTTAATGCAACTTCCTCTCAAAGTGCTCTTACCCAGACAGCAAAATCTTCACACACGGTCTCTCAATCTTTTCTCCTCACAGAAGGATGTCTGTAGGATAAAGCTAAAAAGAACAGTGATAATGATTTAGTATAACCATCTTTCCTGGGGGAAACAAGGGATAATAAAACAGTAAAGCACAAGGGTTTGGATTAATTTTCAACATTTCTGAAAGCAGTACTATTTTCTTTTAGTAGAGCATTTATTTTTCTCTTAAATGCATGTCTATTTTCCTCAGACAAACATTTCTGCTTTTGTGAACTCGGTCTTAAAACAGTTATTACGTAAAAACTCTCAGCACTGCACAAATCTCAGAGCTTGCACAGAGTGTCAAGCTTCAAATAACTTGATTGTGGCATACCTTTTTTGTCAAATATTCTGAACGGAGTTTAATTTCCACCCATAAAACAATCAAACAGGAAATAGTTCATTCCTTTTTCCAACACTGTAATAATGAGCAACTGTCAGAAATGCAACAATATTTCCATGGATTGTGGTAATAGTTGCTGCAGATAAAAAAAATGCTATTTTCATTTAAGTCTTTGTTTTTTCTCAAATAGAACAGAATACATTGTCCTACCGACATGTTGTGGTTTAGTTTTATGTAAATCTTCAGTGATAATTTAATTTATTATTTTCTTATCAGTCCTTTGATTTATCCTGATTGACTTGATCAAGTTTTGTTGCTTCTGTCACTCAGTTTTAGCTGGTACTAGCAATAAGAGGGGGCGAAAAAGCCCCAGAGTTATTACAAGCTGTTCTGTAGCTGGTTTAGTGATACACTTTGCTGGCGTTCTGACAATTAACCATGAGCAATGGAAAAACCTCTTCTGTGTAAATTATAGTCCTACTGCAACAATTACCTCTAAAAATTCATGGAAACATCTCAGTTCACCCTTACATGATCGATTACTCTTTCTGCTCACCATCACTTGCGTTTTGGGATAAGGCAGCCTAGACTTGGTGCCCTGTAAAACCAATATTTACTCAACCATGGAGCAAACCAATATTTACTCCACCCTGTAGGAAATGAAAAATGTCTAAATAGCCAAGCATCAAATATATACAATGATATTTTTGGAGAACAGGTCTATTCTGGAAATAAATTTTCACTTCAGTGGTGACAGAAGGCCTTTGTGCAGAGTTGTATAAAATATGAGGTGTCTAGATATGTGTTCTGAGTTACAATGAGGTATCTTATCTTCAGTGTGGTTATAGCCACTTCCAGATACTTAAGAAAATGAGGCTATCTTTAATAATACACACAGTGGCTAATTTTTTTTGTTCCGCTCAGTGAACTCTTGGGTTTATTAATTGTTAGGATTCACTACATGTTAAATACAAGGCAAGAAGAATTCTTAACTTTTAACCATCAATTCCTAAATGCTGAAGTCAGGCTGCAGTTAGAGGCCTAATCATAATAATTATGGAGCAGCATAGCTTTGAACTACTCAAGATTTACTCTGACAGGTACAGTTTTATTCTGTAATGAACTCCTACAAAAAGGAACGTAATGAAAATGAGAGGCAGTACTTGATAGTGTGAAGTGTTCTTTGCTCTTTTTAATATAATGATAGTTTTTTTAAACCCTAATATTTTATATACATGCATAGAAGACAATATTAGATTTTGTGGGTAGAGCTTAAGATGAGTTTCAAATAGGAAAATTGTTCTGTTGGCCTAGGACAAAACTGAAGACTCAGCTCCATTCTGAGCATGCCCCTTAAAGATCTGAAAATCACAGATGCTGAAAATATGCTACTAATTCATGTTTTACATAATATGTGCAAGTTAGGCTCTATTTTCAATTTCTGCCTCTGACTTCATTATTTTCCTAGGAATATATTTGATTTCAAAGTAAAGAACAGTTTTCTCACTACTAAAAATGCAGTACATCAAGATAATGACAGGTACAAGCATAAGTCATCACATTCTCTCAGCACATAATACATCCATCAGAATGTATTATCTGCACAGTTCTTCATTTCTTCTCTAAAAAGCACAGGGCAGAGTCATAAACTCTACTTTCGGCAAGTGCTGATGGAGAAGTCAAGATGTGGGAAAAGCAACTTTTAACATTCTAGTCTAGTCTAACTGTTCTCTTTTTTATATTTAAATACTTAAATCTGATTTAATCCTTCGATTTTTTTTCAAATTGGCTACAGCTTAACTGTAGTTATATTTAATTAGGTTTTGATGATTTTTTGTTTACTTTTATTTACTCAATGAGTTGATTAGTTTCCCATTTCTTGTAAAATTTTCTCTTTTTTTTCTCCTTGCTTTATTTTCCACCACTCTATAGTACACATTTCATCTTCTCTTGTTTTGTTTTGTTGGGGTTTTTTTGCCAGAAAATTTAAAAATATCAGGCCACAATTAAAAAGACTTGTATATACAGGTGACCTAACACTGTAGTTAAATGGAGCAACTTCAACTGACTTGGTTTGGAGTGAAATCAATCATTCTGACATCTTGAAAATCCTTGGTGTCTCATTTATTTTTTTCTAAGGATGAGACGATGTTATTCTGTTTTCCCAGCTGCTGTAAATGCAATATTGCTTTGCATCAAATTTCATTTTTACAAGAGTGTACATCTGTATTTTCCCTGTATACATACATTAGGTTTTTATTGCCCTGTACTAAAAGTTTACTCTCCATAGATTCATCTCTAAATTTTTCTCGTTGAGTTAATAGGTTATTACGCCAACTTCTGACTTCTTTAGCTGCCTGTGGTGAAAGCAATAAAAAGTGTGCATTTCATATGTCAATGTATATGATGAGTATTTGATGATAAAATTTGATACTCGCTTACACCTTATTCATATATTTTATTAGGATTCTACACATCCATGGGTGCCATAGTCCCTTGTGCTTCCATTTTTCATAAAGACACATTTTTTCATAAGATAAAGACGATCAGCAAATTCGTTATGCCTTCCAAGAAAATTCCAAAGGAAGACTGTCCTATGCTTTTTAGATATTTGGATTCTTGAAGTCAGCCTTTAATTATATCGCATGTGGAAAAGGAGCTTCAGATCCACGTCTGAGAAAAAGGGATGAAAACATACTGTGGTGGGTTGATCCTAGCTGGACGCCAGGTGGCCACCAAGCCACTCTGTCACTCCCCTCCTCAGCTGGACAGGGGAGAGAAAATATAACAAAAGGCTCATTGGTCAAGAACAGGGAGATCACTAAGCAATTACTGTCATGGGCAAAACAGACTCGACTCAGGGAAATTAGTTTAATTTGTTACCAATCAAATCAGAGCAGGGTAATAAGAAAATAAAACCAAATCTTAAAAACACCTTCTCCCCACCCCTCTCTTCTTCCCAGGCTCAACTTCACTCACAATTTCTCTACTTCCTCCCCCCGTGTGGTGCAGGGGGATGGGGAATGGGGGTTGTGGTCAGTTCACCACACGTTGTCTCTACTGCTCCTTCCTCATCATGGGGAGGACTCCTTACACTCTTCTGCTGCTCCAACATGGGGCCCCTCCCATGGGAGACAGTCCTCCATGAACTTCTCCAACATGAGTCTTTCCCACAGGCTGCAGTTCTTCACACACTGCTCCGGCGTGGGTCCCTTCCATGGGGTGCAGTCCTTCAGGAACAGACTGCTCCAGTGTGGGTCTCCATGGAGTCACAAGTCCTGCCGGCAAACCTGCTTCAGTGTGGGCTCCTCTCTCCGTGGGTCCACAAGTTCTGCCAGTAGCTTGCTCCAGTGTGGGCTTCCCATGGTGTCACAGCCTCCTTCGGGCTTATCCACCTGCTCTGGTGTGAGGTCCTTCGTGGGCTGCACATGGATATCTGCTTTGCTGTGGACATCCATGGGCTGCGAGGGGACAGCTTGCCTTACCATGGTCTTTACCACAGGCTGCAGGGGAATCTCTGCTCTGGCACGTGCAGCACCTCCTGCCCCGCCTTCTTCACTGACCTTGGTGTCTGCAGAGTTGTTGCTCTCACATATTCTCTCTCCTCTCTTTGGCTGCAATTCTGCAAGGTATCTTTCCCCATCTTAAATATGTTATCTCAGAGGTGCTACCGCCATCACTCATGGGCTCGACCTTGGCCAGCAGTGGGTCCATCCTGGAGACAACCGGCATTGGCTCTATCAGATGCAGGGGAAGCTTCTGGCAGCTTCTCACAGAAGCCACCCCTGTAGCCGCCCCGCTACCAGAACCTTGCCACACAAACCCAATACACATACACGCTCTCAGATATGGAATACTTTTACAATACATGTATTTAATACATAAAAATGCACTCTAAAACCAGAAGTTAAATTTGACAGAGCCTTTTTGGTCTGATAACAGTTAAAATTCCCTAGATAACAGAGCTTCAATGGCTTGTTAGCCTGTGTAGCCACTAGCTTGAAATTTACATACTCAGTTAAAACTGAAGGAACCAGCACAGATGAGAGAGTGTAAACTGTCTCCATTGCACTTCTGGCACATTCACAGAATGACCAGGGTTGGAAGGGACCTCTGGAGGTCATCTGGTCCAACCCCCCTGCCAGAGCAGGTCCACCTACAGCAGGCTGCACAGGATGGCGTCCAGGCAGGTTTTGAATGTCTCCAGAGTCAGAGACTCCACCACCTCTCTGGGCAGCCTGTTCCAGTGCTCTGCTCTCCTCAAAGTACGGACGTTCCTCCTCATGTTGAGATGGAGCTTCCTATGTCCAAGACTGTGCTTGTTACCTCTTGTCCTGTCACTGGGCACCACTGAAAGAAGACTGGTCCCATCCTTCTGGCACCCTGCTTTTTAAGAATTTATAAGCATTGATAATATCCCCCCTCAGTCTTCTCCAGACTAAAGAGGTCCAAGTCCCTCGGCTTTATTTCATAAAGTATCAGCCATAGGAAAGTTGCCACAGCGCAACACTTTGCTCTTGAAAAGGAGGATGTGATGTGTTTGGAAAGGGAGATGAAGTATCCTGAACAGCATTAGCAATGGTCTGTAATTCTGGTCTGTGCTGCGAGCCTTTGAAAACAGAAAGCTCTGAGAACTGGTAAGGCAAACTTTGCATTTATATTTGCATGACTCAGTTGTGTTATGCAGTGTGGTGGCAAATGTCTGTCCCAGTAAATGCAAGATAGGTATATGGAAAATCTTATTTTGGGGGGCATTTGAAACCTGTTTTGTAGAGGTAGGAAAGCTATAATGCAGTACAGAATAGTGGGACTCAGACTTAAAAGCCATTGATCAAAAAAGTTTGTGAGCCAGTACACAAGTTGTATCTCCCTCTCATTGCAATGACTGGGATTTCCTGTACCCATTAAGTGTTTTGCAAAGCTAAGTGAGGAGAAAATCAAGTACGGAGTACAGCTTTCCTTCCTTTCCTGCTTGAATAACTGTGAGTTCTATATCACTGAGAGCTACCAAAGGTTCGTAATAGCTGAGTGCCACTGATAACCAAAAGAGTCCTGTAAGAATATTGAAACAAAATTTTTTTTTTTAATTGTACTGTCTGAAGTTTTTTGGTATGATGCAGTAAAATACAAGAATTAAACCCTTCCAGGAATAAAATGAGCAGCCTTTTAGGGTTATTGAAGACAGAAGCTTTTCGTTACTGCAGAAGTGGAGTAAATTAATATTGAGTTCCTCCAACCTCCTTCTCTGCAAGGTCTCAGCTATGCTCACACACCAAGGGAAGCAGGGCCAGGTCCTAAAGGTGTTGACTGGTCAGGTCTTTTGTGGTGGTGTTGCGTAGCTGTGTGCTGCACGAGCAGTGGCAATGCCCCACAGCAGCCACCTGCGTGCCCTGCCTGTCCTTTAGCACCCAGCATTGCCCATAGCCTGGCAGCCATGAGAGGCCCCGGAGATCCAAGCAAATGGAGCTGTTGGGCAATAGGCCCGGCAGCCAGCCGTGAGGCTAGCGCTCTGTTATTTGGGCAGGGGCCAGGGTAGGGTTGCGCAGAGGTATCTGCTGTGTGCCTTCAATTTTAATTCAGAAAAATCACTGGAACAGGTGTACTTGTCAAAGCATTGTCCTTCACAGTGTCCCTTAAAAAAAGATATATTACTTTATCTATGAAACACTACATCATAATAAGAGTCCCATAATTCAGTGCCCAGGATGAGAAAGAGCATATTGTTAACCATTTAAAAATACCAGATGGGAAGTTTAACTTTCTCATTCCTGTCTCAGAGTCTACCCAGAACTCTTACTCTTTTTGTCAACCGCACATATTAAAATCTCTTCTTACAGCATCTGAGATTGAGAACATTTTTCCACAAAAAGAATTAACAGAATTAGGTAGAATGATTTTCACAGAATCACAGTATGGTAGACATTGGAAGGGACCTTCGGAGATCATCTAGTCCAACCCCCCTGCCAGAGCAGGTCCACCTACAGCAGGCTGCACAGGATGGCGTCCAGGGGGGTTCTGAATGTCTCCGGAGTCAGAGACTCCACCACCTCTCTGGGCAGCCTGTTCCAGTGCTCTGCTATCCTCAAAGTCCGGAAGTTCCTCCTCATGTTGAGATGGAGCTTCCTATGTTCAAGTTTGTACCCGTTACCTCTTGGCCTGTCACTGGGCACCACTGAAAAAAGGCTGGCACCCTCCTCCCGGCACCCTCCTTTTAAGTATTTATAAACATTGATGAGATCCCCCCTCAGTCTTCTCTTCCCCAGACTAAACAGACCCAGGTCTCTCAGTCTTTCCTCATGAGAGATGCTCCAGACCCTTGATCATCTTCGTAACCTTCCACTGGACTGTCTCCAGTAGTTCCCCATCTTTCTCAAAGTGTGGAGGCCAGGACTGAACACACTTTGATAAATGATTTGTGATGTCATGGAAGCTACTAAGAGTTTCAGTATTTATTCTACAAGAATAAAGGTTATTATTCCTGTGATTTACCAGTGTGGTGGATTTGACCCAGCTGACAGCCACACATCCACCCAGCTGCTCATTCTTTCCCGGTGGGACAGGGAGAGAAAATAGGAAGAATCGTAATGAGAAACCTCGTGAGTCAAGCTAAAGGCTGGAAGATTGCTTTCCAGTTACCATTGTGGGCAAAACAAACTCAATGCAGGGAAAATTAACGTAACTTATTGCCAAATAAAGTAAATATTTAATTACAAATTTGAGTAGTAGGAAAGACAAACACTTAAAACACCTTTCCTTCCCCCTTTCCCAAGCCTGACTTCACCCCTTGACTGTTGATTCTTCTCCCACCTTTGTAACCACCCCAGTATATCCTCAGCCCTTTCAGTGAGGACACGGGTAGAGGAAAGGCAGGGACAGGGGGTTAGGGTCAGCACACACTGGTTTCACCCCTTAAACTGCCCAGCTGTGAGTTTCTGAGTTTTTATGCAATGGTCTCTGTAAGTAAAATCTGTGTGAGATCTGTCTGTGTGTATGTATATATGTATTTATATATATTTTAAAGTTTTACAATTTTAAATTACTTTAAATGAGAACTACTTTTTTTGTCTTCCAGAAGCTGAATGGATAAGGTTAATTTGGTTTGTTCCATACAAATATATGCTTCAGTATTATATACTACCATTCTCCAGGATCCCTAAAGGAAAAGAATGACATCTGTACTTAGTTCATAAAAGTCAAGGTATTTTTAAGAAACATATTCATTGCCTACCAACATAGGATCTGGACAAAATGTTTATTTCACAAGGCTTTCCTAGAGAATAAATAAATTGATCTGACCCTAATGTCGTCTGTATACCCACCATGTACATCAGCTTCTTAATAAAGGATCTGCCATCCCATTGAGACAAGTTAGATGCAGTTAGCTTATCTTTCTTTCAGCTATCCTGTTTAAATTCTCTAATAACTAAACTCAACAATTAAATAAGACATGTATTTAATTGGCATAACAAAAAGCTTAGGATAAGCTGGCACAAATTCTGTGCTTATGCCAAAGCAAAGGAGACTCAGGGGTTATGTGCAAATCCTGTTCTGCATCCTGCCTGCACATGAAATTCAAACTTTTCTTGGTCTGACTTTTCTACCTAGAGGAGTGCTCTGTATATTGGTAGATGACAAAAGCATTGCTTTCAAATGGACACCTCCTTCAACTCAGAAATGCAAATGTTTTATAAGAGCTTCTAACTGTTCACAACAATCAACACCTCTGTTGACTTCCTGGAAGCTGATCATTGGTTGGAAGAGTATTTTTAGTATTTCATATTTTTAATAACTCTTCTTAATATCTTTGCTTGCCAATGTTCTTTTTCTTTTTAGCATGCTATTTTCTGCTTCCCTTTTTGTCTTCCCGCATCAATCCCCTTTTCCTATCTTGTCCTATCCTCTTCATGGCCTGGCATTCTGCTACTGAGCACTGCATTATCCAAGGGCATCCCTGTTTTCTCAAACTGCACCACAAAAGATTCCTGCAGAAAGGTACATAGCTAGTGGTTTTATCAACAAGTAGACCAATTATGTATGCAGCCTAGAATACTTATGTTGATCACATGCAGAGCCTGAATGAATAAAATCTCAACAATGGAAAACAAAGGAACAAGATCAAGCCACCCAAATTCCAGCTTCTTGTCTTATCTTCAGCACCACTTTACATAGTGAAACTTTTTTTCCATGTCTTTTGCATATCTATGTCTTCCTCCTAAATTTATAATTTTCTACTCAATTTCTTCTCAAATTTTATCTTAGCCAAGTCCTTTCCTTCTTGTGTCCTGCCCTATGTTATTGCCTCTTCTCCCTAAATCTTTTCTTTTCCCAAATTCATATTTCTTTGCGTCAGCTGGTTTCCTCACCACATCAGACACTAAAATAACCTTTGCTACCCACAACAAGGATGTACTGCCAAAAATGTGAAGCTTTAAATTCAGTGTACCTTATTTTCTAATGTTCCACTAGTAGTGATACTGTTGGGTGGATTGCATGGACCGGGTTCTTTTTAAGGCTTTGTCTACAAAGGTCTGTTTTAAACAACTCTGTAATTATAATAAAGACAGACAAGGGCATACCTAATTCACACACACACACACACACACAAACCCTCCAGTGCAGCATAAGCTGTTTTCTTCATGAATGGAGCTTTGTGATTCTTTTCCCCATTTTTTATTTAGTCATAGAATCACATTTTGGAATTATTAGTAGGCTCAGGACAGGGTGGGCTATTATGGTACTCTGTGAACAACTTTTGAGGCAGGACTATTCTTTCCACAACATTCCATATTTTTTTCCTAAAACCCCTAGCACCATCAAATTTCTGATTTCATGTGAACGTTAAAATCAGTTGCTAGACAACATGTAGGAACCATTTCAGAAAGTACGTAGGTGGCTTTTTAGGAAGCACTTTAGGAGGCAAAAGATCACCATCACAGTCATTCAGTTAGAATGAGGAAAATAGTCATAGAATTCTTTATGTCTGGTATTTTGCTAGAACATCTTCAGTTGCTAGAGTTGTATTCAGTTTAGACCTAGCCTAAGTGAACTGACTTGTAAGACCAGTTAATATGACAAAAATTAACACAGTGTAAAACATATAACTAAAGATTTACTATGACGGGAGAGGAAATTTATAGAAAGATATATACTAAAAGTCCCTAGTGCCCACAGGGACTGCACACTTGAAATGTAATCATATTGGAAAATATTGAAAATTTAAGAGTAACAAAAAAAAAAACAAACCCACAACATGATTACTGAAGAGTACTATAGAGTACCAATACTGCAATGTATTGCTGTTGTTATGACTAAAGATATTTAAATTTAAGTGATGCAAGTAAGAAAAAATGTACATGTTCTGGATAATTAGTTAGAGAAAAAAATGAGACTGTCCAGAGAAAACATTTAATTGAGGTTTGTATGAAAGAACTATATGTGGCTTAAGGAAATATTAGAAGTTAATGCTCCATTATTCAACCAGACAGTGTTGAGATCTGGTTTGTCATGCCATCAAGCCTCAACATTAAGGACAGGCATTGTTGGTACTGTAGCTTAGTTTATAACACAGCAAAACCAATCACAATAGCAAAACATAGGAGGTAACATAGCAATTCATGTTTACTGGATGAGGTCTCTTTTTAGCTGCTGTTGCTTAGGCTCTCTGCCTGCACAATTGGGCCTGCTTGGCCATAGATACCTTACCTGGCTGCAGGATCTTTCTCATGGCAGAAATATCTGGTTGCTTTTGTAATCAGTTAAATGCTTGCTAACTTTTAAAGCTGTGGATAAAGCCTGGCTTTTGAAAAAAAAACAACAACTTGTCTCATTTTTTAAAACCAAGTTCCACACACTGAAATACAGTCTTTGGGGTGCAGGTGCAGAGCGGGGATGCCCCAGTGACTCTTAGTTGGGTGGCTCCATGGAGTTCGTCAGCCAGAAAGGCTGATGACTGTATGTGCCTCTCTCCTCAGAGGGCAGAAAGGCATGATATCATAGAAAAGTGAAGAAATAAGGTTCTCATAAGCTTTCTGATTCTAAGCCGAAGCTGTATTTTGCTGTATAGCTGGGGTCAGCCTTTGGCAGAAAAAAGGAGGAATTGCGTCATTTATTTTTCTCTTACATTATGCTGTAATCATCTCAACAACTGTGACTTCAGATCAGTATTTGCACTCTTCAATTGTGAGAAGAGTGACAAGTTCAATTAATGATCAGCAAGCCCTCACTGAGAAAAGCATCATTTACTCAGGACACCAGCATTACAATGAAAATGTAAATGAAAAGAAGATGTAAGTGTCTGTCTTGCTTAGGAGTGGTCTATTCATATCCCAAAGGAAATATAAATCCAAATGTCTTCCCTGTGACTGTTCACTCAACTTCTGTCCAGTTTTTGACCTAACGCACAGCTCACGCTAAGGCCTGATGTGTGCCGGGAGCAGCACCATTAGGTCAGTGCAAGAGCAACACGTAGGTGAGACAGGATGGACAGGGAGGGATAAAGGTTATTATGCAGCTGTTGTCACCTGCAGCTTGCTGTCTCCGGCAGCCATTGTCTCTTGCATCCTTGCATATTAATTGTCCAAAGTTTCTTCAGTATCCACTAATTTATGGAAATGGTATAGATCAAACTTCCAAGCTGGGGTTATAAATACATCATCTTACCCAGAGATTTTGAAGTGGATCCAGCAGCAGCTGGACTGCTGAGGGTTTTGTACTTCCCTGTGTGATACGAGGGACACTGGCACTGTGGGGGAGAAGGAAGAATGAGCGCTCCCACCCTTTGCAAGGTAACCATTTTGCTCATTGGCATGCCACTTACAAGTTAGAGAACTTGTGGGTCATGAATTACTGAAGTCATGAATGAGTGAATTCCCGTTGGACTAGCCTGTACAAAGGGCTGTACAAAGACATTGAGGTGCTGGAGCGTGTCCAGAGAAGAGCAACAAAGCTGTGGAGGGGCCTAGAGAAGTCTTATGAGGAGCAGCTGAGGGAACTGGGATGGTTTAGTCTGGTGAAAAGGATGCTGCGGGGAGACCTTATCCCTCTGCACAGCTACCTGAAAGGAGGTTGTAGCAAGGAGGAGGCGGGGGCAGTCTCTTCTCCCAAGTAACAGGCAATAGGACAAGAGGAAACAGCCTCAAGTTGTGCGAGGAGATGTTTAGATTGGATAGTAGGAAAAAATTCTTCACCAAAAGAGTTGTTAAACATTGGAACAGGCTGCCCAGGGAAGTGGTAGAATCACCATCCCTGGAGGTATTTAAAAGACTTGTAGACGTGACACTTAGGGACATGGTTTAGTGATGGTTTTGGCAGTGTGAATTGATGGATGGACTTGATGATCTTAAAGGTCCCTTCCAACCTAGACAATTCTACGATTCTGAGATTCTGTGATTGCGGCCATGTGTCCTGGTTTAACCCCAGCCAGCAACTAAGCACCACACAGCTGCTTGCTCACACCTCCCCTAGTGGGATGGGGGAGAGAATCAGAAGGTTAAAAATAAGAAAACTACAGGTTGAAATAAAGACAGGTTAATAGGTAAAGCAAAAACCACACATGCAAGCAAAGCAAAACAAGGAGTTCATTCACTGCTTCCAATCACCAGGGGGAAGCCATTTCCAGGAAAGCAGGGCTCCATCGTGCATAATAGCTACTTGGGAAGACAAGCACCACCACTTCAAATGTCACCCCCTTTCCTTCTTCTTCCCTCAGGTTTGTATGCTGAGCATGATGACACATGGTATGGAATATCCCTTTAGTCAGTTGGGGTCAGCTGTCCCAGCTGTGTCCCCTCCCAACTTTTTGTGCCCCCCCAGACTCCTTGCTGGTGGGGCGGGGGGAGGGGCAGAAAAAGCCATGACTCTGTGTAAGCACTGCCCAGCAATAATGAAAATATCTCTACATTATCAACACTGTTCAGCACAAATGCAAAACATAGCTCCATACTAGCTACTATGAAGAAAATTAGCTCTACCCCAGCCAAAACCAGCACATCATGTTTGATGTGTTTGTTTTCCTTCCTAATAAGTTCATAAAGTAAAATTTAATTTACAGAGTATGTTGTCCTGTAAATTCTAGAGGTTTAAATGCAGCATGACACTGCCCCTAGTGCTTATTATACCTGCTACAGTCCCACCCTAGTCATTTGCAAACAATATCTATTTTTTCAGGACAGGACTGCCAATTTTGTAAGTTTTAAGTTCTATTTCCTTTTCTGCCTCTCTAATTAGGTTTAGCTATTTCAAGTATTCCTTCTGGGGTAGAGAAGACTTGGACAGTGACACCGTAAGAGACTTTTCACTTGCATGGTTGCACCGTAAGAATGTGGTCTTAATGGCTCCTAACATTTTGCAGACTCTTGGGGAGCATCCTTTAGTTCACCAGCTTTCTTTTGGGTTTGTTCTCACTGTACATCATTTGTAACACTAGCCAGTAACTTTTGGCTCTTCTATGATCCTATAGCATCTATCACATTGGGTATTGATCACTCAAATCCAGGAATACTGAAAACCAAAAACTTATTAATATTTCTTATAAGCTATACAAATTCAATTATTCTGCATTTAAATAATCCACAGGTAAATAAAGCTTCTGTATTACAGTATGCCATCCACCCCTCTTACAAATTTCATTTTGCTAGGTTTTGTTATTGTTAACTTTCTGAATTTCTCTATTTATAGGTGAAATCACCCCTTGCATGTAACAGAAAAACAGCATTTCTTGTAACAGTCATTTCTGAAGTAGCAGTTGGTTTCTGTTTTGTGTATGGAGGCTGGACTTTTATTTAGGCAATGAATGCAAACCTCAGCTAAAACTAGAAAATATTGCAGTCAAATGTTTATTCAACGCTATTTCAGTACTGTGATAATAAATTAAAATTGGTAATAGCACATATTGCATCCTACTGAGGATACCTAACAGATCTAAAAATTCCTATGAATTCAGCCACAAGAATCCTGTAAGATATTACACACTTTAACAGGAGACAAATCCTCCATGTTGCATGACAAATTGGGACCACATCCAAATAGAATTATTTTGTGGCTAAGGAATATGCTTTCTTTCACTGTATATAATAGAAACAATAGCTAATTTTCACATGATTGTGCTTTTACAATTTGAGGTAAGTTTAAAAACTGGGTTTTTTTCTGGTACCACTGCTGTGAATAACATTACCACAACAAGGATCACATACTTATTTGGACCTTAAGAGGTGATCAGACTATTAATTTCTTCTATCAGACCATAGAACTGTACGATTCCATTGCCATTTAACTAGGTAATACTCATAATTTTTCAGGCTGTTACCTATAAAGGAATAATGGAAAAGTTTTCAGATAGTGAGGTAGCAACACCTTGTTAAGCCCCTTAACTTTTTTAGTTAGATCAGTTTACAGAAACATGATGTATTGTAGAAGGTGAAGGAGTTATTCTAGAAAGGTGTGTTTTCTGTTTATTTTGTCTAGGAAATACTGGATGTGATTTAATTTTGGAGATTATCCTTATTGGGAGATGAGCCTAAATCTGTATTTTTTAATTATGATTAATTTTATTTTGTTTGTTTTGTGGGTTTCTTTTTATCTGGGTTAAGGAGCAAAATGCCACAACCTGCTGAAGCTTTGACTAGGCCATGTGAGACTTGAAAATCAGCAGTAGTAGATGGTATGGTAATGACTTTTCCTTTTGAGTTTATCACCAAAAAAAATGCCTACTTCTTATCTTTAAGCAACATTTTATTATCATTTTAGAGTATCTGAAATGTCACTTCAAGACTACCTTTTTGCAGCCTGTTTCTGTCCGGTGATTACTCCCAAACATGAGGTGAATATGTTATAACTTTCTTTAAAAATGAGGTAGAAGCTCCAATGTTCTTTATCAAGGATTTCTTTTTTCCATTCAAGGCAAAAGAACACGAAGTGTATCAACTTTATCTGAGGAAGATAAACAGTTGATAGAAGTTTCTGACTGTACTGTAACTATGCAAAATGTGGTAAATATTGTGAGTCATTTCTTTCAGAAAGGATAGCTACAACTACTAAGCAAATACTCATGAAAGATTTAAGTCTCAGTAGACCCTACAGAAAATATCACATAGAAGATTTTTTATTTTTTTAATCAAAAAGAAAAGTTTGTCCTGTATTTACAAAACTCAAAGCAGTTTAAAAGACTGAATCACTTGTTCAGCCCTTTTGTCCTAAGAAGGGAGTCTTTTTTAATATATATTTACCTTTTTCAGTGAAAGTCAGGAAGTTTAAACAGCACCTTGTCACAATTACTAGCTAGAAGGGCACATGCCCATTGCAGATGGGTTTGCAGAAATGCTAAAGAGGCTTTTCCAGACGTGAGGAAACTAAGTCTTGCAAGAGTCCTACAACTTGATAACAATTCATGGATCACCATAAAACCTGAGAGTGTGGTTCAGTTTGTTAACAAAACAGATAAGGATAGCATATTTTTCTATGAATGCTATAGAATCATGAATTTCCTTGCTTTCCTTAGCAGCAGAAATTTCAGCAATTTAATGAAAGCAAATAGCTAAAAATAAAAGGCAGAGGGAAACACATGAAATAAAAATGTTAACCCCAAAACCTTGATTTCAACAACATTATAACCCACGGTAAACAATTTCTTATAAGGAAAAGGATTATGTTATCTTTTCTGTGGGTGGTGTTAGCACCTGCACTTATGATAGCATCCTCAGATATCATTTATAGAACTCTATCTGAAAAAAAGACTAACAGATACCGTTGGGAGTGCATTTTTCTTAGTTGGACAATTAATGCCCTGCTGTCAGATTATTTTTTTAAATAATGTGGTGGAAGTGATCTCATGTACTATTTTCGGTTTTCCCTTTACACCCACAATGTCAAAGGACATTTGCCCGCAGTGATTTGTTAGCACTTCACAGATATGGGTTCTAGGCCAGACAGTGTGAGCTGGTTACATCCATACTTGCTTGTAAGGTTCAAGTTTTGAGCTCAGACCAGTCCTCAACCTCTGCAAATTTTTCCTTGCTTGAGACTGACAGTTCTCAAGCTGGTGAAAAATTCAAGAAGAAAGCACTGATAGAATGTATCCAAAGTAAATATAAGCTCAGCCCAAAGGCCACATAATGCCGTACTGAACCAGTTAAAGTATTAAATAACAGAGTAGAAAGAGTCCATTGAAATACCACTGAAATGGCTAGCATCAGATATACAAGAAGAGACTGAGGGAACCTGTTTTATTTAACATGCATGAGAGAAGACTTGAGGGGATCTAACTGCAGCCATCTATTGCATTAAGGAGAGGTTATGTAAAAGAGGAACCCAAAATAATCTCAGAGCTGCACAATGAAAGGATGAGAGGCAATATTCATAGGTTGCAACAAAGAAATTTGAGTTGGGAAAAATTACTCACAAAAAAACGTAGTGGTCAAGCACAGGAATAGGTGCACCGGAGACTGTAAAACCACCATCCGTAGAGATTTTCAAAACTAGACTGCACGATGTCCTGATCAACCTAATCTAATTTAGAAGCTAGTCCTGCATTGCAAACTTGAGTGATCCCTTCCAATTTATTTTTTTTTCTACGATTATTTTGAAGTTGCCCTGAACAATTATGTGGCCAATTCTGGGCTCCCCAGTGTAAGAGAGGTAAGGAGCTATTGGATAGAGATAAGTGGAGGACCACAAAGATGATGAAGGCCCTGGAGCATCTCTCCTGTAAGGAAAGGCTGAGACAGCTGGGGCTGTTCAGCCTGAAGAAGAGAAGGCTCAGGAAGGATCTTGTCAAGGTATATAAATACCTGAAGTGAAGATGCAAATTAGATTTATCCAGGGACTTTTCAGTGGCGCCCACTGACAGGACCAGAGGCAATGGGCACAAACTGAAATACAGGAAGCTGCCTCTGAACATCACAAAACACTTTTTCACTGGGAGGGTGACCAAGCACTGGCACAGGTTGCCCAGAGAAGTTGTGGCATCTCCATCTTTGGAGATATTCAAATTCTGCCTGGACGTGATCCTGGGCAACCAGCTCTAGGTGGCCCTGCATGAGCAAGGGGGTTAGACCAGATGACCTCCTGAGGTCTCTTACAACTTCAGTCTTTCCACCTCAGTCCTTCCATGGTTCTGCAATATATGCCATGTTAAATAATCGTCCTGGTACTGTCTTGACAATACAGATTAATCCTGTGAGTTTCTCTCTTTTTTCATGGTTACAGCTATAAATGAACTGAATATCAATGGTACCAAATATTCAGTGATTGTTTTTGTCCAATTTATAAAATATGAAACTTTTATTACATAGTTGTTGTTGATTATTTGACAATTAACTGCATAAATTTTGGCAGAAACAGGAATACTGAGTATTCATGAGTTTCATAGGCTTTAACAAAATTACTTTTTTAAAGTGACATTTGTTTCAGTCATAGTAAAGCATTATTCAGGATAATTGAGGAAATGTCGTGCTACATCCCTGAAAATATATAGCTATACTTTAAAAATAAATTGAAAAGACCCTCCTTCCCTCTCTCCATCACAGCAACTTTTTCTCTTGTACTCACCAAAAATCCAAGAAAAAATAAAATAGATCTGAGCTTCAAAATGAGATTCAGATTAAATAGACTTGGCACTCAAAATTTATTCCCAGTTTGGACTCTAATACACAGAGTTCTATCAAGATTAGCTAATAATTTAAAGAAATAAAAAACAATTATATCTGCTGGTCCCTGTGTCAGTATCAGCAATGCAATTAAATAATTGAACTGTTCTACCTTATGCTGGAAGCAATGTTTTCCCTGGAGTAATTAATGTTCAAATGGAAGCAAAAACAAATGCAAACCAAGCAACTGTATGTGACATGATTAAGATAGTCTTAGGTTTTATTTTTCTAATAGTGCTAGCTATATAAAGCAAAACCTAAAGTGAACATCTAGGTCTGCTAGTTAACAAGACTCTCAACTACAGTAGCTGTTTAGCTACTTTTCCTGTCTGAAAAACTCTAGACTTTTCCTAAGTTCTGTCTTTGTTTGTTGGGTGGTTTTTTTCCTTCTTTTAATAGTTCTGGATGAGATAAACCAGAAAAATAAATAGAGATTTTCTGAGAAATCCATAGGTAATTCACTGAGGTACACAAGCTAACAAATGAATTTAACAAGCAGGTTGGCTGATAAGAATTTTTTTTTTTTTAAGCTGATTAAAATTTTTTTAATAGGCTTAGTTTAGAATCATGCTCATTCATGTCTCCCTTAATTATTTCTTAGAAGAATTTTTACTGCAAATGAAACTGAAGGATAAAGAGCTCTCACATACATCACATTTATTACTACAGTGGCATTCCACAGCCCAGCTCAATATGCAGGTTTCTGCTTTGTCCACATCATTGACAGCAGATGAACAGAGATGAATCTGTGTTGGGATTTTTTGCGACAAATAGACCAGTTTCCTGGTTTTTTAAGAAATAGCAAGAATTAGACAATGTCAGTCAAAGAAGGCTGGGGTAAGTACATGAGGAACATCACTAGCTGGGAGCATTAGCACAGAATAGGAGTCTCTGTCATTATTGATATCACAAAAGAATTTACGTATCTGAAGTTATTAATATGCAAGTCCAAAATTTAGATTTTTTTTTCCAGCCCCTGTTGAATTGTCGCAGATCACAGGAACACGAAAGTCCTTCCTGGTTGTCTACCTGAATTCCCAAGTCACTTGCCAGTTCTGAAGCCTTTTCTCACAGTATGTTCCATGGTTTATGAACTTCACTGCATGTGTAGTGAAACACTTCAGGAGGACATGGCTGAACAACTCCGGATCTATATTATACTTACGTATGATTGAATGACTAAGTGCAAAAGGGTAAATGTGTAAAAGATATGTAGTTCCTCAAGCATAAAGTGCCAATTATTCCCTTTTCTAAGTTACATATGGATTAACAATTCATTTGTGATTGATTTCTGATCAAATAGACCTTGGATTACCTATACAATGGCACATCGCCAACAAGATTTCTGGGAAATATCTCTGGAACTAGACAACCAGAATAGGGCATACTTACAGCACTCTTGTAGGAATTAGGGCATGTAGGCTTGTATTCTCTCACTTAAGAAAAAGAACTGACTAAATCATCTGCAGCAACATGAGTGGCATTAGTAATATTAGACGGCATTAGTGACATTAGACGGCATTAGTAACCAGTAGAGTGAAACAGTAGACCTGCTTTGTTCTTTGAAAGAATGGACATGTGCGTGAGTCTATCCTGCCAAGAAGTTCTTGTCTCTGGCTTTCTAAACTGGAACACACCTAGATCTTGTAGAATCCTACCTCTAGTCACCCATCTAGATTTATACCAGTAATCTCCAGAGGTCCAGGGCAAAAGTGAAAGATTGGCATGAAGTAACTTTTACCATTTAATTGCTAGAACAATCCTTGGTGCAATTTTGGCCTATGCCAGGTAGTATTGTCCACACCAATGCACAGTTCAAGGAAGGATATGGACCAAAAACACTACCCAGTTGGCATTTCACATGTGGCTTCCCAGGCAGTGCAGCATTTTGAACCTGCCTCTTGATTCCAGAGCCATAGAACTGACCCTGACCTGTTTTGGGCCCTTTGTGTTAGTTCTAAACCTTAAAGTCTGTAGCTGTTTGTATTTACACCACTTACGAATTCCATACCTAAATTCTTCATGCTGGATGTACCCGGAGTTGCCTACCTATTGACAGACGTGAGTAGCAATGTTCCAGTCATGTTATTCCTATGTTGTCCAAGGTATGAGACCCAACTCATCAGGATATTCCTCCAGTTTCAGAGCCAGCAGCCTCAGTGGAATCATGGTTTCCACAGTTTTGACACCCAGTACTGCAGTTGTAGCCCTGATTCAAAGTAAACCTCTCTCTTAGTAAATTTGAACGCATCTCACTCGTAAGAAGAGCCCAACAGTTAGTCCTTAAAATGTTTCAGATTGGAAAAGTAAAAGCTAAGGTTTCAGGTTTTGAAAATTTGACCTCCTTTCTATTATCATCATAGAAAGGGAAAGGGCCATCGCTGAATATATTAAAAGGAGACAATCAGGATATGACCCTGATTGTTTTTCTGTTTGCAATAACAAAAAATTACACTTAGACAGTCAGGCTTCTGCATGTCTTGCTGCCAGCTCAGCAGTAAGAACGAAGTCTTTCCAATCATTTGGGTTTTTGTTGTTTAACACTTGCCAAGTATTGCCAACTACAATTCCTTGGCTAGTGCCAGGACTTCTTAATTTCCTAGATAGGAAGAGGCTGGTACATGATGTCCAGCTTAGCTGTGGGTGTAAGAGTGATCATTCTTGTTTATCCATATATTTCAAATTTTAGGAAACTATTTGCCTTTCTCAGAAAATGAGGGGAATTTAGTGTTCTGCTCTCTAGTTACTGCTGCTTCTCTTTTATTCATTTGTGACTAGGGCATTAAAGCACTGAATGGATTCTTCATTTTATTTTTATATGAGAATATAAATACACACTACTAGGGTGTCTCATGGATTCACAGTTCAATGAAATGCTGAAGTGCTATATTTTTAATGTGACACTCAATTTTGTAAGCTAAGCAGTAGTGTAAAGTGGTCTGAAAGTCTGCTTGATTTGAAAGATAATTGCAAATACTCCTGAGACTTTTAAGAATTGTGATTTATTACTGGGCAGTTTACATTTGAGTTTATTAATAATATTCTGAAGTTATGCAAATTCTTGTCTGTGACAGAAGGATTCATAAAGACAGTGTTAGTGTCTTGTGACACGATGAAATGACACCTTTCACTTCAGTGTATGTAAGTTGCTATTAATATAGTGTGACCCCTTTGCTTTGCTGTCAAAGGTTTTCTTTCTGTAAATATGTCCAGTTCTCCCCTGCTGCTCAGCAAGACAAGCAGAATATTTTGGTTTCTGAAAAAGCAATAGGGTACTACCAT
This sequence comes from Chionis minor, assembly GCA_013398295.1. NCBI lineage: Eukaryota > Metazoa > Chordata > Aves > Charadriiformes > Chionidae > Chionis > Chionis minor. The sequence goes on along the minus strand of VZSF01000950.1, from coordinate 705,894 downwards.
CTCAGTTTGCTGATTTAAACACCTTTCTTTTGCTCCACTGACACTAGTACACATGGAAAACAAGCCAACAACCACGGTGGAGAATACAAAATGCAGAAGTATTTACAGAGAGTATCCAGACTCCTCAACATAAAAGTGGTAAGACTGTTCTGGAAGTGAGCAGGGTAGAAGCTAATTTAGGAATGGGGTGAGATTAATGAGGTATGAAATGACTAAGCAGATAAAGGACCTAACTGAGCTGAAAATGGCTCAGGAAATGTAGGCTCCATATGGTTCCCAGTGCACTTTTCCTTTCTTCATACAAGCATTCACAAAGAGGCTGTTAAAAAAGTGTGGGAGAAACCAAATGGCTCAGGAACATCGTGGCTTCATTCCAAGTTTCAGGGAAGACTTCAGTGCTTTGTTTCTGGTTGTGTTAAGTCTCCAGGTGGACAGATCTCACTCTTGGTTCCTCCAGCATGTTTCTGATGAAGTATCCCAGGAAAGTACAAAAGTATCTGCAAGTGCATCTTTTTTGCAAAGGTCTGAATTTTGCCTGTGTAGAGATATTAAGCAGCTTATTCATTTTGGGGATGCAAATCTCTGACACTTTAACAGCGATATTCATTTAATTGAGGGAAGCATGTTTCAGATGACTGGTACAAAAGATGGACATTCCTTCGTACATACCAGTGGTTGGTATTAAGACATAACCTTTGCTTACTTTTATCTTTAACCTCTCTGCCCTTTAAACTGTGCGCTAATTTTACCCAAGTAAAGACAATTAACGATGCTAGAGCACAATGGGAGCGTGTCAGAGACTCCCTGCACAGTGTTGCATGTGCTGGGAGCTCCCTGGTCAGGGCCCTTCCCACCACCCCAGTCAGGCTGGGGAGGGGACACCATGGCCAGCTCAGCCCCATGCATCGGGCACCTCCATGGGGACAAGTCAAGAGCATGTGAGAAGTTAGATGGGGATAGAAACGCTCTCCTCAAGCGGATGAGCAGGAAGGGGGAAGCCCTCAGCAGCAGTGCCTCTGAGCTGACCCTGAGCTCTGGGAGCCATACCCTCAGGAGGCAGGGTGAGGCCAGGGCCCTGACACACAACATTGCGGAAAAGGCGACACAACCTGGATCCAGTTCCTCACTGGATCAAAATAATGTCAGCAAACACCTGTTGCTGCTGATAGTGCTGCCTGTCTTCTTAAGAAAAAGTGAAGAATTCCAATCTGCCCTCTGTTTCTGGCAAAATAATTATTTTCTACTTATTTTTCATCCGTTTTAATTTCAAAATCTTTTTTCACGAGTGCTTATTTAACTGCTTCTCTTTGTTTGCTACTGTTTGCAGTGAACTTTTGAACTTGTGTCTGTAAATTGTATAGGCTAATGAATGTCTTTCATTTCCTTGGAATGTTTTCAAATATTATTTTCTGTAAGCCTTAATGCCGGTCTTACTTCTGCTACATTAATATTTGCCAGACTGAAAACAAAAAATGTTTAGGAAGATTGATACAATATCTTTGCAGCCTCTAGAATCTTGGGTATGTATAAAAGAATAATATTGACAGGTGGAAGATGGAGAAAGAGATTTCCAATTATATTGTTAAAATCCTCTTTTGTCTCTCAAAGGTAGTCTTTCCCATAAGGGAATGGGGTTATTTTATGTATTGTCTTAAAGTAAATTATGAGTTTTGATTACAGTAACAGTGATTTCATTACAAAATTGAGGCAATGACCATGGCTTTGGTAGATCTTGGGGACAGAAGTTGTTTCATCTTTAGTTTGGAATGCTTTTGGTGTAAGCCATGCAGTATTATAAATAGGATACTTCACTGACTTCAAATAAATTTATATTTTCAGCATTCAATTAGATTTCCATTTATAAATGTAATGTCACCCAAAAGATCTGGTAAACTGTTACTACAAAATTTCAGACAAAATGATAAAGTTGCCATATTTGTTCAGGCCAAAATTAGGCTTTCAGGCTTTTCTAGTTGGAAATGTATTAACCACAACTATAGAAAAAAAAAGATTGGAGAATTGTGCTGTAGGAAATCCAGCATTTTTTTTATTTAGGCTGGAGCTATAATTACACTATAATACAAATATTGTCCCTTATCCATGACCAAGACGTTAAGGTAGCCATCATTGGATGATAGTCTGTGTTACAAAAGTAATTAACTATTGAAAAGTTAATAGATATTTGTATACGATACTTCCATTGATACATTCTTTTAACCTTTCTTTGGCTTTGTCAGGAAAATTGGACTATAAAATTATTTCCTATCTTGTTTATGCAAAAAGAAAAAAGGTGTTCTTGTCTTTGAGACCATTACTCTTCTTTTTGGCCTGAAATGCTTTCCTTATGGCCAATAGAAGCTTTTTTACTGAAATTCCAGGCAAGCTTTTAAATCTATTTTTTGGCTTCTATTTTAGCTGCTTCTTCTATTATTCAAAAGTATTTAGATGGATTTCATTTTATGCTTGTAGCTCTAGGATTTCATTTCCTATTTACTTTTTTTGGACATGGTTTTGCCATCCCCTTTGCAGAGAACCTAGCTTATTGCTAAAGCTTCGCTCCATCCCTACTTATAGATTGCAAAGAGATAGACTGACTTAACGAATAACAGCCCCATCACAAGTGTCTTTGAAGATGTCTCAGCAAGAAGAGGAAGAGAAGGTATGAGAGAGGATATAAATGTGTAGCTGTATAATTAAGAAGTCATATAGGAGATTAGAAACTGATTAGGAAAGGCAAGGGAGAATACAGAGCAGTACAATTTGGGTAAAACATATTGTCTAGCTATTCTTCTCCTTATTTGTATTCAACATATGAAGACCCAGAGTAAATGCTGTCTCCCTGATGAGCTTTTAACACTAGCCAGTATTACCAATGAATAGATAATAGCCTCTGTCTAACACTGGGGGAGAATTAAGTTTCAGTATGCAATAGTATGTATATTATGTATGAGTATCTCTATATATATTCATATAGATGCATATATTAGTACCTATATTAGTAAAGCACAATATAATCTATCCTATTAGTATAGTATATATGTGCTAGCATGTATTTATATATACACACACATAAATACATGCAATACCCTATATTAATATAAATATATAATATTACGTGTGCACTTGTAACCTGTGTTTGCATATATGTAAAGAAATACACCCATTTTTGCCTTTGAAAGTATAGCTAGCAACAGAATTATTTTCAATTGCCAGGTATCAGAATGGCTGAGGATGAGGACATCACCTGCATGAACTCTATTCTGATTGAAACTTTGTGCATGATCTGCCTCTGGTGCACCAGCAGCTTGTTGCTGAAACAGAAGGGACTAAATCTAAGTGCAGAAGGGGAGGGAGAAGGGAACAACCTTCAGCTGTTCCTTTTCCCCAAGTGCCACACAGTCCTTGCAGTACCAGTTTGCTTTAACTGATTTCTCAGTCTGAAAATTAAGGTTTCTACTGCTCATTATTCAGAATTTAGGAGTTATGGAGATACCCAGGAGAATTCATAGCCAAAGCTACCTGTTAGTTACAGGAGGAGTGAAATAATTCCTTTGTATGCTTAATGTTCAAGATTGGTGTTTAGATTTACTCATCCTTCTGTAGTCAGCTGAAGTTACCAGAACAGTTTTTAGTTAAATGATTGCTGTCAAACAGACATTTAAAAACTAACTTGTCTTGAACGTATCATGGAGTTCAGACTGGGGAGGTTCTTCAAGTGAAGGTACTCTACTAGCTTCCCTGCCATACCTCCTACATATGAATTCATATATAAGCACAAATATAGGCATTTCTGAACCAAAAACCTCCCCTCCCGCCGCCCCCCCAAATTTATAAAACAGAAGTTATACCTTTCTCACAGTCTCCCATTTCTGCTAGGGAAGTTCTTAACCCACTAAGCTCTTTTTTCTCGACCTTGTTAGCCACTACACTGCCCCCTTGAGCTCCTTGCATTGCTTCTCACAGAGTCTCAGAAATCAGGGATGCAGGCAAGAAAACCCTATGGAGGGGAAAGTAGGGATCTGTGTAAGGCAGGCTATTGGAGTATGTGGCCTTTCAAGAAGAAAAAGTGGAATGTTACCCTGCTCCCTCCATTCAGGCAGGTGGTACCACAGGGAGCTGGTTACAAAAAGGGAAAGTGAGGCTTGGATGTGGGACAAACAGTGTATTGGTTGAATTTTGAGGACAGCAAGGGCTGAATGAAACTCTTAAAATACTTACTAATGCTATGCACTTGCAGAGGAAAAGGTAATGAACAACTTTTCTTCTTGGGAGAAAATGTTTAGTCACCACATTGGTTGTATTGGCTGAAGGGAGGATTTTATAGAATCAATGTAATATTAATGTTCCCCACTCCCTGGATGACAACCTCAAAGACTTACACACAATCTTAACTTCAAAAATGTTGACAAAATAACAAAGGGGTCTTTGCCACTTAATAGATATTTTAAAAAACCTGGGTTTTCAAATAAATATGTTTCTTTCATTCACTTTGGATCTGTGCAGATCTGTTAGTTGCATACTGGGGGATTGTATAAGTGCTCAGGCAATATTATACAAGTGTGTGGACCCGAAGAACCTATGAAAGTAATTTGGATAATATATTTGAGACTTTCAGAGACATGAACAGAGACTGTTCTCCCCGTTTCTCAGCTGCTCTGTAACTTAAAGCAGAGGTAAGACACACCTGCTTTTGAATTTATATATGAAGTGAGTTTTAACTGTCTGTAAAGCTAGAATTGCTGGCACAAAAGCTGTTAAGTTTTTGAGGAATAACACTCTGGAGAGCCATTAAAAAGAATCCTGGAATGTCACAGAATAATCAAACATCATGATGGAGAATGCTGCAGTTGCTGTTTTTCAGAAGAAAATGCTTTCAGCTGAGTTTCCAGCACCACTTCCTGACACATCCTGCATGCTCTCTCGGGTCTCTGGTTCAATCCGTTTTCTTCAGTACAGTTCATGTTGGGAGGGCTTAAAGCTGATGTGATTACAGTGATGTGATTAAGTCAATTGAAGCATATGAAAGTTTACAGAATTTCTGTCTTGTTTAAATAAAGCTTAATCTCATGAAAGAAGCAGATGATCAGGATTTACAGGCAACGTTGGGAAGGCAGAGAAGGAAGAGGAGTAAGACAGGAAATAGATTTAATTGTAACTGTCAAGCTTTGAAGACTTGACAAGTCATCTACTTGTTCTATACTTCAAGTGCAAAGAAAGGATTTACAAATCTACTCCTTTTAATTTAGGATTTATTGGGATGATTTGTAAATTAATCATAGGAATTACATATAGAAGGTAGGATTTATAAGCCTAGGGGAGGATTATAAAGTATGATTTAGGATTAGTAAATCTATTATATGTATATAAATACATTTCCAGACTTTCAAAACTGTTACATATGTAAGCTAAATCATATGTTTAAAGATTTCTAAATCAAAAGTGAATAAAATACCTTTTTTTTTTTTTTTTAACCTAGTGGCAACATAAGACAAGTTGGTACAAGGTCTAAAAAAGAACATTAATGCATACAATTTATAGAATGAAGTCAACATGCAGTACATTTTAGCAGTGTGAACATATGGGAGGAAGAAGAAGAGGTAATATTGAAACAGAGACTTTGTGGAACTCGTCTCAACTTCCAGAAACCTGTCCAGCTGGAACAAAGCAGCAGTCTAAAACAACATGTTCGGTGGTCACATACATGATGCTGAGGGGAAGTAGGGAGAGGATAACTGAATAAATCTAGGGAAGAGTGCATACATTGTCTTGACTAAGCCAATTAGAACAGACAATTCTGGTGACAGTGCAGTGGTTAGAAATAACAGAGAATTTACACTACTAGCCTGATAATGAATTTGCCACCCACAGTAACTTTGGGATCTCTCCTCTTTTTTTCCTTCCCCTTAAATCCTAGAGCAAGGGAAGACTGGCTTGGTGAGCAACTGGCACTGAGTCATTTAAGCCTAAGAAACTGATTTCATCTTCCAGATGGGCAAAACAACCTGTAGCGATAGAATGAGCAATCTAAGGTTCTTAGCTGGACAGCTTTCAAGAACAAAAACTTGACATAAAGACAAAAATGAGAGCCTTGTGGTAACCTGCAACCATTTGGTAGAAGGTACCACAGTTACAGTCAGACTTAAAATGCAAAAGAAGAACAACTGGCAGCATTATCAGAACAATGTGAGCAATTTGACTCATGCCACAAGTGTTTGAAATCTTCCTTGGCTGGCACTGTGATTGCATTTGCCAACTTGTAGCAAGTTGCTCAGATTTTCTCTGTGTTTGTAAACACCCTACAGACTTTATTTTTATTCTGTTACAAAACCTATTTTTATTCTGTTTCTAAATAAGCATAATATATGAGGGAAAGAGAAGTCAAAGCAAAACCGAGCCAGAAAAACTTTTAAAGGAAGAAAGAAAATGGGAAAGAGACCTTCATTACGTAGAAAGCTTAATGGTAGAAAATGCTCTGTGATTAAATGAAAGGGAACATCAATTTAGGCTCCTACATGCAAACAAGTTTCACCAAGGTTTTAACACTAAACAAATTAATCAGGTGTGCAGCTTCATCCATATTTCATTCATAATTCAACAAAAACATCTCAGGAAAAAGTGAAAGTTTCCTTTTTTTTTTAATGATGACTTTTGCACCAGTTCTGATTTTTTTTTAATTACAGAGTAGTTGTCTGCCAGACTAAACAGACTATGATGTAAAGGATCACTGCACCAAGTCTAAGTCCTGTGACTAAAGCAAGATGGGGTTTTAATATTCTTTATTTCCTTCTAAAGCTTACCTATTAAAGTCCTGTCTTTGGCTCAGGAAGTCCCTGACTCACACATTCAGTCTTCAGCAATTTCTGCTCTGAGGGGAAGTTGTAATATGTGCTTGTCTTGCTATCTCTTGCTGAGATAGCTAGTCTTATCTATTTTTTAAGATTCTCACTGTTGGCTGCTTGTTTGCATTAGCCCTGACCAGTGCTTTTCACCACTGTGGCACAATGTAAAAAATTATACGTAAAATTAATGTCTAGCCAGACTGACAGATTTACTTCTGTGTACCTCTGACTGTTGACTCTCCTCAGCCCTTGAGGCTGAGAGGTTGTGAAGTGAATTCAGCTCCCTCTTTGCATCAGGGAAATGTCTTCGTAAATTCCAGTAATGGACTCAATCACTTATCCTGCAAATGTATTCAATGGTCACAGAGTAAATGGTGGAAAACCTTCTCCTTTAAATCATTGTCAAAATTTAACATTCAAGGAAAGGTAAGACTTGATTTTGAGACTCCAGAATGAACTTACAAAGCAGAAATTAAGGAAAAGTACTGTTACTTACTAAAAAAGAAGTTCTGACTTCAAATAATTGGAACAGAAGACTTAGGATGCCATTTTTGTAATTGAATTCTATATTTATTCCTTCTTTAAAATGCAAAGGCATGGGAAAAATATAAGCAGTGAAAACAATGAAGCAACAAAAATTTCTTGAAACTGAAAGCCTGGTCAGGATAGCATTTAAGCATAAACAAGGATGAAAAGTTCAAATTGTGATACCTGACAGGTATTTACCTTCCCATTTTTGCACAGAGCTCTTTCTGCAGCGCAGTCATATTTAAGAAGTAGCATGTTATCGCCTCTCAGTCATCTGGAATGTTAAATTCTGCTTTATATTGCTGTTTTGCAAGAAACCAGCCTGCAGCTTAAATATTTCTCCTGTAGCTCCAAGTACCTTAAATTATTTCCATCATGTGGGTATATTGCAACTACAAAGTACACAAAGACCATCAGACAACTCCCATCTGGTACTAACGTAAATGCCTATTTCACTTATGCTGTCCCATTCTCTTCTCTTTGTGTTTTTGTTATATGCTATTTCCTCCCCTATTAAAGGCAACTGAAGATGATTTCTTGCTTGCATCTGCCTTTCATAGGACTGTAGAATTGTGGAATCATACAATTATTTAGGTTGGCAGGCGTCCCCAGAGGGCAGTCTCATCCAACTCACTGCTCAAAGCGAGTCTTATTAGGCCACATTGCTCAGGGCCATGGCCCGTCAAGTTTTTAACAACTCAAAGGACAGTTTCTACGATCTCCCTGGACAATCTGTTCCTTCATTTTACCCCACCTTGTGGAAAACAAAAAATAGTCCTTGATTTCTATCAGGTCAATTCTGCAGCCTGCCCAGGTCTCTGTGTCCCCCAACATACAGACCATTCGCTGCAGTTTGTTTGTCATCCACAAATTCATTGAGAGTATGCTGTGTCCCACCATTCAGGCTTTAACAGAGACATTAAACAGTGTTGGTCCCAGTATTGGTTCCTGATGATGCCATTAGTTACTGGCCATCAGGTGGACTTGGCAATGGTTACAACTCTTTGAGACTGTCAGCCCAGTCAATTTTCCATCAACCTCACCAGCCAGCCCATACCTCACTAATTTGGGAGTAAGAGCACTATGGGAGACTGTCAAGGGCTTTGCTAAAGAGTCAAAGTATACAGCATTTCTTCTGTCAGTCACGCTAGGCACCATATCATAAAAAGCCATGAGGTTGTTCAAGCATGATTTGCCTTTCGAAAATCTGTGCTTGCTGCTGCTAGTCACCCTCCTGACCTTCATGTATTTGGAAATGGCTTCTAAGAGGACTTGTTTCATAATCTTCCTAGGGACTGAGGTTAGGCTCATCAGCCTGCTAACTGGATCCTCCTTCTTGCCTATCTTGAAGATGGATATGTCATTTGCCCTTTTCCAGTCATTAAGAATTTCTCTCAACTGTCACAACCATTAAAAGATGATAGAGAACACCCTTGCAACGCCATCAGCCAGCTCTTTTGACACTGTGGGACGCATCCCACCTGGTCCCAAGAGCTTGTGCATTTCTAGCTGGCTTAAGCAATCCTGGACTCTTCCTCTGTTGTGGGTTCTGCTTCACTCCTATAAGCTCTGCTAGTGGGCCCAGGGACCTGGGATGCCTGAGTAAACATGCTGAATATTTCATTGGTAAATATCACCAGTGAAGCTGAGGCAAAGAAGGCATTTTCCCTACCCCTTGTTACCAGGTCTCCCACCCCACTGAACAATGGACCCACTTCTTAGTCTTCCTTTAAACTAACAATGTGCTTACAAAATCCTTTCATGCTGTCCTTCATCTCCCTCACTGTTTTCAACTCCAGCTGACCTTTGGCTTTCCTAGCTGCATTCCTGCACATTCAGACAATACCTTTTTGTTATTTTTAAACAGATCATCCTTGCTTCCACCTTCTATGTACTTCCTTTTTGTGTCTTACATCAGTCAGATGCCTCCTGTTCATCCATGCTGACCTTCTGCTCTGCTTGCTCAAATTCCTGTACATCAGAAGAGACCATTCTTGCACTCTAAGGAGGCTGTCCTTGAAGCCTCCTCTGAAGCCTCCTCTGATGAGGCTGTCCTAGCTTTCCTGGGCCTCTGATATCCAGGCAAGTTTCCCAGGGGATCTTGCCAAGCAAGCCCATGAAGAGGTGAACATCTGCTCTTCTCAAGTCAAAGGCTGTAATTCAGCTGCATGTGTTGTTTACTTCTCTCAGGACCTTGAACAGTCACTGCAGCCAAGGCTGTCCTCAACCTTGTCTTCAGCCAATTATTCCTTATTTAGGAGTAATTGGTCCAATAAAGCATTTGTCTTAGTTGGTTCACTGATCACCTACATCAAGAAATTGTGTTCTGTACATTCCAGAAATGTCCTAGATCACTCTTCAGACAGGGTCCTATCATTGCAACAAGCCAAAGCCCTACCTGCAACACAAGCCATTCAGTGAGGTCTTGATCCAAGAGGGATGACCCCACTTCTGCTCAAGCCTTTCCTCCTCACTGGCAGGACGGAGAAGACAACATCAGGCTCCCTTTCACAACTCCTTCACCTCACCCCTAGAGCTCTGTAATCACTCTTGGCATGCTCCATGTTACCAGCTTAGCCCTTGCAACATCATTGTTCCACACACAGAAGACCAGCAAAGAAAAAGAGTCCAAAGGCTGGCCATCCCAAATCCTGTCTCCAGCAAGCAACAAATGTCCTGAGCTACCAGATCAGGTTTGCATCAGACAGGTCCTTCCATCCCCCACAACAACAAGTCTCCTGTAACTGTCATTCACCTTTTCCTCATCATAGGGACACTAGGCTGGCTCATCTGGCTCTGACAGCATCTGTTGTTGGGTCTTACTTGTCCTCACCAGTACCTGTTCTGAAGTTGCAGATCTGCAGATGAAGCAGGAACCATAAGTCATAATCTTCCAGCTTTCTCCATCTTGACAGTCCACTTTCACTGCTTGCTTGACTACGGCCTCTGGCCGTCTTTCCTTGATTGCTTTGTGTGCCTCAGGCTCTCACCTCCACCCATCTTATGTTAAGACCCAGTCAATCTCTTCTTCATCTTCACTGATGACAGACAGCCTGCTCACCTTTTCCTCCAGCTCCCTCACCGGGTGACTCAGTGCCTCAATCAAAGCACATTTCCCACATAAGAGGTCTCCAGCAACATGCATTCGCCACAGCCCCACACCTAGACAGTAGTATCCCTTCCATGGAGCACTGTCGGGAAAGAGGTCTCCAAACCATCAATAGCATTTGCACCAAAGAGTGTACCCACAGCATGTTGAAACCATTGTTGCAGTTTTCAAGTAGGCTCACACAGTCTTGAGTAGATTTTCTGTGTTCTTCTGCACCCCTGCCGTGCCGTTAGAACTGTGTACCTCTGGTGTGCTCGAAAAGCTGGAGCAGTACGAATTGTTTCCTCCAGTCTGCTGCTCTGTATTCTGGTCAGCTCTTGCTTCTTGGGTATAGAAATAGTACAGTGAGCTGGCAGCAGAGAGGAAACATGTATGCCAAGAGCACGTGTTAGAAGAGGGTTTCAACATAGGACATGAAAATTTAAAAAGGTGTTAAGTGAAGTAATAATCTTTTAACAGTTTTCAGTCATTCCAGCTAAGGTGTTTAACCTTGTACCTAAAAAAGCCATACCATATACTGCACTAAGTGCTAAGCTGATTTCCCTATTTTAGCAGTTTCTGTTTTGATGTGAGTAGACGCTTTTGAAATTCTTTACGAACCTCACTAGAACTGAACACTTTAGAAAGCCATTTCACTGGTATGCTCAACTTTACATCTGTCAACATAGCACTGGAATACGGACTAAGGAAACAACAAATTCAGACTTTAATTACTCACAAATTTATTTGTATTGATTTATTGAACACATTGTTTGTGAGTGCTCATTGCGAGGATTACACTGTTTGTGATCTTTTTACCTTTTTCCTGGCACTTGCAAATCAAACATCTATTTGAAAGTCAAGAAAGTATGTTTACATTACTGTTGCAATCTGACAAAGTACACCTCTTATCCTCTCAATGGATGAATTAAACTGCTGATAGACCTTGGAAATAGGGCATGAAAGGGAAATGACAGTTATTTGAAGTAATGTGGAACACGAAATGTAGGAATGAAAACCTAAAAGTAAATGGCATGAAATACAGCGTGTGAACATGTATCAAACTTACGCAGCTTTGTGTTTGGATTAGTTATTCTACTTTTTAAGTAGGTACTTCAAAGATAGTGGAAAGCTTTTTGTGTGTGTCTTGAATTTTACTTCCTGACAATGACAGTTCTCTCATCTGAGCTATGGGGAGAAGCATTCCTGTAGAGCTCTAGTAGTAAAATCATGCACGATAACAAAAGAAGTGAAACTAAGAAAGAGCAAATGACCTACAGCAAACACGATCATACCCATCTCTTCTTAACAGGTGCTTGTCAATCCCTTTCCTAAAAATCCACAGTGATAGTCATTCCACACCTTTCTCAGACAATTTACCAATGTCTAAGTACACTTAACCTTAGAGTTTTCTTTATGTCTAATAGAAACCCTATTTCCTCCTGCAATTAAAGGTCCATACTATTTTCTACATCTTCTTTACAGTGAAACTTGAGGACAGTTTATTACCTTCCTCTATGTGGCCACAAAGAACATTCTAAAACCCTCACTGTGCAGAACTGGAAAAGAAAATGGAAAGGAGTTCATTAAAATCAGAATTTCAGTGTTAGGTCCCTTTGTTACCTTTCAAACTGTAACTCAAATATTTTTATTCCATGGTACTTTTTTACTCAAGTTATTTTTGAAAATTCTCTGTTGGGAAACCTTTTCTTGGTATGTTAATTTTGTTTGCTTTATGGTAACTTCAGTAAAAGTATCTTTAAAAATAGGCTGCTGGTTATTATTCATTATCTTGTACTCACTGTTTTTACTGACTCTACTGGGTCTGGCTGGGATGGAGTTGATTTTATTCATAGCAGCATGTATGGTGCTGTTTTTTGGATTAATGGCCAAAACAGCGTTGATAACACAGCAGTGTTTTGCCTGTTGCTGAGTGGTATTGACACAGTATCAAGGCTTTCTCTTTTTCCCACTCTGTCCCCCCAGGAAGTGGGCTGGTGTCTGCAAAAAACTAGGAGGGGACAAAACTGGCACAGCTGACCCAAACGTACCAAAGGGATGCTCCATACCTCATGACATTTGCTCAGCAATAATATCTGCAGGAAAGAAGGAGAAGAGGGGGACTTTGGAGTTATGGTGTTTGTGTCCCCAAGTAACCGTTACATATGATGAAGCCCTGCTTTCCTGGAGATGTCTGAACATCTGCCTGCTGGTGAAAAGTAATGAATAAATTCCNATAGGCTGCTGGTTATTATTCATTATCTTGTACTCACTGTTTTTACTGACTCTACTGGGTCTGGCTGGGATGGAGTTGATTTTATTCATAGCAGCATGTATGGTGCTGTTTTTTGGATTAATGACTAAAACAGCGTTGATAACACAGCAGTGTTTTGCCTGTTGCTGAGTGGTATTGACACAGTATCAAGGCTTTCTCTTTTTCCCACTCTGTCCCCCCAGGAAGTGGGCTGGTGTCTGCAAAAAACTAGGAGGGGACAAAACTGGCACAGCTGACCCAAACGTACCAAAGGGATGCTCCATACCTCATGACATTTGCTCAGCAATAATATCTGCAGGAAAGAAGGAGAAGAGGGGGACTTTGGAGTTATGGTGTTTGTGTCCCCAAGTAACCGTTACATATGATGAAGCCCTGCTTTCCTGGAGATGTCTGAACATCTGCCTGCTGGTGAAAAGTAATGAATAAATTCCTTATTTTGCTTTGCTTGCATGTGAGCTTTGCTTCACCTATTAAACGTTTTTTATCTGGATCCACAAGTTTTCTTACTTTTGGTCTTCCAATCCTCTTCCCTATCCCGCTGGGCAGGGAGTGAGCCAGCAACTGAGTTGGTGCTCAGCTGCTGGCCAGGGTCAACCCACCACTCTGACAGTACGTATCAGAAGATATACTGCTGATCAGAAGAATTTCTGTCTAGGTTTTTAACCCACAGGCAGCTTTAAAATTGGGATCTTAGTAAATTTTAATGGCACTTTATCATTTGCTTTTTTCTGTTATCCACTTCAAAGGATATTACTGGGCAATTTAGGAGTAAAAGAAGTTACATAATAGGCTTCATTTGGTGTGCTAGGTGCCATTAGAGTAGCTAGTGAAACTAGGAAACCACCATGTACCTGAATGAACCCATGCAATTCCTAACACAGACATGCATCTGACATTGTGGTGACACTTCCTCCAAAACACTCACCCCATTGACTCCTCAGCATAGCCATCCTGGCAGAACCTAGGATTCCTTCTCGCTGTTGGAGATAAACTCTCCAAGGTCATTTACCAGGGCTTCCAGTGCCAAAACTTTACTGAGGGTATACCTCTGCCTTGCGAAGGAGGCATATGGCGTTTGGGTGAATAATCAGCATACAGCCCAGCATTTTAACTTCCCACTTTCCTCATGTGCTTTCCTTTATATTGACCTACATGGAGTATCAGCTGACATTGTATTGCCTCTCAATTTCCCTCCTGCAATTTTACAAGCAACGCTCACATTTCATGTCCTGAATAACCTGGTACTGATAGCAGATTTTCTTACCTCACTGCTTGCTCTCTTCATGGGTATTTGGGATTATACTAACGAGCACAGTTCCCTGCAGAATTCAGCTGCTGACCGTCCTCCATTCTGAGGGCTGAATATTTCATTTAAATTCACGGGTTTTACCTTATAAATAATTTTGGACATACTGGTACTTTTTCTCTTACTCCTTTCACATATTTATTTTCTTTAAAGATTTTATGAAGGATTCTGTGAATGCTTTTTTCTGAAAATCCTTTGAATTAAGACTCAAGGTCTATCTGGATTATAGGCACCTAACATAGAATGTCCTACAATTAGTAGTTACCTTATGAAATAAGAAAGTAGACCAGAATTTAAGACCAGCAACATGTCATTTAAAAATACCATTAATTAGGAACATATACTTGACAGCCTCCTGCTGTACAAACTTGTCCCTCAAGTACTGTTTCATTGTTTTACTTAATGTCTAAAACTGTAAACTCATTACAGATATTAGTTTTATGGCATGTTGCAATCTTTTCTCCCTCTCCTCACTTCTCTGCATTATAAAGCCCATAAACAACCTGTCTCTCTCCTTCCCTTAGGAGACTGATACCTTATCAGGTCTCAGAAATGGATCTTTTTGAGAAATAGAAGTCACCCCAAAAAAATCTTCACAGGTACCAGCTGTCTTATCTTTCAGAAATAGTTTAACTGATACATATAAAATTAAATTCCAATCAGTTCTCCCAAATTTGCTTTTAGTTTTGTAGTTTGTGTCTTCTGTTCACTGACCGGAAGAAGGATTTGTTAGCCTGCAACCTTGTCTGATTTTCTCTAGCTATGGCAGTGGATGTAATAAAGGAAGTCTTACTGTTGCTTGTAAACTTTATCTTGTCTGTATCCTTATATTGTCATTGCAGCAGCAACACTGCCACTATAAAGAGGTTATTGGTTTAAATTCACTCAGCCAGAAGAAAACAGGGCCACCTTGTTTCTCCTTCTTTAACTCAGAGATTACATACAGCATTACACAATACAAAATTTTCTCCTTAAATTCATTAATTCTGGAAAATGCCATGTAAAGAAATTCTGTTTCATCTTTTATTTCCTACCTTTCTATATGGTTTTTTTAGTCATATAATTAGGTTTATGCTGCTGTTTAGCATAATAAACCGTTCATGAAATAATAAACATACGAGAAAAAAATGCATGGCTTGTTTTCTACGCACCTTTGGTAAATAGCTTATTTTCTAACGTATTTTATCAGTAAATATCAATATGCTACCATATTTTCTCTTTGACACGCCAGAAGAACAATAATTTAATAATATTTAAAAATGAATAAGGACTGATGCTCTTTACAAACTTAAAATTCTCAGAGAAACCAGTATGAGGATTGGGTAGCCCAGAACTACAAGAATGACTAGAATTCAATGTTGCCAAAGGCATATTCTAGGTTATCTTAGTATTTGGTGATAGTAATAACAGTGTCACTGCTCTGATTTGCCTTGAGTTATGACCATGACTCCCAACATACTAATTTTTTACTTCATTTTTGGAAAATGGTAGAGTAATAGAAATGGCTTTCTAGCCATACCTCACACTATACTTCTCTCATCTTCCACATGATTAAAGTGAATGGAATTCTCTTTTATTCCTGTACACAACTGTAAGGTATGAGGTAGACTCTGAATTCAGTGTGATACGTTGTTGGGGGATTTTAAATTTTATTTTACAGTTATTTGGGTTTCACTTTTTTTTGCAGTAAGCTATTTTCTTTAGGAATGCCTATTTGCTCTGCACAAGTTACTAGACAGGACTTAGAAATTCATTTGTATTTTAAAACATCCGTAAAAGAGGGATATTTTTTTTTTTTCTGGAAAAAAAAAACCAGCTACATATAATTCAATACTTTATCTAGTTCCCCATTAATGTGGTGTTAATCAGAAATCAGCAGGAGGAATCCATCTCTGGAAGCTGCAGTATTGAATCTAATTACTACATATAGCACACTGCATGTCAGCTTCTAGACAGCATACTCTGCTAATTCTTGGGGTAAAAGAGGCATAGCATCAAAAAAGGAATAGCTTACATCTTCAACGCTTAACTCTGGATATATGCAAGTTGGGTTTTTTTCCTTAGGAAGAAGTGGGCGTGAACAGCATATGCTTTTATACACACATTTGTTACATTTTTAATTCTGGGACAAAGTGCAATATGGATCAGGCAGTGCTTTGTTTCCAGAGTACTGAAGACTCATAGCTGAAGCAGACTGTCAAAAAGCTCAGCAGAACTTTCAAACAATTAAATGCAGTCATTTTTTCTAGTACTCAGCACCCACTAATACTGCCATGTCTGATCTTTCAAAATAACTTAGCACCTGATGTCTATTTGGCAACCTAGTCGTTCGTTTGAAGACATAAAGAAGACCTCAACCACTTAAAAAAATCTGCCCCTTCATACATACAAGTTCTTTCTCTTGCGGTTCAGAGCTAAAGACAGGCCTGACTTTGAATTTTACTATAGTCAGACAATCAAAGTTTCTTCTGAATCAGGGGAATTCAGGTCCAGCAGTTGAGAGTTAACGTCGGATTTTCATTCCACTTGCAGAGAAAGAACTAATCTTTTCCAGTTTCCCTGTCCTGTGAGCCATCAAGAGACACTAATTTTAGCTGACGTTGGATTCCTATTCATTTCTGACACTCTAGGATAGTGTTAAGACATTAGTGACAGTGAAGAATTACTTCTCTGCACAGCATGTTGTGTATTGCAGCATTCACTACATGCAAGAAACTTTGAGAAGTGACAATGATGGCTCGCTACGTACAAGACTTCAAAATTATTGATGTCACACACAGAATACCAGGTTTTAAGTGTGGCTCATCTTGTTACTCAATTTGTCACATCCTTGCACAGAGTTAAGAACAGCGTCATACCTCTATTGATATTTCCAAAATGATTTCACATAAATAAAACCATCCAAACAAGGCTGATAATTTTCAAACACCTACCTATCTTGCTAATGTCTGTGCTAAATTCACAGCAACAGATTTTACATTTTGTCTTCCATACTTAAACACTGCACATACAACCATAAAATCATAACTATTCCCGCATTTAAAAATAGACTACAAAAGTGTATGATGAGAAAGTCATAAATAGAATGTAATGTTTTCATTCTTCTTTATGATTGGTATGTGTTTTCCTTATATTTCTACTTGTTTGAGGGTTTGCGTAGGGTGAGAAGCCCTGAAATATTAATATAGTTATAATTACAAACTTTTAATAATCTAACAGGATGTAAGATAAAAGCCACTTGAAGCTCTTTATAGCCTGAGGGACTATGTTGATTCTTTTCTGCGCTCATTTCTTAGAGTATTAAAAATGCATTATTGGGAGTGCTCTGATAACTGCTTACATGTCTATTTATTCAACTCTACAATTGTTTATGTTAGAATTATGGACTTGGTTTTCTATCCAGACAGTTAGTTTGCTTGCTTGCTTGCTGAGTCTTGAAGCTATTTTAGTTCACATTATATTAGAGAACCACACACAAAAAAAGTTCTTTGTTCATGGCCTATCCAACAGAATTGAGAGGGCTTCACAGGCATCTATCGCTCCAGGGCCTAGTAAATTAGGGCTTGACTAGAAATATTAAAGGAATGTATTTGTCATATGTAAGAGAGTGGATTTGATGCAGTCTTCCACTGAGAGCAAGGAAACAGTTTCCTTCTTATAAATTGCAAGTGTGTTTATTTTACATGCTTTTTCAAAAGCTCACACATTCTTAGATAATGGGATCTTCTCTAAGATAAAGAACTCTGTTGTATATTCTTTCTGTGGCCTAGATTACATTTTCCTATAACAAAAAAGAAAGAAGTCAGACTAGAAATCTCTATGAAATTTACATTATCCTGGGGACTATCCATTTTTGCACCAGCCATGAGAGATATGGAGGAGAGTGGCTCCAGAGCATCTAAATTTTGCAACACCCGTGACATCACTGATATGTCCTTATTGTTGTGCAGCAGTACGTCAGAAAATGGGATGTATTTGCAGGGGCTGTTTCAGAAGAGGATGATTTTCTGCCCTTCTTTCACTGCATCTGTCCTTCTTCAAAAAGCTGAAAATTAATTTGCACTGTATGCTTCTATTGAAGCAACCACTGAAAGATAACTTTGGAAGGTTATAACTATGCCATAATAATCCTGGTATCAGCAAAATGTTGCTTTTTGACTCTTACTCTTTTAATGACTGTATTCTGAAACTGATATCCTTTCAAATATTATTCACAGAGCAGAATGCATTTTGTTTGTTTCCTGTAAATGTCTTATTAGCTATGCCATTTTCTTTAATATTTATGTTTCTCTAGCTGGTGCATAGAAATAAGTGGAAAGTAATAAAATTAGTTTTATGTACAATTTTGATAGTTTGTTTGACATGGACCATTACTCTTCTCTGTTAATACAAGCTGTATAGAGTGCATTATTGTTAACTAATTCAATTAACCCTTAATATTGTGGTGAGATAGGATGTGATTTTAGTCATGTCAATGTAGGGCTGTTTGCAAACTTTTCTACATTCTTTTAGAGAGATCTCATTCTAAGTTGCATTTTCCATTTGTTCAGTGTTAACTTGCTACCCTTTTGCTTTTTTCCATTTCAATTTCTACTTTCTTCCATTCACATTTCCCGCAGATGAGGATCCATTTTTAGTTTTATTTCAGAGCTAATTACAAAGACATTCTGTTTTGATCACTTTGAAGTTCTTTAGAAGACCAGATTCCTGCATCTGATTTATACATTTGTAGAAAAAGCAGGAGGAATTGTCAAAAAAATAAATAGCATATTGAAAATATATCAGGTACTATTTTTTATTCACTTGTATTATACCCATGCGTCTTTAAACGAGTGTAAGTTAGTTATTTAAAATCTGATATACATGTGGAATTCATTAATGTAGTAAGCTAAAAGCTCATTCTTTAATGTTTCATGTGGTGTTACTTTGGATCAGGAAGGAATTGTTTCCAATTTAAGAACATTTGTCAGAAGCTATCTATCAGAATTATAGATAGCTTTTCACTAGAGCAATGAGGTATTGGGGTTTTTTTCTACGATGATATGGGCCAATGCTTTTTTTCTTAAAAAGTTTAATGTCTTTGTTTGCTTCAATCTTCACATAAAGAAGGGAATTTATGACCCAGTATTTTAATTAATCAGTAGTGACAAGAGAATAGAAACAATGACAGAACAGGGAAAGAATAGGTTAATAAACATTTAGATAAATCAGTCAATCTCAGGTCAGATTTCAAGGTTTACTGTTAGATGTTTAAAAGTCAGTCAAAGACATTTTTTTACTGTTTAACTTCAGGAATTGTAGGAAGATAGGCCTGATCTCAGAGGCAGGGAGGCTGCAACACAGCACCTATGTTTCAAGCAAGGGAATTGAAAATGGAAACCTTAGACTACTTGGCTTCACACTTTGAAAAATATTAGCACTAATTAAATAATTGGTGTTTACATATGTAAAAGAAGAGAGTATAACAAATATCAGGCACGAATTTGCTGAGGCTTGTTGTACTTTGCCAGAATAACTAGCTTACTGAATGGAAGGAATGACAAACATGATATAATTTCATTTCAGTAATAATTTGATGGGAGTATATCGTATGAAATTCCTACAAGCAAACTAGGAAAATACATTTTAGAAGATGCTGTTATGAAGTATATGAACCACTATTTACAAAAATTGCTAAGTCATTATCAAATATTCATTGTCAATGGCTATATATACCTATAGGCTCCAAGTATAACTATAGGCTCCAAGTACCCTGACCAGCCTCATCTGGGGCCTCCTTCCAGGCACCCTCTCACCCAGTGGTCTGAGGGTTCCATATAACGTCTGACCTTCTGCCTTGGCCCCTGCCTGATCTCCAGAGTGTGAATGCTGTGCTGTGCCACCTGCTGTCTTAATATTCTGGCTTGACTTTGGCGTTGTCTTGTCACTACAGACATGTCCGCTGGTTGATGGACTGCGACTGAAACCAGTTACTATCACTGGACCTGCTCTGCTCATCATGCTCAGGTACTGTGGGACGGTACCTCTCACGAGGTATCTGCCTCTGCCTGCCCAGCTGTCATCTTTGCCTTTCCTTGCAGAGCAACCTCACGCTGCCTGCTACTTCGTGGTCAATGCAGGTGACCCACATCTCAAGTGGAATCTGTCCTCAGTCCATTTCCACTCATCACAGCGCTGAAAACACGCCAAAGCTAGGTGTGGTAGAAGTTATGAATACTTGGGCAGTCTACATTAAACAGAAGAAAAATAAATAAATAATGAGGTCAGAGTCCTATCTACTAGGTAGAGTCAAGAAAGGCAAGTACCTCACTGGATCCAATGAATGGTGCTCCTCCCCCTCCAAACAAAAGAATTAGCAAACTTATAAACCTCAGAGGAAAAACAGGAAGAAGCTGAAGCCACTGCAGAGCATCAGCTTGAAGAGTTTTAGAATGCTATCTGTGCCTTTTAATTGAGTTCTTTCTAACTAAAAGTTAAAATTAATATAGCTTTAATATACGGCTTAATAAAATTAGTGTGTTTTATGAAGGAAAATAGCTTCACTTTTTACCTCGCTAGACCTTGACAACCTACAACTCATCTTCTGAGATGAGCAGTGAGAGTATGTAAAGACCTTTTAAAATAACTGCTTTCGTCCAGAACTTTTATTTTGAGCGTACATGTGAATAATGGCTTCTCTGCTCAGCCCCAAAGACAGTTTCAAAGTGTAGACTACCAAGAAACAGAAAATGTTATTCAATTGTTAGCCAGGGTGTAGCATGAAAGCATCACGGATCTTTTTTTGGTAATGTACCATTTTCTGATCATTCTCCTACATACATCTAAGGTAAAGCACTTTACAGTGGTGCGTGGTGGGGGAACACAAGACCACAAGCACAGCCAGAAACTAGAGAGGATCCAGTCTGACATAAAAAAAAAAAAAAACAAACCAAAATTTCAAGGACTGGAACAGGTTGCCCAGAGAGGCTATGCAGTCTCCACTGTTGAATAGTTTCAAGACCCAGATGGAAAAGTTGTCAGTAGCCTGGTCTGATATTGCACTGACCCTGCTTTCAGCAGGAGATTGGAGTAGAAACGTTCTGAGGTCCTTTCCAACATGAGTTATCCTGTATGACCAGCAGCTTGTCATATCATCAGCTAGGTGGGTTTTCCTCATGCCTCTCTCTGGTCTGTGTTTTAATGTACTTGATAATATAACCAAGTCTGGATTATAGCCTGGCATTTTAAGTGAGGTTAAAATTCCCAGCTTTTTACACGTTGTGAGCAAAACCACTATGTGCACAGACACCATTTCAGACATAGACCAGACTCACTAGTGAGACAGCACTCATCTTACTTTATATTTTAAATCACAGCTTTCTGTGGCCAATTTAGTGTCTGTTGGTGCCTGAATTGTGTTGGTCTGTGTCTTTCTGGCTCTTATGGCATTGTATAACTGACTTACAGTACACTTTTTTGTTAAAGAAAGTGAAGTTAAGACAGTCTTTTCTGTTTAGGGTTTCTCATTCGTACTCATGTTTACTTTACTACCCTCTCATCCTTTCTTTTTGCTCACTGCTCCTAAAAACCAACTTTCTATATCAAAAGAGAAAACAGACCATCTCTTCATGCGGCTTCTTACTTTCCCAAAGCTTCTTTTAACTTAAAGGGAATTTTTGGCCAAAAAACCCCCCAAAAAACCCCAACAAGATTTATTGGAAATGTTTCATATATGGCCAGAGGGAGATTGGTTTGGTGGGAGAGGGAAATAATTCACATTTCTTTTTTCACACTAAGAAAACCCTTGCTAATATGATGTCATAGAGAACTATCAGAGTCGCATTTTAAATAACACTTTAAAAATGAATTGATGCTCTATAGACCGTGATGACTCTGGGATTCCATAGTTGCAGAGGACTGTAGAGACAGCCTCATGGCATCAAGAATTGAGTGTATAGTAATGCAGACTATATGCAGTGACTGTTGTGAGTTCATTTCTTATTTGTTTCTCTAGGCACTAGAGAAACACTAGGTGAAGGAAACTTCTGTGATGCTTTGCTTGCTGGTCTGCTTCTCCAAAATGTTACTGACTAGAACAAAAAGGATTTAGAAAGAATACATTCCAATATTTTTGCTTTCTTTCTACATGTGCTGAAAGTTTGATCAAACCTGCCAAAAAATAAAACTTGACGTGGAGATGTCTGGGGTTTTTATGTCCTAATCATAACCACTGAAAGTTGGCCAACTGTATAACTGAAGTGAAATGGTCTCATCTGATCAGAGAGAACAGATATTTTAGCAAGGTTTTTCTTTTTACTGTGGTGTCTTATGCTTACATCTTGTTATCAAACTATTAATTGCAAGTAAGTGTAGGTAGCCAAAAACCCTAAAAGTAGATAAGGCTTCAAATATATCACTGTTTTCTCCTCATAATTCACACAGACTTAGTGTCGGTTTTAGAAAAATACAAATATGCACTGACCAAATCTTTTTTGTTGAATCTTTTTTGGTTTTTAGAATTTTTAGAAGAAGTTTGAGCATTAAAAACCAATATTTTCTTTCTTTTCTTGCTTAAATATTATTCCTTAGAAGAGCTATGTAATGTATCTACATCTAGATCTGCATCTATTTCAACACTAAGTAGTCCTTCCCTGCATATGGCTGTAGATTTTCCTAAAACATCAAAGGTATAACGTCCTTGAAAAGCATATCTCAAAAGCTGAAATAAAGCTAAATAGTTCTTCTGAATATAAATGTTTGTACTCCAGGTAATAACTTGTGCTGGGAGTAGCAAGCCAAGCTAACCCTTGATCAGTCTCAATGTGCAGGGAAGTGTCGTGGGTTTGGGCCGGCTTGGCCCAAGCAAGCCGAGCGACAGATGTTCCCTCTCTCCTGCCGAGCAGGAGAGAGAGAAGAAGAGAGACTAGTTTAGTAAGAACTAAACTACTTTAATGAAATATAAAGAATAAAATAACAAAAGAAAATAATGAAATATATACAAAACCGTATCAAGCTCCCAGGATGACAGTCACGTCACCAGCAGGTACTGGGAAGTCCCAGACCGGACTCAGCGATGGAAGGGAACTGGATCCAGGAATACATGGGTCAGGATCAAAGGCAGACGAACCGATGGAGTCCTCCTCGGACGCCGGCCATTGAAGAAGGAAAGCAAGAGTCCCAGCAAGAGCAAAAGCCCAAGCAAGTCGGAGAAGAAGGTGAAGCCGTAAAACGGGAAATGGATAAAACCGGAACAACTGAAACAACGGAACCACGGAACAACGGAACGGAACAACAGAACAACGGAACAACGGAATGCTGAGCCTTTGATCCCTCAGCTTTTATACTGAGCATGATGCAGATGGGATGGAATACACTGTTTGGTCAGTTTTGGGTCACCTGTGCTGTCTGCTCCTCCCCACAGACGGGACCCCTCTACGCCTCTCTGCTTCCAGCCCTCCAGCAGGGCAAATAACAAGGTGTCTGGCCTTGGTCGTTATCGCAGTAAGTCTAAGCAAGGGCCTCTCTGCACACCGTGCCTTGGCATCAGCTATAAACATGGGTCTTATCACTCTGAGAAAGAGCAGTTTTCTGCACAATATGCTGTTAATTTCAGCAGTTAGAAGAGGCCTAGTTAGAAAGCAGAGTTACTGAACAAAATTGGTCCTGTTTTACCTCAAACCAGGACAGGAAGTATCACTATCCAGTTTTTGACACTTGTGAGAATGGGTCACTCCTTGCTACAAGTGCCAGTTTGCACTGCCAGGTTCCAGTAGGAGTATGTAGAATTAATCTCTTGTGGTGTGCTCTGGTGTCACTTTTCTTGGTGCATTGTGCTCAAGGAGTGACTCATCTATAAGAAATGATGTCACGGATGCAAGATAGCTATTAGGATTTAGAGAGCACTGACACTTCTCAATATAATGTTTAGTGATTTCTACATGCTTTTGCTATTACATATTTGGAAGAATGTGATTGAACAAGATGAGTAGGTTTGACATGTTTCTAAAGCTACATCAGATGTAATCAGCTTGACCTTCAGATTCGTAAGTAAGATTTCTTTAGCTATTCTTCAGATTTTTCTTTACAAATTTAACCATTGTGACTGCATGGATTTGCAGATATTTCAACCCACCTGACCTTTTGGGCTGAGAGGAAAGCTATACAGTGGAGTGCTTCATATTTTGCTTCTTAAAATATTTTGAAAAAGACTTGTGATTGGAGACTTGGATATATTCTAGAAACTCACAGAAGCCAAGCATCTAATTTTTCTCTTTCCAAAGACAGCTGATAGGTCTACATTTTAAATTAAAGTGGTGTCAATGAAATAATACTATTTTTTTCCAATATTTTCATATTTTCCACTGCAGAATTTCAAAGATAAATAAAATATTCGTCTGTCATTCTTAAATGTGTTATTTTAAAACTTGAAAGTAAAACAGCAAAAGTATTGCAAGTCTCTTACGAAAGAGAAAAAAACCTCAGCAACAAACACAGGGAACAGAATTGGTCCCATGCCTACGTGAATCTTTGCAAGATAAACATAAACAATGGTGAAAACAATTGCAGATTACTATATGAGAAAACTGGGAGCTTACTAATTTTTCATGCAAAATATTTTTAACTGAAAACCATTCAGAGTAATTAAAATTTATAATTAAGTAACATGAGGCAAGACAGTCTTTGAAATGCCAAGACAAGCACCCAGTTGAAAGAACATTAAACAATATATAGCATAGAATACCATTATACATTAGTATAACATGATTCTTTTTCTTATGACTAACATTTATTATCCACGTATTGCAAAATTATTAAGCAACTGCATTGCTTTTAAGTATTGAAAAGCTCCTGGTCCTAACAATCCACTTAGAGGAGTCATATTTCTCTTGTGATAAGAAATTATCTGATATGTACAAATATTTGGAAAATTTTTTCATTGTTTCAACAAACATTACTGAAACCAACAATTTATATTTAATTAATTTATACTATATTAATTTAATTATTAA
>VZSF01000950.1:609760-671856 GCA_013398295.1 Chionis minor | reverse complement strand
TAGTAAGTTGAAGTGCTTTATTTTCTTTCTTTTTGACAAAAATCAGAACAACCCTGGTCTAACTTTGCTCCTCAACATAGATTCAACCTGCTGTTTTACTGGAATTCAACTTCTGTGAAACACAGATAATAACATGTAGCTGTCTCATAAGGATGCTGTAAGAATTAATTAGTGCATAAAAAACTCACTGCAAAAAGAAATGTTTTTTTAAAGGAGTTTTAAATGAGACAAAATACTGCAGCAAACTCATCAAAAGCACAATATTAATCCATAAAACAAATTTCCAAGGAAAGCAATAGGAATTCTGTATTAGAATCCTTAAGGAGGACAAAGGAAATTAAGCATATTCTTTTTTTTTTTTTTTTTTTTGGAGGGGGGGGTGTGGAGTTTTTATGTGTTGGTGTCAGACAGTTCTGTATTTTCTTTCCCTGACTGAAATAATTTGATCTGGCCAGCAACTGCTGTTACTAGCTTTCCATCTGATTTGTATGAACATGCTACCTGGCCAGTTGTCAGACAAACCTCTTGTACTCAGAATGTGATCTTTCACTCAAGGGAATGCTAATTTGAACCTTCAACTTCTATACAATAGTTTATTTTCATGAAGCTTGTAGGAACTTAATAGCTTTGAGTCCTCAGCTGCACTTTTAAATTTGGTTGAAATTGGATACTGGGTTCGAAAGTTGTTGGGGAGACTGACTGACTGACAGACAGATAAATGAACACGGACAGCATGATTGCATAAAACTTTTCTTCTGAGGAAACCAGGATAAAAATAAACTCACATTATGATAACACCCAGTAGACTTTCAGAGTTGCTAAGAAAGCTTCCATAATTACAGTACTATACTCCTAAGGCTGTTTGAAGGTATATAATGGTTATAACTGTTGTTCTTGTCTGACTATCTGTAAAATTGCTGCATGTCACTCATTCCTAATGGCTGTTTAACAATTATTATTGTTGAATATGTGCTACCAACTGACTGTAGCTGGAAAAAACAAAAGGCAAAACAAAAATCGCGATAATCATTTAGGGTTGTCTTCACCGAGGTCTGTAAACGACACCTATTAACTCAGCTGAGAACATGATGAGCCCTTGTAGCATGTATAGTTAAAGTTCAATGCAAAAGAACTGAACTCTTACAGGAAAGCTCTCATAGGAAAATCATTTAGGTTGGAAAAGACCTTTAAGATCATCAAATCCAACCATCAATATAGCACTGCCAAGTCCACCACCAAACCATGTCCTTAAGCACCACGCCTACACATCTTTTAAATATCTCCAGGGATCGCAACTCAACCACTTCCCTGGGCAACCTGTTCCAATGCTTGATAAGCTTTGTGGCAAAGAAGTTTTTCCTAATATCCAATCTAAACCTGCCCTGGCACAACTTGAGGCCATTTCCTCTTGTCCCATCACTTGCTAATTGGGAGATTGACCCCCACCTCACTGCAACCTCCTTTCAGGTAGTTGTAGAGAGTGATAAGGTCTCCCCTCAGTCTCCTTTTCTCCAGGCTAAACAACCCCAGTTCCTTCAGCCGCTCCTTGCAAGACTTGTTCTCTAGACCCTTCACCAGCTTCATTGCTCTTAAAATACAAGTCACCTGTAATTATTTTATGATGCCAACTTTTGAGAATCAAGCTTATACTTGATTCTGAAGTACCCAGGAAAAACTGAGGCTTTCTGGGTCATTTAACAGAATACAAAAAGCCATTAAAATAAGCAATGCTTCTCAAATGAATATTTATTAATATTATGAAGTGGCTTCAAATTTTAAAATTTGCCTTTGCTGCATTCTAGTTATTATTTTCAGTAAACAGACTGGCAATTATATAGAGGCAGAAGAACATTTGCCTTTAAAAATCACCCATTCCAATGAAATCATTGAGGTTATAATGTATGCAGCATTCAACAAAAGCAAGTTGCCTTTCTGGAAATTTCCCAAAACTTTGAGATTAAATTATTAACTGTGTGAAAAGAAAGGCCTGTGACGACTCATCCAAATACGGATTTGCCTAGTGTTTGCTGTTGTCAGAGAAAAAAAGCCTCTGCTGGAAGTTTGAAGCTAAGCTGAAGTGATGCAGACTCCATTTCTGGTATTAACATTACAATTTGGATACAATTTGGGCCAGTGTCACTGTGGCTTAACCCTGAAACAAATGTTTTTGATTAAAAATACTGAGTAATGATATTTGCATTTTCTTTCTTATATTTTTCAGTAGCATGGCCAATTAGCTACAGAGGGTCACGTCTTGTTCTTCATGCTTATGGAAAGACTTCAATTGTCATCAATGGAAGTCGTACATGCCTGAGTTTTATGACCTGTTGTGTTTTGTCTTGCAATTGCCTGGCACAGGACAGCTGCGCTGTGAGAACAGTAGTGAGGGAAAATAAAGCAATATTTTAGTTAATCACATTCTCCATTTAGTTAAAATCACATTGACAATTCTTACTTAATTGTTTTCTTTGTGATCTTTTTTTCTTCATCTCTTTATTCCTATTCATAGGTGAATGTCTATTAGTTCAAAAGAAAATTCTCTCTCTACTGATGAAGAGTCTGGTAACGTGGCAACTGTACACTAGAATAATGTAGGATTCAAATGTTCTGCCCTTATCACCTTGTGTTGTTTTAGTCTCTCTCATAACAAGCAGCAAGCTGGAATGCTGAATGAAGTTTTTTACATCCCTGGAGAAGGGATGTGCCATTGTACCATAATAATCCTCTCTGGGCAAAATCTAAAAATGATGCAATATAGCTCAGCTGACCTTATGTCTGAAGCAAGTCCTTAATATTCATCATTACATTGGCTTTCCCAATTACAGAGGCATGAAATGTATTCCTGCATCTAACTCAGCTACAGTTTTTGAATGAGTTTCCTACTAAGTGCAAATAAGAGACAAGACGCCAAACTTGAGGTAGAGCCATTTTTCATGACAGGGCTGGGGAAGGTTGGGGGAAGTTGTGTGTCTCTTTATATATATATATATATTTCATCTCTTACTTGTATGATCCATGTGGTCCAATGGCATCTCAGTGTTTTGTTTCTCTTGAAAGACCTTGGAGGTGAGATTTTCTTTTTGATGAAGGGCTATTCAGAGCTCAGTGTTTTCATATCTTAAACCATTCCATGCTGAAAATATATACCCTTTCCATCTCATGCCAGAAAGAAGACAATAAAACTGCCATACCAGAATAGACTGCAAGGTAAGTAACTGTTTTCAAGTTCTTTAAGACAACTTGTAAAAAGAAAATGGGCCGTTTTTTATAACCATGGTTGAAAGACTTGATGTATTTATCTTGAAACCTGGAGGAATTTTTATATCATCAGTAAGTTCTGACCTATTGATCTGCCTTCCATCTGGTGACACTATTTATACTCATGCAGAGCACAATCAATAGTATAGAAAAACCATATTTTTCCTGTATTACGGTGATATTTTAAGGACAGTATAGTCAAGGGAGAAGGCTTCAATAATAAAAAAATTTTAAATAAGAAATATAGTTTGGGGTTTAATAGCTTGGCCACATTGATTTTCACTGGGGTTATTTGCCATATTTTACCATCAGAGGAGTTGTCATCTCTGCAAAAGCTATTTTTTTTTCCAATTACCTATTTTCAGTTGGATAGCAAATAAGCATACTGAGGGATTAGTATGCTTCCCTGAACTACATGCCAAACTTTCCTGCCCCAGGGTCCTGGCAACTTTCTGTCCCGTATCCTCTGGCTCTTCGGAATCCTTTAAACTAAACGTGCTTCAAAACTATGAAAAACCCCAGTTCTTTACCTAGTCTAAACAGTGCAGACAGCCATGTCCCAAACCAAAATGTTTCCAAAAGTTGTGTTAGGAGGAGGGAAAGCAAAAGGATGCTCTTGTCATGCTCTGGCGGAAAGCCTTGAAAGAAACATAGGCTTGGATACTGGTCTTTGGCAACAACAGCTGCTCAATACTGCAGAGGAGCATGAAAAAAAGCCCAATGTCTCAGACAGTCTGACCTGGAGAACAGTTATTCCTCACTCCAAACCCAGCAAATCATGTTGCACAGAGTCTGTCCCAGGAGGTAAAGCTTACCCAAAAGCACTGCGCGGATAAATGAAATCTTGACCATATCTTTGCAGCTCTGACTGACTGTATCAATCCAGGAAAATAAAATAGGACAGATAAACTTATATTGCTTTTGCCAAATTCACATCCTTGTAACAAATTTGGGGGGCAGCACCAGAGTGTGATAGAAATCCAGGTAGAAAACACTAACTGACCTTCAATGTAGGGCAATGCAAAGAAATCGGCTTGGGCTACATAAGTAGCAGGTTATCAAATCTATTTTAGAAAGCAATGAATAGTGAAAACAATAGCCTCTGTGGAGGTGAGGGGAACTCTATACACAGATGATCGACACCGTGAGGAGGACTGAGTCGAAGGTGGAACCACTGTTCCCAGAGGTCAGGCTGCCAGCAGACTTGGACACATTGAGAAGTCAGATTGGGATCATGCTCCCCCAGATCTGTGGTGCTGGTCAAAGCTGGACCAGAGGGCCTTGATTATTGCAAGAAATCTGTCGGTGTTGTGGAGCAGAAATCTTAGAACAGAACTTAATACTCACTGCCTATAGCTTATTAAACAAAATTACCTTTATGTGTTACTGAGTGGTGTGATTCTGTTCTCACATCCATCTGATTCAGATTCCCTTCAGGGCAGCATAAAAGGAAGAACAGCACAGCTGACATTTTAGGCCATAGGGTTTGCTGAATGCCATGTGAACACTGGTGCTGTTTTCTCTGGGGTTCCCTGCATTCATAGATGGCCAATATCTGATGCTTCAGAGGAAAAATAAAACATAATTCAAAAGAAAAAAAAAATCTTTCTTGCCTCAACAGTGAATTTCTGTGTTCATATGCACTCCCATCAAAACCTTTTGGGTTGTTCCCCTACTAGAGTAGCTGGCCTTGTGAACAAATACCAAGAAATACTAAGTGTTGCCTGTATGAAATGCCTACAGAGATTACACGAAATGCTGTAATTTTACTTTATTCTTCTAATTATATCCCAGAGTATACACATGTGCTTTTAACCATTTGTTGAAGGAATTTGCAGCGCTCTGCTGAGGCACTGTGGCTTCATGCAGCTCCAGAGATCCTGTGCCTGTCAGTGCAATGCCCCATCTCAGCCATCATTTTCTTCACTTTAAAAGCAAAGAAACTGCCAAGGAGTTCATCTCGCACGAAGCTTGAGTCCCTCTGGGCTCTGAAGCAATCAGCATGAAGTGGTGAAATCCAAAAAAAAAAAAAAAAAAAGAAAGAAAAGAAAAAGAAGATAACTCAGGTACAAAATGTATATCTTAAAAGTTAGGAAGAAAGAGAAAAGGATTGTAATAGGATATCTGATATTGTTCTAACATTTGTCCTTTGGGAACTGTAAATTCCCTGTAAACTTCACAGAAAGAAAAGCTGAAAGATTATTCATCTGAAACCAGTGAATGAAGAAAAATACAGCTGGAACAGTGAAAAAGAAAAGTGTTCACTCTGCAACAGCAATAAATTTATTAACTCTTCAAGAGGAAGATGACTGTCAATACCATATTTGTACTTGTGCACCTCACAACAAAAGGTAAGAGATATGGCACAGATGAAAGCTTTGCAGGGGCCTAAGTTTGTAAACACAACTAGCTTTGATACAATGGAAAGCCAAGGCTTAAGCCATTTCCTGTAAAATGGTAAAAAATTAGACACTCCTTATTCCAAGTTTGTTTCAGGTTTGTTTTACTAGGCTCATTTTAGACCTTTGGTTGTTAAAGAGGAGATGGAGTGACATGGATAACAGAAAAAAATCTAAAAAAACCAAAAGTTCTGCCTGAACAAAAGGAAACCTCAGATTTCAGTGCAATTTTATGTGAAAGATAGACAAAAGAGAAAACAGTCATTTACCATGTATGGTAAATATTTTAAAGTAACTGAACTATGCCATTCTTCCTACATATGCATGAATAATGTCTTTGTGCATTACTTTGTTCATTAAGCCAGAAATCTTCAGTGTCATTCAAGTGAGTGTCAGAACATATTTTCAAGCTGATGAAGTGACTCTAACTTCTTTTGGATTAGAGACAACCGGTACTAACACGTAGGCCTGAATGACACCGACTTTAAAACAGTGTCTGGAAGAGTTTTCTAGAATATGCATGCTTGCACTACCTTCCACTGTGTAAAAAGTTGTGTAAGGATCATGGGATTGCTTTCAAAATACCTGTAAAAACCAAGTAAGGCACTTGAAACACAGATTTATTTAAGAGAGCGTAAAGTAACAGCAGAATCATTTTAACTAAAAAAAGCTTGAAATGGTTATATCGTGTATCATTCTGTGTTTCATGAAGTCATGGCTCAGCTTTTAGAAAGGTAC
Organism: Chionis minor; assembly: GCA_013398295.1. Classification (NCBI taxonomy): domain Eukaryota; kingdom Metazoa; phylum Chordata; class Aves; order Charadriiformes; family Chionidae; genus Chionis; species Chionis minor. The sequence goes on along the minus strand of VZSF01000950.1, from coordinate 665,461 downwards.
TGGAGCACAGATACTATGAAAACTGGAAGATGTGAAGAACAGGAACAGTACAAGTCATGAAGTACTAGAGAAAACAGGGAGAGAGAGTTCTGTTATTACAATGAATGTTTAGACCCTGGTATGTGTTAATAGACTATCAGATTTGGGGTGAACTAACCTGCTTATAACAAACTAAGTTCCTTTTATTTCATTAACTGTTCTTACTTCAAATCATAAACTAAGACTTACCAGCTCCAATACAGTGATCATAACTGTTGCAAACTTCAAATTTGCAATACCTTTACTTATTTTCAGAACTTGAAACCACAGTTTTTGTATACTTCAACCATACAGCCTAACTGATGCTAAGATTTGTTGTTTCTGTTTTAAAGAAACAGGTAGAATCTAGGTACAAGGACCCACGATCATATTTTCAAACTTTATTGGAGACCTGCTTAAATTTATTGTGGACTGAATTCACAATACCTGTGACTAAGTTTATACATCCTGGTGTTAGGCGTAAATGGCATTTATTATGGCACACATAGAAGCTCATCCCTGATGCTAAAGACAGCATCTCTTGCAATGAGGATTATCCTCTCTGAAGCAACAGTTTAAAGAAGGAGATAGGGACAGGTATACATACATATGATGATTACATTAACCAATAGCAACATGACCCCATTTCATTATCTTCCCTCTGGATGTTTGATAATCTCCTCTGGTTCTGGTTCAGTGTGAACTTAAGCAGAGAAGTGTAGCAGACAAGATACAGTTGTGCTTCTACAGCTCTTAAATTCTGGCACTGTTTTTTACCTCTGACACTTCCATGTCATTGGAATGTGCTTGTAGGGACAAGTAATACTCATATTACTATTTTCATGGATAGCTGTCTTTAGTTTGGGAGGGGTTTTTGGTTTGGTTTGGTTTTTTTAAGTATTCCTATTAAATCAATTTGGTGCTTAGGAGGTGTTGAACAATTTCATAGTTGTAGAAAAGTGGTAGATAGAACAATACCTTTTAATCTGTTCCTGGATAACAGTGAAAGGGTTTTGACCAGTGGTGTTTGGTTAAACATCATATAAACTGCATAGACAAGAGAACTGCAAGACAAGTTAATCTACAACTACAACAGTTTCACTAAGCTAGATTTTAATAGCTGCCGGTAGTCATCTGAATCCTCACACAGGAAGACAGACGCGATCATCCATATTTATTGTCCCCCAAAAGAGCACTGCATGGTGACTAGGTTTTAGGTTTAACATAACAATTAGGGGATGGTTTGGAAAATAATCTTGTGACTCCACCTAAGTGAAGGATGGCAATCTCGTGACACCAACTTCAAAATCTCAATCACTGAAATCATAAGTTGATCAATTTTAGAACTTTCAATTTCCAATAATGAAGTCTGTGACAGGGCTAGTTACTGAAAGGGGTTGCTAGATGCAAATTTACTCTGAGACCCCAGAGCTTTGCTGAATGTTTTAAAAACCTAGAGCCACTTCCTAGCCCAGCTCTTACCGTGTTCTTCAATGACAGACACCTACGCTGCAGTGGGCATTTAACTAATCTACCATATCCTACTAGAACAGAGAATGTTCACCTATGAAATCAGCAAGTGTGAAGCAGACTCTTCTCTGATGAATAACCCCTTGGGCAGTTAATGAGATAAACATCTTATCCCCAGCTGAATGAGGTGGCAGCTGTCTAGCACAGCCTACCAAGAGCAGAGGACCAGCCCCTCTGGACACACAATGCACTGGGGTTTTCACGTGTCCGGGGTGCTTCGGGCTGAAGGGGTCAGTCAAGGCATCCAGTGGCATGAGGAATACATATTCATCTTTCTCCTGTATGGATGATCTGCCTGGAGGACTACAGTCCTCAAGATGCAAGTTGGGGGAAGAGGACAGACAGCTTTACTAAATTAGGACTCTCAGGATATTAGAACAATATAAATCCAGGATTTACAAATCACACATATTCATCATAGATTTGCCCAGCAATTTACCTTTCACTCTAGAGCTCTTTCAGCATACAATACATATAAATATAATGCTTTATGGAAATAAAATATACTTGATATTTCACACTTTTAAAGAACTTTTGTTAGTACTTACTGGATCGCACCTGTGCAAGCCTTAGGAAGAATCTCCTACAATTTTCCTTCTTTGGGGGCTTTCATCTCTTGTTCTGAAAGGATTCAAGGGGATACTAGGCTATGTTTAAAACATTAACCCCAGTACAATTCTATATTGCACTGATATTGACTTGAGAGAGCTTGATATCAGTTAAACCAGTATAACTCTCAGCTGAACACTCAGCCCAGGAAAACTACTGCAAATATTTATGTGGTCAGAAAAGTGGGATATCTTGCAATATACCCACTTACCACATTAAAAGAAGCCATTTGAGTTGTTTCTCACAAACTTGTCATGCTGCAAACTTTCCTGCATGTCACATTTCTTTTGTGTCTTATTTTTTGCATTGATGTATGCTTTGGAGATGTGAGTGACTAGAATATTGGAAATGTCCACACAGATAGTGTGCTAAGAGAACTGAGTGGTTTTAAGAGACATGCACAGTGGAATACTGGACAAAAAATGGCTACAAACTGTCATGTACCAGCGCACACAGAAGACGAAACCACAGTCACAGGACTATCGAGTTTATTATTGCATATTTTTCTTGTATTTGTACTTTGCAAAGTGGCACAGAATCAAACAGGTCAAGCTCTGCATTCTCCACACCAAGTGCAAAATCCACCTGGTAAAATATTCCAGGACCATATTAGGGGGAAAAAAAAATATATTACTTCACCTGACAAATATGTTGACAGTGGCTTCACAGTACTAAAGTGGATTTTGAAACCTGAAAGGAAATGCAAGAAGCAAGAAAGTAAAGTGATTCCTAGTAGGCCGGGTGAGCATCACATCTGTGTATGATTCCTAGGTTAAATATGTAGACACTGTCAGTGATAGTTTTTTAAGTTTTTAGGTTTGACCCAGACCAATGTGCAGGAAACTGTTCAAGTGATATTGTTAGAAGTCACTATGTAATGAATAACCGTAGGACACTTGGATTTCAAAATCCTGAAGCTACTAAATCAAAAGGTCTACTGCTGATTGATTTTAAAAAGAGAAGTCACATATAAATGAGAAAAGTTTTTAGAAAAAGGTTAAAGAGATTAATCATTCCCAGTGGTACAGTGACTATCTAATACCACCATATGGCTTCTCAAAGTTAAGGTATACAACCTATTAGCTAAGACTTGAGAAAACTCTGCAGGCTAGGAGGTATCATTAGAAAGGGAAATTCTTTAAAAACCTCGAACTATTTTGAAATTTGGATAATAGAAGGAATAATAATTGCTAAAAAGTCCGTTATAGGTAAAAACACAAAATGGTAGCACCAAAAAAAAGAGTATGAGAAACTATCTGCAGACATCACAAAAACAAAGAATAAATCCATTTTCAAACACACGAGGAAGAAGCCTTCTAGGGAGTTTGTAGCATGAGGAAATGAATCAAGGCATGAAAAGAAAACGCAGAGCAAAGGAGGCCATATTAGGGAAGAAAAATTGCTTGTTTACAGCCCTGCTTAACATGGATAAGTTCAGGGAGATTTTTGAGCTGAACTTTTCTTTTTTTTGCTGTAGACACATTAAAGGATATGCCCAACTGTCAGCAGAAGTTATTGAAGGAACAGATAAAATTAAAGAGAAAAAAATTTGCAAGGCTGACTGATAGTTAACTTTGAGCTCTAGGGAGACTTGAGGATGAAACGAGTAAATCACAAACCTCTCTCAGAAACAGTGTGGAGGCAGAGGACTGACACATGTGACACCAATTATTTCAGAGGCTGTAGGGGAATCCAGGGACTGACCAGCAGCTCAACGTGTCCAGCAGGTTAATTAGTCAAAACTGGCTGAAAAATAGAATTAATGTGCACCTGAATAAATATGAACCATTATGGTTCATAAATATGAACAATTAGGGAAGAACAAAATGGTTTTTGTGAAGGAATAGCACTTCTCCCAAATATATATTATTCCCTGAAGTAGTCAGCAAGCCTCCAGACTGGAGCAAGCAGGCTGATATATAAGTGCACTTTGACTTTGAAAAGGTGTTGAACAGTGTCTTGTACCAACGGCTCTTACAGACATGAAGATGTCTGTGGAAAAGGGGACAAAAATGGATAAATAAATTACCCACTAAGAGACATAAAACAAGTGGTAGAAATAGTTAGTTTTCACAGGGGAGGAAGATTATCAGAAGAATCCCTCACAGATTTGCGCTTGACTCCATGATTCTTAATTTACTCATTAATGATCTTGAAAAGAAGCTGAGCAGTGAGGTGGAAAAATCTGTCAATGTTAATAAGTTATTTGGAACAATATATATGAGCAATGGCTGTGAAAAATGCAAAAGCACTTCCTAGTAGTGACTGACTAGATGAAAAAATGGTGGATGAATGCACAAGGGAAAGCAGAAGTCTGCTTTATTACCTTAAGTGTGCTTTAATTAATCTTTTGACAAACAAAATTTACAGAGGTTAAAGACAAAAGCAAAGTCATCAACCCATTTCAGAAATAATATGGAATTCTTAGAAAACTCTCCAAAATACTGTTTCGGTTCAAAATTATTATCTGCAAATTGCACCTTTGTCCTGGTTTGAGCAACACAGGACTAATTTCTCTTCCAATACTTGGGAAAATTGCACTTTTAGAAGACTAGTGCCTGAATTTGTGAAAATATTTACTTTATAGCCAGCTATAGTGTGTGGGTTTCAAGGTCTCGGTGTTTTTGAGCTCACCAGGTGCAGAGATGAGGAGGAGCAACACCCAAGCACTTAACCCAAGTTGGATTATTTCATACCATGAACATCACATTTAATATAAACTAGAAATTTTGCTGCGAAGCTCTCTCTCCCTTGATGGCGGTGATCCAGAGAACTTCTTCCCCTGGTGCCGGACCCCTGAGGCCTGAGACTTCCCTTTCTCCTGAAGCCATAGCGCTTGCACTGTCCAACATTTGCTGTCCACCACTGGGATTGCACAGTTTCTGACTGATAGAGTGGGCTGAGTGTAATACTTGTATATTTTATATTGGTATCAGGATCAATATTGGTTCTTTGGTGTTATTAATGCTAATTACCTAGTCTTATTCTGCTAAATCTCTTTACATTTCAGCCCCCGGCTTTCCTTGTTTTTTCCTGATTCCCTGTCCTGGGTGTGGAGGGGTCATTGGGTGATAGAAGAATTGTCTAAATAACAATAAATCTGTTTTCTGTTCTATTAAATCAAATCTACCTGTGAAAACTTCTGATGTAATTTTATAATTTAATTTTTATTTTACATGTGGATAAACCATTTGATATCTCTTTCCAAGGTAAAGATCCAGAAACAATGCCTCAGTCATCATTAAGCTACTGCAACTTCTAATGATCTTTTAAAATAAATATACTGCAACTGTTTTATGAAGCCAGGCCAGCACTAAGACTACCTAATGTATATCATAAAACAATTAATAAAACATAAAGCAAAAAATCTTCTAAAACTACATCTGAGAAACTTTACCACGTTTCTCCCGCACAGGGCAATTCAGTCGATATGAGTTCACAGAAACTGTTGTTTATGCATATTTTTCTGTCTAAAAAAAAAAAAAAAAAAGTTTGTTAAATTCTTTCTGAATAACTTTAGTTCAGCGAATTTGCAGAAAGCCGGCCGCACTGCGTAACCTCTGAGTAGGGACAACACAGGCAGTTGGGAACTGCTACGCACAATTATATGCAAATTCCTTTAACAGATAAAAGATGGCTACCTGTCTAGGACAGCTGAAAAAGCCACAGGTCACAGGCAAGTCACGCAACAGTGAGGAATGCATGTATCTGCAGCGGCAGAGGTGCCAGCAGAGCCTCTCCAAGGCAGCGGGCCACATACAGCACCCAAGCTGTTGTCATGCTCACAGGCACAACTCCATCAAGGCTGGGCAACGCTACAGAAAAAGAAAAATGGCACAAGAGCAAAGTCTTACTAGGAAAAATCCTCAGATGAACATTGTTTCCCCTTTTTCCATCAGGTCATCACGTTTTTCATTTAGGGGACTGATAGAGCTAATAGATCCTCTCTTTACACTGAGAATTTGGGAATTTCCTAATTTATTACACCCTTTCAATATTTTATCTACATTATCTACGTGTTTGGTTGTGGGTATTTTTGCTGTTTCAGGTAGGTACCTGTAGTAGTGTAGTAGCAATATTTTTCTGGTGCTTTCTAGCTCCTTTTTTAAATTTACCCATCTCTTTCTTCAGTGTTGCTGGTATGATTCAAACAATTGCTAATTGCCTCCTCACTCATTTTTTGTAAGTGTAAGAATATACTCTTGCTCCTCTTCTGTAGCAGATATGCAGTACAAACACATAGTTCAAAATGCTGAACATCTTTCATTTCCACTAAAATTAACAAGATTTATCCATCTCTTGAAGTTTTTTTGCGACCACAGCAGTGTCTGACTGTCATGCCAGTACTGCAGATACCTTATCAAGCTTGTATCACAGAATGTTAAGGTATTGCAACTGTAAACAATGAAAGTAGTTGTCTTGCATTTAATCTGATGAAATGTTAACTACTGCAGCCTTTCATTGGCCTTATCTTATTTGAATAACTTAGATTGCAGCCTTTACAAAATTTATAATTATGAAAGATAATACTTGAGAAGTTCACTTAAGAAAACTAAATAAATATAGAGCAACAAACATAACTGAAAATAATAATTTTAACTCAGTTGTTTCTTCCTCTCTCTCTCTCTGTCTCTCTTTTTACTTCAAAAATACATCAGTTGTAGCTTTGCAACATTTGAATTAAACTATCAGGATCTAATTTATAGAAATTTCCTGAAATGTAGTGTAAAAATACTAGAGGCCATCAGGCTTTATTATTCCCAACATAATCAGCTTTTCTTTTAATGTCTTTCAGTTTGATGAGTTTGTCAATTTCATGAATGACACTTAGCCAACTCAGACTATCTGTCAAATTCAGAAGACACCATGAAAAAAAAGCCTGAACTGGGAAAAACACTGGAAAATTTAAAAGATAATTTTAAACTATAGAACAGCAATATTGTTCATTTTGAGTCATCCAATTTAATTTTCTCCAAACAAGTTAGTACATATTGGACAAGTTTTTGATTGGTCTCAGATTTTAAAGAAAACTGTTAAGTTATTCCATGGCTTTAGAAATAAGGGGTGTCCTAGTACTTATGCTGATTAAAAATTTCAATGTCAAACATGAATTCTTCCAACATGTATATACTGTTGTTTTAGTTTGGCTGCTGTTATTGGTAACATCTTCTGAGTACATGCTTATGTAAGTTGCTCAGAGCTTCTAGGAGTTTATTTTCTTGTAATTGTCTCATGATTAGCATTGTAAGTAACAAACACACCTGAATATTGATAAACTAATTAGAGAGGTCAAGACTGATGTCAGCCTGGGCTGCACTGATCATGCCCCAATGGCATTCACAATCTTGAAGGATATGGGCCAGCTGAAGCGTAGAGTCAGGACCCTGAATTTTAGTAAAGCAAACTTTCAGTTGTTTAAGGAGGATGGGACACCCTGGGAAACTGTCCTCAGGGATAAAGGAGCTGAACAGAGACAGCAGATCTTTGAGGATACTTTTCTTAGAGACCAAGAGCTCTCAATTTCCATGTCAGGAAAAGGAAATCAGGAAAGGAATCAGGAAAGGAAGGCAGGAGATAGGCGTGGCTAAGTAAGGACCTCCTGGCCAAACTAAAGTATAAGAAGGAAATGCACATGCAGTGCATCCAAGGACATGTTTCCTGAAAAGAATATAGGGACACTGCCCAGATGTGTAAGGATGGGATTGGGAAAGATATAGCACAGCTCGAGCTGAATTTGGCAAGGGATGCAAAAAATAATAATGACCTTTACACGTACATTGGCCAGAAAAGGAAGATTAAAGAAAATGTAGCTGTCCTGACAAATAGGACAGGAGACCGGGTGACAATCAACATGAAGACTGGGATACTCTTGCCCGAGCTGTCAGTGGTAATCTCTCTTTCTGCATCTCTCAAGCTCCTGAACAGCAAGGCAGGGACCGAGGGAGTCAGTTCCCTCCCATTGTGGGAGAAGATCAGGTTCAAGACCACCTGAAAAACCTCAGCGTACATTAGTCCATGTAACCTGATGAGATGCATCCATCCTAGGGTCCTGAGGGACTTATCTGATTAATCTAGCGGCTTTCTATGATGAAGTAACTGCATCAGTGGACAAGGGAAGAGTTACGGATGTCATCTACCTGGACTTCTGTAAGGCCTTTGATATTGATAAATTGGAGAGATGGGTTTGACGGATGGACTGTTAGATGGGTAAGAAACTGGCTGGATGGCCCCATCCAAACAGTCACAGTCATTGGCTCGATGTCCAAGTGGAAACCAGTAATGAGTGGTAACCCTCATGGATCCATACTGGGACCAATACTATTTAATATCTTCATCAGTGACATAGTTAGTGGGATTGACTACACTTTCAGCAANATACCTTATCAAGCTTGTATCACAGAATGTTAAGGTATTGCAACTGTAAACAATGAAAGTAGTTGTCTTGCATTTAATCTGATGAAATGTTAACTACTGCAGCCTTTCATTGGCCTTATCTTATTTGAATAACTTAGATTGCAGCCTTTACAAAATTTATAATTATGAAAGATAATACTTGAGAAGTTCACTTAAGAAAACTAAATAAATATAGAGCAACAAACATAACTGAAAATAATAATTTTAACTCAGTTGTTTCTTCCTCTCTCTCTCTCTGTCTCTCTTTTTACTTCAAAAATACATCAGTTGTAGCTTTGCAACATTTGAATTAAACTATCAGGATCTAATTTATAGAAATTTCCTGAAATGTAGTGTAAAAATACTAGAGGCCATCAGGCTTTATTATTCCCAACATAATCAGCTTTTCTTTTAATGTCTTTCAGTTTGATGAGTTTGTCAATTTCATGAATGACACTTAGCCAACTCAGACTATCTGTCAAATTCAGAAGACACCATGAAAAAAAAGCCTGAACTGGGAAAAACACTGGAAAATTTAAAAGATAATTTTAAACTATAGAACAGCAATATTGTTCATTTTGAGTCATCCAATTTAATTTTCTCCAAACAAGTTAGTACATATTGGACAAGTTTTTGATTGGTCTCAGATTTTAAAGAAAACTGTTAAGTTATTCCATGGCTTTAGAAATAAGGGGTGTCCTAGTACTTATGCTGATTAAAAATTTCAATGTCAAACATGAATTCTTCCAACATGTATATACTGTTGTTTTAGTTTGGCTGCTGTTATTGGTAACATCTTCTGAGTACATGCTTATGTAAGTTGCTCAGAGCTTCTAGGAGTTTATTTTCTTGTAATTGTCTCATGATTAGCATTGTAAGTAACAAACACACCTGAATATTGATAAACTAATTAGAGAGGTCAAGACTGATGTCAGCCTGGGCTGCACTGATCATGCCCCAATGGCATTCACAATCTTGAAGGATATGGGCCAGCTGAAGCGTAGAGTCAGGACCCTGAATTTTAGTAAAGCAAACTTTCAGTTGTTTAAGGAGGATGGGACACCCTGGGAAACTGTCCTCAGGGATAAAGGAGCTGAACAGAGACAGCAGATCTTTGAGGATACTTTTCTTAGAGACCAAGAGCTCTCAATTTCCATGTCAGGAAAAGGAAATCAGGAAAGGAATCAGGAAAGGAAGGCAGGAGATAGGCGTGGCTAAGTAAGGACCTCCTGGCCAAACTAAAGTATAAGAAGGAAATGCACATGCAGTGCATCCAAGGACATGTTTCCTGAAAAGAATATAGGGACACTGCCCAGATGTGTAAGGATGGGATTGGGAAAGATATAGCACAGCTCGAGCTGAATTTGGCAAGGGATGCAAAAAATAATAATGACCTTTACACGTACATTGGCCAGAAAAGGAAGATTAAAGAAAATGTAGCTGTCCTGACAAATAGGACAGGAGACCGGGTGACAATCAACATGAAGACTGGGATACTCTTGCCCGAGCTGTCAGTGGTAATCTCTCTTTCTGCATCTCTCAAGCTCCTGAACAGCAAGGCAGGGACCGAGGGAGTCAGTTCCCTCCCATTGTGGGAGAAGATCAGGTTCAAGACCACCTGAAAAACCTCAGCGTACATTAGTCCATGTAACCTGATGAGATGCATCCATCCTAGGGTCCTGAGGGACTTATCTGATTAATCTAGCGGCTTTCTATGATGAAGTAACTGCATCAGTGGACAAGGGAAGAGTTACGGATGTCATCTACCTGGACTTCTGTAAGGCCTTTGATATTGATAAATTGGAGAGATGGGTTTGACGGATGGACTGTTAGATGGGTAAGAAACTGGCTGGATGGCCCCATCCAAACAGTCACAGTCATTGGCTCGATGTCCAAGTGGAAACCAGTAATGAGTGGTAACCCTCATGGATCCATACTGGGACCAATACTATTTAATATCTTCATCAGTGACATAGTTAGTGGGATTGACTACACTTTCAGCAAGTTTGCAGATGACACCAAGCTTAGTGGCGCAGCTGATACGCTTCAGGGAAGGGATGCCATCCAGAGGGGCCTTGACAGGCTTGAGAAGAGGGCCCATGCAAACTCATGAAGTTCAATAAATCCAACTGCAAGGTCATCCACCTGAGTCACGGCAATCCCCAACATCAATACAGTCTGGAGGACTGAGAGCAGCCCTGTGGAGTAGAACTTTAGGATACTGGTAGATGAAAAATTAGACATGAGCTAGCAATGTGCACTTGCAGCCCAGAAAGCAAATCATGTCCCAGGCTGCATCAAAAGAAGATGCCCAATATCAAGGTCAAGGAAGGTCATTTTCCCCATCTACTCTGCTCTCATGACACCCCACCTGGAGTACTACACCCAGTTCTGGGTTCTTCATTAAAACAAAGACGTGGACCTGTTAGACCTCGTCCAGAGGAGGCCATGAAAATGATAAGATGGATGGACCACCTCTCCTATGAAGAAAGGCTGAGAGAAAGGTTGAGGTTGTTCAGCCCGGGGAAGAGAAAGCTCAGGGAAGATCTTATTGTAGCCTTTTAGTATATAAAAGAGGCATGTAAGAAATAGAGAGAGATATTTTTATGAAGGCCTGTAGTGATAGGACAAGGGGCAATGTTTTTAAACTGAAAGAGAGCAGATTTATATTGGACATAAGGAAGAAATTCATTACAATAAGCATGATGAGACATTGGAACAGGTTGTCCAAAAAAGTTGTGGATGCCCCGTCATTGGAAGTGTTCAAGGGTCAGGGTAGATGGGGCTTTGAGCAACCTGATCTAACAGAATATACCCCAGGCCACAGCAGGGTATTTGGACTAGGTGATTTTTAGAGGTAACTTACAACCCAAATCATTCTATGATTCAATGGTTCTATGATCCATAAAATGATGATTATATTAGTTTGTAATACAACAATACTTTGGTTCTTTAGGATGAAACATACAGTTGCATTGTGAGTAATGAAATTTCCCAAAATGCTCACTGTTGTGCGATGTTTCTCAGATGTATCAATGACTAATTTGAGTATTTCTAAAAATCTGCTTCTCATACATTAAATTGTGGTTAAAAATTCAGAAAAATAAGATAGCTAAATGCTTGTCAAACATGGAAGGGACAACTAGATGTTTTTTAAAAAGCATTATCTAGAAAAATATGCTTTGAAATAATAGGAATATTAAAAAAATGCTTTTGAGGAATAAACCCAATGAGCATTATATAACATATGTAGATTGTATTGACGCTTTCTAATCTGGAGCCTGTATATTCAACCATGTAAATGACGCTTACTGTTCTTCCCTTTCTTAGGTTGATGTCTTCTCAGCTAAAATAATTTTGCTTATAAGTGTCTGAAAAGTAGACCAATTCACAGAAATCATCTGCAGAATGTAATTGCCATCTAGTAGTCAAGGCAGCTTTGCCCATCTATAGGGAGAAAGAAATAGATAAGGGGGAAACGTAAAAGACAAACAATGAGAAGGAAGTGGAATTATAGACTGCTGAGAAGCAAAACTATCACTATCAGGCCTGCCAGTTCATGAGAAACTGATTTGCAATTCATGAATGTGACAAAACACATTCTCCTTACAAAACAATAAAACACAAAGAAGACAGATAAATAGGGACAGAAGGAAAGGTGCCCTGGCATACTCAGTGCAGCACTGTGAATAGTACTTCCACTTAGGAAGATCCTTTGTGTGTTTACAAAACAAGGGCATGAAAAATGCAGAAAAAAGAAAAAAAAAATCACATTTTTACAATTGAAAAATAAACCCCACAAAAATGAAGAGGTAAACGAAAAATCTTCAATGGAAATACAACCTACGTGATAACTGGGGAATCCTGGAAGCCTTGCATTTGAGAAACTATGAGAAAAACTGTTTACTTTTTTTCTTGTAATCTAGGTTCCTTTCTAGCTGATAGAAGGTGAGATTCTTTTATGTGTTTTCTGTTGTTTTTTTGGGTTTTTTATGAGTAGAGCTCCTGCGATCCTTTGTGTATGGTTCCTTTTTTGTCTGATTACTCCAAAATAGCCATGTGTCTTTTTTTTTTTCTTTGTATTCCCACGCCTCTAAATGCATTGGATGGGAAATTGCTTTTGCTCCTCTCTGTTGGAAATGCTGGGGTGTTGTTTTGCTTCTGGAAGCAAGAAAGGAAACTTCAGGGATCAGACTGAGTAGTTTTTATGATTCTAGGCATTTTAAAATCAAGTCAAATAATACATGATATTGATTACTCATTCAAATGCAAGTTACTGCTAATTAACTGCTACTTTCAACTTTATCAACTTTGGTCTTTAGGCTTTTCACGGATTTTGACAGTCCTTCCTCCTCCATGAGATTCTTGGTTCATTTTAAAATCCAGCTGTAGAATTTCTAGCCCTGGATCATCATTCTGGAGTTTCAGATGAACATGAGGAAAAAGGAGGATCTCCGACAGAAAAGGTCTTAAATCAAACAGCTACCCCCACACAACATTATAGAAAGCCTTATTCTAACATATTTTTCTGCACAAAATGTTTTTAGAGCATAACAGCATCACAGGTTCCAGAGCAAAATGTCTGTGTATTCTTGGGCACTAACAGTTCCATTACAAGCCCTTCCTATCTTCTTTTTTTCTCAACTAACATATTCCTTCTCCTTCTTGTATATGTATGCAGAACAAATAAGAGTGGTATCTCAAAGGAATTACAGTAACAGATTAAAAGTAATGTGCAGGATCACAATTATGTTGTACTTGTCCAAAGTGAATGAAATAGAATTAATTTCAGATTTATAATCACAAGGAACAAGGCTAATGAAAGGCCCTAATTACATCCCTTTAACGTGCTAAGCATAAAATAAGTAGCATGGCTAATGTATTACGATTTTGACAAAAATCAGGAGCATAGGTTTTCAGGAAAAGTTCCAGGCAATGGAGAAGAGCCTACACCTTTAAAATTAGCAAAGTAGTTTGGAATATCAGATTTTGGTTTTGGTCTCTGAAGATTACACTTTTCAAAACTTCATTTTATAGCTCTTTAGTAAGGCCAGGAAGAGATAACTCTCTAATCCCCATTTTTCAATGTTCTTTGGAGCATCTTTTTGATGATAACTTTGTCTCCTTTCACATCACACTATGTTCATTCTTTACAAACATTTAGCAAATTATTATTTTCTTAGGAGTGCCTCCAAGTGCTGATTTTAATTGTGTATCTCAGCCGACTCTGGGAAAATAAATTTTCACTTATGTATCGCTACAACAAAATTATAAAAAAAAGAGTTAGGTGTCAACGCAGGAAACAGAAATATAGAATTAGACAAAGGTATGAAAAATCAGTCCCTCTTAAAATTATAGTATCGAATATTACCAAATAACACCAAACAAGAGCATTCAAAGAAATGCTGAGGAGATTATGTAAATCACAACCTTAGTTAGATTAGCAAATGGAAGAGGAAAATTAGCTCATTCTTTAACTTTTTATTTCTGAAATGTGATTGAATCAACTTCACATCAAGGTCCATACAAGCTTGTCAGCTTGCAATAACACTCTGTCAGCCATGCCCCCTTTTCTCTACTGGTACTATTAATTTAATAGCTACTACGTAAAATATTGTTCCATCATATATTTTCACACTCAGAACTCAAAAAACCTCTCTGCAAAGATTATCTTCTGAGCATACCTAATTCTAGTAACCAGTTAGTGACAACTTGACATAGAACAAAAGTCTCTGAAGAAGTTTGTTTGTTTGTGTGTTTGTTTGTCTTTTTGTTTTACCCTGTGAGCACTCTTTATGCTACCACATCCAGGAGTTTTCTTCCCAAAGTGTTTGATTCATGTAGTAGTACTGCTTGGGATGTTTACAAAAATATTCTGAAATCAAACAATTTCTTTAACAGCTGTTCAGGTTTACACCAAACCTTCCAATGCCCATTATCCTTTTATATGCAGTATTCTTCTTCTGAATTAGCAGGTGCAGTGATGAGCAGCAGGCTTTTCAGCCGTGTCCCGTGGCCTGCTTATCATTAGGTGCTGCGTCAAAAGCGTGTTCTAAATAGCACAAGTGTTGCCCAATGGAAGAAAAGGTCTTTTAACAAGTAACATGTTTTCAAGTTGTGTTGCCAATGCCATATTTAGCTGTATTTTACAAACAGAAGATTAAGTTCTTCCTTTCTTTTTTTTTTTTTTTGGCAAAGTAAAGCTAAAGCTGGTGAAACTTGGCAGGGGTATGTGGAAGGGAAGCAACAGCAACTCTATTTATGTTTCACTCTCTGTGAAACCTCACAGACTCACAACCGAATTGCAGCTGTGTCGGGCTTTAGCCAGTCTGCTGAATTACAACAGGATAGGAAAGGACTGAAGCTGAAAGATGAGCTGCTGTATTCTACATCTCAGGTGAAAACTTGCCAGGGTGCAAATAATCTCCCTGAGCAGCATTAACAACCTCTGCACATTTTCTGGCCGGCATTGAGGAGAACCCATGTTTGTGTAGCTCCCAAAGGAAAAATCATCTTAGCTAGGTGACCAGAAATGGAGACCAACTGAATCTATCTTAACTCTCAAGTAGCAAGGCACAGAAGCAAGGGCTTATTCTCCACTTAGCCCTGCCATGTGGGGGAAGCCACATGCCTTGGGTCTGATCAGAATGAAGCATGTGCCAGAGTGATTTGTTGAACTGATGTTTCTGGGTTCAGTGAAAGCCCACTAGGTAAATGAAAAATAATGCGTTAGCCTTAATAAGCTTCAGAAACTAAAATCCTATGATCTGCAGAGCATGAGCCTGATTTCACAGTAAATCGCCTCATTGCAGTTTTTGAGCTGAACGAATGTAATGGGATTAGCAACCCCGTTTCACAGATACTTCTCATTTCACAATATAAATGGATATGTATCGCTTATAGATTTGTTCCTGTCTATTCCTTACCACCAACTAATAATTCCATCAGGTGTATATCCTTCTTCTCTGGTAATCCCTTGAAACTGGTTGGACTCAACTAAGCATTATGACTTGGAAAAGGTAACAGCTTTGAGTTAGTACTTCCAAGAATAAAGTTGAAAAGACAGACATTTTTATTACTTCTGCACAGCAAACACACCAATTGGATTGTGACGTTCTGAATGAAGAAACTGTGAAATATCGGTAAGCGAGTACTGACATGACAAAATTCCGTTGAATTATTTCACTGATCAACATCTTGAAAGCCAAATTTGGCAGCATCTACAGAAAAAAAGAAGCAGAGAGATTCACAAAAAATACAACTCTTGAAAGGAAAAGCTTCCTTTTCTGAACATGAAAATATCTTAGTGAGAAAGCAAATCAAACTCTTTGGAAAATGAAAATCCCATTAAGAAATGAAAGCTGGCAGCAGAAAAAAATTGTAAGCCAGGTTGCTCATCTTATCCATGTTGTGTCTTCAGCTGGAACAGAGGGCTGGCTTGCTTTGAATAGCACCCCATGAACAGTCAAAAAAACTGTGGACACACACTTTGCATCACTTGGGACTTACCCAGCAGAGAAAGAAAGCCGAGGCAACAGATTTCCAGTTCCAGCCTCACACTGCACCGCGTGGCAGAGGCCCTAGAGAAGACAACCAAATGTTTTCTTACTTCCATAAACCATAAAGTATTCTTAAATGAATGCCACAACAGGAAAGTGGGAAAACAGCCTGCAGCCCTGCTACTGGGCAAGCTGGGGATCTCCCATTCCAGTTTATTTGCCGATATATGAGTTGTAGTAGACTATTTCGCACCAGCAGAGCATTGCAGAGGTATCCCACTGGAGCAGTAAATCTAGCCCAGCATATTCATTACGGAAGGAACTGCTGAGCCTGACTTCTACATGACCTGTAAATGATATTGGTCTTCCTTATTTCACAGTAGACTAACCATGTTGGATGTCACTTCAGGGTGAAATGGGTATACTTGGGTGTATATGTATATGGGTTTGTGAAGGAACTGCAGTACCAAACATTTTGGTAGGAGAAACCTGCTCATAAGAACTCTGATTCTTGAAATAAGCAAAATTAACGTCAAATAAATCCACTTTTTTTTTTTTTTTTGACAAAGGATCATGGGTTTCAACAAGTTATCTTGGCCTGTTCTAGAGATAGGTAATGATCTAGGCCTTTCATGTGCACAGAGGTATCCAAGAAATGTATATGAGACAGACGGCGATAAGCACAAGGCCTGTTTTTCTTCTGGAGTGGCAGCTAGTGGAAGCTAAACAGGATACTCTGTGCTAAAATGGCACAGGAACCTACCTTCAGGTACCTGAATAACTCCTTATGGTTTATGAGAGAAAACAGGAGCAAAAAAATCAGTTCAACAAACCCAAATATATATGCTAGCAGTTACAAAAGTTTTGGCTGTGAGCCCTAGCACTGATCACATGCCAAGTGATTATTCTGAACCCTTAAAAAGAAAGTCATTAAGGATTTAATGTGGCACCAGTACTGAGATGACAAAACGTAGGCAGTGCTCTCCTTGGTTCAGAGAGGAGCCAGCCACTCCATCCCTGCAATGCATCACACGTGTTTTTGTTTGGCCGGGACTGGCTGCGGGTGTCAGGGTGTGGGGAGGGAGGGAAGGGCATCTGTGTTGCCCAAATGCCCTGGAAACAAGTAGGCTGCCGGTGATTTTCTTTCCATCACCCCCACATCGCCCTCGCCTGTTGGTCTGCTTGTCAGCCTCAGCTCCCTCCTCCTCCATTCCCCTCCGTCCTCCTCACCGCGGGGTGTATATCAATGTGATGACGAGGATTCTGGCTTCAAGGTCCAATGAAAAATCTATCATGGGAAGGACAGAGGCTAGCTTGTCATTTGTAAATTTGTCTGAAGGGACATTCCATATTTCAACAGGTTAGCCTCCTGTCGCATGAGACGGTTGGTTGGACACCACCTGCGTAAGATAACAGATTCTTTCTAAACTGCTTGCAGGTTATTTACAACCAGTCATGCACAGTGGTTAACCACACTTTTTTTTCCACATTACCTCACTCTGATTTTCTTAGCTTAACTCTTCACTTTTTTTTATCCGTGCTTCCTTCTGCCTTTATCCTATTCCAGGAGCCCCTTTCCCTCTTTGGAAAGAGAACAACAGAAGAAAATATTGTTTAATTCTTTAAATGGGCCCTACCCTTACAGAGCTCTAGGGAAGAATATTGTGAAATTCAAAAACAAGTGGTAACATAGACACAGCAGGCAAGCAGGAGTCACAAGTTGTGATGCACAGTGGCTTTTGCATTTTTTTAATTTGGATATATTAGACGGGGACCAGGCAAACATATACAGAATGGAAGGATTCAGAATGCTAGGTTGAATGGGAAGGTTGGTATTCTCATTTATACAGCTATCTTATGCAAGCTGGTAGATGAGCATCCACACTGACATACATGCGATTTTTGGCAATCCCAGCTGAATGGTAGCAAAATTTGTGCCAAAGATTATTTTTAAAAAGGAAAAGGAAGAGAAAATTTACTCCCTTCCCAAATGTCAAGCTTATTTTTAATTCATTCCATTTTTCAAATACTGGAATTACCCAGGAATAACTACAGAGTCATTGACAAACTTGACATATAAAAGCATCATCAATGACTATGCAGCTATACACAAATAGAATACAACATTTAAAGAAAATAAACATGGTTCTTGTTTTGTTCGTGTCAACTCCATTAAGCTTAAGTATATGAAAACTATATTTGACAAACTGAACTGATTTGAACACCTTGTTTTGAAAATAGAAAAACATAACTGAAAATTGAAAAAGCTGAAAAACAAAACACACAATTCCTCTGCCTCTGCATCACATTCCAAACAAGTTGAAAAATTTATTTCCTATCATCTCGTCTCTTTTCTTCTCTGCCTGGCATAGTTTTCTTTTAATCATATGATCATTTTGACCCCCTGTCTGATATTAACATTAGGTGAAATTATTTTTTTAGGTCCCTGTTTTCACTGTATGCATGCTGTGTGCTTTAGATTTCATGTACATTTTACTTAGAATACGACATTTTGCAATATATTGTAATCTTCTGTATTTTATTGCATCTTTATTTTGTTATACACTTGTTTATTAGTTATATAAACTACTATATGGTATATATATACACTATAATATGGGTGGATCTTTGTCAGTTGAATTCTCCCTGACTATCCGTTAGAGATAAGATCTTGCTTGTTAAAGAAAGCTATAATGAATTAAAATTTCCTTTCATATCCTTCAGTTCTGCTGAAAATATTTTTTAGGTTGCTGGATAATTAACTTTTAGCCCTCCATAGATACAGGCTGGAGTTCTTAAGGACCCACAAGATTAACGTAGCATAGAATGTGCATCCTGAAGGAGAACAACATTACCATTCAGACTTTCATACTTCAGATGAGTCAATTATAAAATTTCAGTGACAACAGTGCTAGGTTTTTTTCTACTTGAAGAGTGGCAAAATAATGAAGTGTTCCTTCCATTTTAATGCTTTCAGACACGTTTGCCATGAGCACTAGATTCATGCTGGATGCAGGCTGAAAACTAATGAATTCAGAGAGCTTATGTGGGGCTTTGAGCAACCTGGTCTAGTGGAAGCTGTCCCTGACCACAGTAGAGGAGTGGGAACTAGATGATCTGTAAAGTCCTTTCCAACCCAAGCCATTCTATGATTCTATGAAGAGCAAAACATGCTGGGACTGTGTTGGAGACAGTGGAACAAATAAGTCAATGGATTTCAATAAGTATATACAGAGCAGCAGGAAGAGAAAGGAGTTGGAAGAATCAGAAAGCAGTAAACGGGAAATTTTAGGAGTGAAGCACTGGCAAAGGTAATGAAAATGTAGGAAGAAAGAGGCCTGAGTACAGTGTTAGGGCTGACAGATTAGACGGATTAATCACTGCATACCGAGTCCAACGACTTTATTTCCAGTAGCTAAAATTAGGTATCCCTGGCCATGGCAAAAACAGGATTTTGTATGTATTGGAGACTGAGTTTTAATAAACATAGAGTTAAACAGCCTCAAATAAGTAAAAAAATGGAAATCAAAATAAGAAAAAAAATGTAATTTTTAATGTTTTGTTTAAACCTTACTTTTAGCCTGAGATCACAATTTCTAATGTGCAGTCTATTTCATGCTCTTGTGCATCGCAGTACAATGCACATCAATGTCCTAAATGCATGTACATTGTCCTAAAAAAATGATGTCAACAAATAAAAATAGTTCTTTGGCAAGCCTAGACAGGAAGTAGATGTGATCTGCATAATAGAAACCTATACCATATTTATGGAAAGACATACATGAAAGCAGAGTCAAAGGGACATTTTATTTAAATGTTTGATTGTAAAGAATTTAAGGCTTGAACAAAACAAGTAATTTTTGATGAGACATGGTAAAAATGTCCCAAAAGTTAGTGGGGGGGGGTGTGATATAGAAGACTGAGTCTTGGCATGGATAGGAATTTTTGTAAGATTATAAGACAAATGAGAAACAGTGAAAATGGAGGGATAATAAGTAGTTTTAATCTTGCAAACCTAGACCACAGAAAAGGAATGCACTGATGGTGTCAGATGTCACATTCCTTGACATGACAAAAAAACATAGCCCTTTATCAAATAGTGAAGTCTTAACAACAAGATATGATGTTAGTGTTATTTTTAGTGAGAGAAAACTTTAGCTAAGTCAGGAGTTCAACTCAATTGGAATTTTAGAAAAACAAACTTTGAGAAACACTGCAAATTTTCTAGCAAGGTTGCCTAGAATGGTGAGTTCCAGAACTTGAAAAGGGTGCAGAATCCTGTTGTGTCCAAAATACTAGCATCACTTGGTGTTTGAATTTCGGGGGAGGGGAAAACAAAAAAAAAAAAAAAAACCCAAAAAAACCCCACAACACAACAAACAAAAATCCTGACAGACTACAGACTTCCTAGGATGATTAAACTGTCTTACAGAGATGAAGAGTAAGAATAGAGCATGTAAACAGGGAAACAGTAATGTAGTAATTTTCTAGATCTGGGCAGTTTAAAGATGTAGAAAAGACCAACAACCTACTGTGGACTTAGATCTTGCAAAAAAAAAAATTAAAATATGACACAAATGGTATTTTTAGCCATAAAGCAAGAAGTGAACAGACATGGTAAAACCAGTATACTGCAGACCAACACGAGATTAAGGATTAAAATAATGAAATATAGCCAAATATTAAAATATGACAATGGAATAAAGTAAGAAAAGTGAGGATAGAATAACGGAAACAACAATATAAGGCATGGAAAAAATGTCTAAATTGCTCAGGATAACAAAAGGAGGAAAGACTGGCATGGGAAACCACAGGTACAAATACCTAATGACTACAGAAGAGGGGGCACAATTTTAAACACCACCACCACCTTTTTGTGACAGTCTGTATTTATTCTAGAAATTGTTGTTCAATTTTTCAGTGACTTGGTTATTTTTCTCTAGTGTTATACTTTGTACTAGAGAAGTGATCCACATTGTACAATAAAAGCATTTCATAATCATATGATATCATAAAACTAATACTGGAAAACTTTGGAGTATTAGGCATCCAACTTTTCTTACAAGATATGGAGAAGCCAATTAAAGCAAATATTTCTAATGATTCCCCAACTTTATCAATTAAGCACTTATAAGAGCACCAGTTGTTTTGCAGTTATAAAATAGAGCTGTGCAGTTTTACAAGCATGTCTCATGAACTACAACAAATTAGAGACCTGTCTAAAACTTTGGCACCTACCTAAGCCCTGCCTGAGATTTTAAGCAGAATTGGAAAAAAACACTTCAGTAATCAGTCCCCCTCTAGTACCTTTGCAGCTATACAATGAAATAATTAATTTCAGAAAGTTTCACAAAAAACGGTAGCCCACAGAAACCTATGAAGAATCTTCTAATAATCTCAAGATCTTTAGTCAATGTCCATAACTATAACAGTCACGGAAAAGATTGAAAGAGACTGACAACCGTCAAAGCTCAGGTTCTTGTACTAGTGAATGATTTAAACAGAATTTCAAACTAATCAAAAAAGAAAAACACACAGCATTACAAAAAAAAAAAAGGCAAAAGAACTAAAAAGAAAGGGAATGATCCCTGTGATTTGATCTGCAAGAAAAAAAGTCTTCCTGATTTCAAGCATGGTCATCACTCCAGGCCTCAGCAGGGCTCAAAAGCAAGTCACTTGATAAATCAATGCTACTGAGAGCACTAGTGAATATTAGTCTCCAGTCTGCCACTGTGCTCAATTAAAAAAGATTTTAGGAAAGAAAAAAAGGAAAGAAAAAAAAATATGCATGCAAGGAAAAAAAAAATGCCCTCATTTGGCAACAGGCAACATTCCTGAAGCATATTAGTACAACTGTCCATATATAGCACATACAAAGAACAATCAGTCTCCTTTCAAATTTCTTTGTAAATACCAATACATCAGACAGGAAGAGATTTTGTTTCAAACTTCAAAAATTCTCATGTTCTGCCATCTTTTCCATAGACTTGTCATCTTCTATCTTAAAACAATTAAGACTCTTTGTTCTTTTTTTGCTGTTTTGGAAGATTATTTTTGAGCATAAACTTTTGGACAATAATAATAATAATAATAATAAAAGTGTTTTAAATTTATTGTTATGTCAAAATTTTCGTCTCTGTGGCTACTTTCCTCTCCTGAAATTTATATTTATTATACAGTCAATGTCCCTGTCAGAGTCTGTTCTGCTAAGCTAAACAAGCCAACTACTTTAAATCTCACTTCTTTAGGTACATACTCCTCTCCTTTAATCTAGTAAACCACAGGCTGTCTTCAGACAAAATTTTTGTTTCTGGGAAAAGGTTAACATAAGCTTTATATGTTATTCCAGAGGAGGTCGTGCCAATGTCTCGAAGGAGACTTCCAATAATTCTACATCTCCATCAGATGGCAGAACTTTCTGTCCAAACTCTCTGCTTCTCTACTTTGCCAAACATATCTTAGAGCAGTAGCTCTTCTCACACCTTTCTCATGCACAGATGCCTTCTCCAGTTTACCATGCACACAGATTTCTCTTCTCATCTGATGTTTCCATTTGGACAACTGTCCAGACTACAGTGTTTCTGTCTCCCTCAGTGCCTGACTTTTCATTGTTCCACATCAGGACTAAATGAATCCATGTCTATTCCTTACCTGGTGGCCATGACTGCATCTATTAAACAGGATCAGTCCCAACAGTGTTGTCAAAAGACAATCTCCCTCCTTTCTGACAACTGTTAAATTCTCCTTTTGCTGTTTGTTGGGTTTTTTTTACCTACCTCACAATTCATTAGCAATCTCTGTCATCCATACCTTTCTTTATAATTGTACAGGAGTCATGTAGCAGACGCTTCACCTAAATCTGGATCAGTGACATTCTCTGGATTAGAGTCCTTCTCTGAGAAAATGGAGACACTGAAAAAAAAGAAAAAAAAGACAAAAGAGAGATAGGTCTGTCATGAACTACCTTTACTGAAAACATGCTGATAATTGGGATAATTGCACCTCCCTCTTTGTCCCTACTCACTCTTTCCTTCAAGATCTTTTCTAAGACAATTCCCAGTACTGAGGTATACTATCAGGGACATTGTTGGTGGATAATTTTTCACATTTTCTTGAAAAAGCTGTTAAACAACTTCAGCAACAAATTCTGAAATAGGTAGATTTTCCTCCATGGAAAAAAAAACCCAAAAACAACTCACAACCGAGATTGGTTTTGCTGTTCTTTAATCCACTTGATAAAAAGAGTTCAAGAAAACCTGGTAATATACTGAATTTAGAAAAATGGTATTTATTACAGAACGGCACTGATGTAGTCTGCGTGTTCAGAGATTAAAGATTTTATTAGCTTTTGGTTCCTGCATATTTTTTGATTAGCCCATTTTAAGGCTAATGTTCACACAAATATTGTTGAGGAATGCAAGAGGATCCATCTAAGCTTGCTTTTGACTATATGAACTGCAATTGAATAGAAAGAGTCCACCTGCATCTAAAGTAAAAATGAGCTTCTCAGAAGATCTTTTCTTAAAAAGAAGCAAAAAAAGTGCTAGAAAAACCTACTGTATTGTCAGGTATATTCTGAGATGCAAGGAAGAGGAACTAAGAGAAACTAAGAAAACTCAGATGAGAAAAATAGGCTTACTATTACTTTTCCAGCAAAAATCACATTCAAAGAAAGAGAAAGTGAAAATAAAAGTTCGTTACTCTTTTCACAAGTTATCATTAGCTGGTACAGATACCTGTATCTACTAAAAGCAGTGGCAAAATGCCTGTTTATTTGAAAGGGAACAGAATTTCAAAGACACTTCCCAAAAAACCTGCCTGGGTAGTTAAGCCTTTTGACAAGCCTGAACAGAAAAAAAAAAAAAAAAGAAAAAAAGATCAAAACCAACAAATCTTGGCTCTTGGTGGTCGCACCTATCAAATGCAACATGCCGGGACAGAATGGAATACAGATGCAGATACCCAAATTACTTGGATTATTGGAATTAACACAGGAAAATCAGATCAGTACTTTCCCTGAGATAATTTAACCTCTGGTGTCCTGCACTGACATTCAGGGCATGAGAGGTTTAGAAGCCATCTGTTGAAGTGTGGTTTTCCTTTTTCTAAAGTCCTCCACACCGTATTCATGAAACTACATATGATGCCTTTGTCATTGCAGGGAATCTTGATTCTCAGCTACTATTTGTCTTGGAAAATCTCCCTCTACGAAACACCAGCTAAACCAGATGCCTGCCAGCTTAGACTGAGAGATCAGAGATGAAGTAATCGCTTGAAAATCACAGCTTCCTTCACAAAAACTGGCAATCCAGATCGCAACAGGAAACTTGTGACAGGGTTAGAATTCAGCTGAACATGTGATTTCCAAGCAGATAGTCTGTAATATGCTGCATACAGCAGGTTCAAGTCTGAAAAATGCATACATGTTAGCAGAAAGCATCTAGTAGCTGTGCTGAAAAGAAGTCAAAGCTTTCTAAGAAGTCATCCAGTTTGAGGTAGATGAAGTATTTTCTATGGCTACAAATGGTGATCAGGGAGGCACACAGTACTAGTCATTTCATCTTCCTGTATGTCTCCAGATCAATGAGGCAGGCTACACCTACCCAATACTTTTAACTCCATAACATACCTTAAAAACAAACAAACAAACAAACAAAAAAACCCACCACAACATTTTGAACAGAGGAAGTAAAAAGATACAAAGAGAAAGAATGCGGACCATTTTCCCTTGATTATTGAAGTACCCATGTTGTGTGATATCGTGGATTGGCTGCAATATACATTTGTGTAGATCTTCCTGTTTCCTCATTGTTTTTTGGAGATGCACATTGCAATACCATAGAAAACACATGCCAAAAAATTCAAACAAGAATAAGAATGATTCTACAACACAAGAAAGCATTTTTTTAAAGTCACTACTTTTTCAAGACTGTGTACTTTTCTGCACTGCAGTATGTGTGAAGATGCTTTGGGTGTTGAATGTGTCTAACATTTAAGTTTATGATGCATGCTTCAGAAATGAAAAAGTTTGCCCTAGGTTGCCACAAACTTAAGGTAGGTTGCTTAATACTTAAGAGTGCAGCAAGTCTAGCCTGATTCCATGACTCCCAAAGCACAGAACACTTAACTACCTGAGTTTTAACCTCTGAAAGCTTCGTGTAGATCTAACATGAACTAGATTCTCCTCCTACAACAGACATAGGAGATTAGACAGGAAGTATTAAAATTATTGTCATGTAACCTTATGCTCAAGCACTCAACAGCCAGTGTGTATATGGTACACTGAAAATAGAACCCATGGTCTCTAGATTCAAAGCCTCATACACTTTTATCTGTCATACTTGAGCTGAAAGTGAATCTCTTGGTTGTATGAAAGCTTAGTCATGTACATTAATTACTGCACTGCAGAACAAAAGTGTGATGAGCATCATATTCTTAAAAAAACATTTCTTGTACAAATACCTTTCATACATTAAAGATAATGGTAGAATCCATGGATTACCACATGACTCTAAATATATAATAAGTATAACAAAATATATATAATAAAAGATGAAGTCTCGCAAACAACTATTGAGAATCACCTTCTATAGTTCACTCAGCAATGTGATGACTTCTAAGGCATTGTATGGTCTCTAAATGTAACAATAAATCAAAAGTGTAATGCTAGGAGAAGCGTGATTTATTCTTTCCTTAATTTATTTTCATCCTGCTCTTTTCACTTCTAAAATATAAGGTAGTTTCAGCCAAAAGCTGCTCTGAGGCCTGA
This sequence comes from Chionis minor, assembly GCA_013398295.1. NCBI lineage: Eukaryota > Metazoa > Chordata > Aves > Charadriiformes > Chionidae > Chionis > Chionis minor. The sequence goes on along the minus strand of VZSF01000950.1, from coordinate 639,643 downwards.
AGGACTGCAAAAATATGGTGATTCACCATTCTGTGCCTATGAATTATTGTCTGAACCTGAATTCCCAAAATCTATGGAAGCAAAGACCAGTAAAAAGCCCATCTGAATGCACACATCCTCCTGACTATCTAACCCTGAAATCTATTGAAACAAGGGAGTATACTAACTTCTCAACATAAGTGTGATGAACCATATGAGTCCCTGTCCTGAGTTATAAGAATTTTATTTTCGGCAAGGTCCATTTAAGCTATTTTTCCTCATGAGTGATCTGTCAGTATAAAACAATCGTTACCTGCATAATTTTACTCCAGTTGGCATTTTCAAATCCTCCATAATTTGTAACATAAAACCTGGAACACTTTCCAGAGAATCATCATTCAGAATGTTTTGCTGCCTACTGCCAACTTAAATCAAAACTAAAATTCTGTGTATTCTTACCTCTAGCTTTTACGTCACATTCTGGTTTCTACTTTCTCATGTGTTATTTCCCACTGTATGCTGTACTTAATGAGGGTAAAATGTGAGTTTTGAATTGGACTATAATTTAATCTTTTAGTTCTTAATATCCTGATATTTTCAGGCAGTAAGTACTTTGTAACTGAACAAAGTAGGGAGTTTTCAGAATTTCTATGCACATGGCACAAAATAAACAATGTGATTGCCTGAGAAAAAGAGGGGACAATTATACATTGACAGCTAACCATGGCTAGCTGTTGATGAAGTATCTAGCTGTGCTTTACAATACGCAAAAATATTTTTCAAGTCCCATAAAAATGCCAGCAAACCAGTAAAATTTTCAGAACTGATGTATATATGAGGGCACTTTTTTTTTCCCTAGAAAGTACAAATTCATTTAAAGTTACTAACAAAATAATGAATTGCTAAGTAGTTTCCCTAAGAGTAAGTTCCACATTAAGTAAAATCCATACTGCAATATAAATATTTTAAGGAATAGAGAAATTCAGAGTACCACCTGTTGGTGAAAAATAGAAGTAACTTAATTTGCTGCTGAATGGTAGAGATCTTGCTTTGGTGAAGAGCTGGAATCAGTCATGATTGTTGACAATTTGCCAGGCTACATAATGTGGGGCAGACGTACAAGAAATCCTAGTTATTTATGTTTTAATTATTTCAGGTTGATAATATGTAGTGCTGATTTAGCAAACCATAGTTCAAGTAGTTTGTAAACATTATCTAATTTATTTATAAATATGTCTCTCTGTTTTGGGTTTTTATTTATGCCATACTTTGTTTTGGATAAATGTGCTATATTAAATATAGTAAAAAAAGAGAAGCAGTAGAATGTAATAGGATTTAATGTAGCACAGAACATATTCTAATATTAACAACTATTATGTCAAAATTGAGGTTTTGAAAGCTGCATTACTCCAGGCCAGACTGTATCATTAAGGCACATCAGTAGAGATGGTAGAGAGAGGTTACTGAAGGCACTGAAAGACAGCTTTTTTCCCTAAAAAGGTGTAACACACACACACAAGCCACTGAAGTCAGATAGGGGCACAGTCATACAAACACACACACAAAAAATAAGCCAGCACCTGAGCAGTGCAAAGCTACTGTAGTTTATAGCTGCTACAAATGCTTCTGCCTGTTTACAGCAAAGCATTTTTTCCACGTATCTCCACACTACACACCAGGAGGTTTCTAATGGTACTGAGCCTCAGTCATCTTGAAAGGCTTGAAAGACTTTAAAGATTTCCTTAAGTTTGTCATTATATGAATTCATGTCCTGGAGCAACTACAGGTATGAGATTCAACATATCCTGTGTCAAAACCACAGTGTAAGTCCCATCTCACTTCACTTTTTTCAGATCTAAGAATATATCAATCCACGAGGCCTGGATCTTTTACTAAATAGTGGGTGACATTTCTTACTACTGCAAGTACCTGAAATAAATAATAAACTAGGAAGGAAAAACAGTATCTGTCAAACAAATCGTTCAAAGAACAGTACAGACCATTTACTTTTCATAAGTTTACTTAAATTTCTACTCATTTTCAATGAATTTTGGCTTATTTTTTTTTTTTAAATCTTGTTTCACTAATCAGGAAGAGAAATAAAATGCAAGATTTCTGTAATAAAGTTTTCCTCATGATGGATCTAAATTAGTTACAAGGGGAAAAAAAGGGGGAAAAGACTTATATATTTGCACTCATTTTTTAAGCGATATTCTTCTTCATCATAATGGAATTCAGATTGTAACTTACCCTGTAAATGTCTGCAATAGGGGTAGACAGATTCTGACACCCGCATTACCCGATAGCCTTGGAGCAAAACAAAGCTTGCTAGAGCTTTCTTTTTTTCTCTTTTTTTTTTTTAAAAAAAAAAAACAAAACCTTGAAAGTTCTCCAAAAATGCATATACCTAATCCTGCCTGGCTAAACATTTAGAGTTATGACTCAGGTCTTGGTCTGAGCAAACAAAAACTCAGCAAGAAGGAAGTGACATATAAGGCTTTTTGCAGGTGGGCTAAAAAAAGAGCTAGTGTGTCCCAATGCGTTCAGTTGCCTCAGAAACTGCTTCAAGTAGAGAGCTGGCTGCTTCAGACCCTGGATGGCATCAAAACTGTCTGAAAGCACTTTTTCAGTTGGTGGTGTGGTATTTTGGACCACCTTTACATGATCCTCCATCCCTGCCTGAATGACGTATGCAGTATATATATGTGTGTGTGTGTGTGTGTGTGTGTGTGTATATATATAGGTACACAGTCCATATATATATGGGCATATATCAATATTGTGTGTGTATATATATGCTTACTGCCGAGCAATGGATACTGCTCCTGGGGCGCATTTGCTTAGCACGGAGTCACTAACCTGTTAGTGCTGGAGTCTTTTACAGACCTGGCTGTCTACTTCTAATGACCTTTGAGGGCCAAGACGGAAGCTCAGCTATCAGATGCTGAGGCTCCAAATGCTTAGCTGTCAAAAGAAAAGAAGAAAGACAGACTGCATCTAAAATACTTCCCTCCACCGTGTATATGTGCTGCAATAAGATGTGCATAATGGCAAGCTTGGCTTATGAACTCATTTTCACTATTTGATAGCATACAGCATCACTAGGATTTGTTGAAATGACTAAAACTGTCTTTTGGGGAATGGAAGGCACTAAGCCCAGCTATAGTATATGTCATTTCATTTTTTGAGCAAGGAATGCATCTTTCTCATGCTGCCACCGACACAAAAGCCAGTCTTTATTGCTGCCTAGAAAAAAGGCTTCATAAGAATCTAGTTGCCACTTGGAACACATCTCTTTATGACTGTCAGGATCTTTAAGATAAATGTGTGACTCCTGTTGGCAAGCTTCAGCGAAAGAACTAGCCTACATACATATATCAATCACTATATTTGTATATAGGTATATAGTAGTCAGTTTAATACACATATATTGCTGGAGATGTTTTGTTATTTACTTCTTGTCACTAAATTATGATCTATAAGAACTCAACATTTTCTATACTTTCTCAATTCACTTACTAAAATATAACTGGTATCTGTTTAATCTTATTTGGTCAATGAACATTTCTGTGCATTTTCACTAAATTTGACAGCTGGAATAAAAACAGATATTTGAAGGTTTTTATGAATCAAGTCATGTAGGGTCTAGTACTTGTGACAATCAGAGGGCTTATGATCTTCTTCCCTTGTTCAAACAAATGTTTTCTTGTACAAATAAAAGTAGAGAAACATGGGAATAACCATTTCAAATTTAGCTAGACCAACAATACCAATTGTACCAATTGCTGGTACAATAAAAAGCATGTCATAAAAATATAAAAAAGGAAGAAATCATGAGTCTTTAACTATGCCAAGTAGCTGGGTTGAATAGTTTCATAAAGTAACCACATTCTGTTCTGAAAACTGTTGAGTTTTCTCACCCCACTTCCTACTGGAAAGATGGTTCAAAGTCTCATTTTGTTAAAGAATATCTTCTTAGTTCCAACATAAACTTACTTGTGCACAGCATACAACTGTTTGGGTTTTTTTTCTCCTTGTATCAATATTATCTTTTGGCTTTAGAAACTCCTCCACGGTTTTCACTCAAGAAAAGAGGGAAATGAAGGTCTCTCACAGAGGGATCAAGTATGTGTCATTCAGTCTTTGTTTAGCGAGGCTATTAAACTATATGCTGTTAGTCACTGTTTGCAGAAAATTCTGCCCTTTCTCCGAGCAGTCTCTGTACTCCTTTTAATACAAATTCCGTTTTCTTGAATGTGGATGATCACAATATATGTAGTACTCTTCACGATAATTTTCTAGGGCCCTGCATTAATACTTCTTACTGTCCTGCAAATTCTTCTGATATGTTTAATTACATTTCCTTTCTCTGGGCCATATCACACTGATAACTTATAACCCATCTTGATGAACTCAAACTGTTCCCCTCCACTGTCATTTCCTTTTCATGAACCTTTCATTTATAGAAGAAAATTCTTTTATCAGTCCTTACTAGTAAGACCTTCTTGTTCTTGCATTTTTTCCAATTTCTATTTGCATCTCTAGTCTTAATTGCTTTTTATTTTACAATATATTCCAAGTTTTGCACACTGCAGAGGTCAAAGTAATTTGTCTGCAGCTGCCTAGATAGCTTTTTCCTTCTGAAAAGTTACTGTTTCATGAACTATTTTTCATGCCATACAACATCAGACTTTTAGTAAAAATGATTGCTACCGGACTCATCTGCGTGCTTTGCTGTGTTTCTGTAGTCAGAAATCTAAAAACTGGAGGTAATCCAGCCCACTAGGTAGTCCATTCATTACAGTGAGGATGTACCTGATGAGGAGATGCTGATCTCCCTAATACTTCCTGTCATTTCATATGTCTCAGTTTCCACTTCCATACCATCCTTCTCGTAGCCATTTACTCCTGCCACAAATTCAGCAATGTCCCATTTTCTGCAAACAGAAGCAGAGTGCTAACTTAGGCTGAAGCCACACCTGCAGTTATTTTGACCCCTTCATCATGGACCAGGATGAGCTCTGCTTCAATTAATTATTATCTTCTTTCTTAACTTTCTGAACTCCCTGATAAGGCTCCTTGATGATCAATCTTTTCTCTTTTTTTCATCCTTACAGGATTCCAGTTTTTTCTTGTTCGTTTTCTTGTTTCAGCTGTCTCATTATCCAGCTAAATCTAGAGCTCTTCTGTGCAGAATTTCCCTTGTGCTTAGCAACAACCTCCAAGTGCTCTGTGTATGTTTCCTTCACATCATTCCAGAGCCTTTGACACACGAATCTTTTTGGTCTGACCTTTCTGAATTCCTTTATATACCTCAAATTCATGATTTCAAACTAGAAAACATTATTTAGCAGTCTGTTTGTTTATCCTTGCTTTTAATTTAAGCTGAACAAGCTCAAGGTATTGGATTGTGTACTTAGTGCTTTATTTCTTGACATTGCATTTCTCTTTAATGACAAAATCTCTCAGCTATCCCAAACAGAAATGACAGTGCTATTCTTACTAATACATTTTTCTGCTATCTATATATAGGAAATAAAAAATGTGGTAAGTACACAAATATAAATAATTGTAGCATTTATGATATGAAGAACCACAGATTTAAATTCCTGGAATTTATACAGTATTTTTACATTGTTGCAGTGGTACTATTTTTTTGCAATCCTTTCCCAAAGTTATTTTGACTAATACATTAATTCAGGGCCCCTACTCCTTTTAACATCTAGCTCAGTCATGCTTGAGCCATTTCGGTGGGCTTATTTGTCCTCAATAATAGCAATTAGTTGATTTTTCTTTGTTTCCATCAGAATCCTTTTTCTTTTTCACCTTATATCCACCCTTTTTATTCGGTCTGGCAGGCAATTCATTGTTTCATTCTCTGATTCTGCTTTGGCTTCAGGACTGTCAGTTTTTTAACAGCAGTCCCCGCTAGCAAAAACTTACACAGATTTGTGATGTTTGCAACAGGCCCTTATATTTCCCAAGTATTTCACTTTCAGTTGTCTCTTACAGTCTCTTTGACATCATTCACCTTTTGAGGGGATTCTTGCCCCTGTCTGCATTCATTTCCCTCTTCCTCTGATGGAAAGAGTCTTCTATCTCCTTGTCCTTGTCACCCTGTCTCCTACCTGACTCTCTTTTTATTTCTCCAGCACAGCAAAGCTTGTTCCTCAGGGAACAAAAAGATTCTTATTCTTCTTTATCTCAGGAATTAGCCAAGCCAGACCAGGCAATAATCGTGAGCTATAGATTTGAGCCTGCATTCTGCAGTGAAGAGAAGGAAATACGGGAAGTTGCCACTGGAGTGGGATGAAGACTATATATGGCAGAGCCCCAAAAAGCGGCAGCTTTTCACTTCTGCTTAGCTCCTGTCAGTCAGTTGTCATTACTTGTCTCATTTAATTAACAATTTGTGCAATTACAGGCCTAACAGTTGCAGGCCTTAGTCAGGTAAGGCTCCTGCTGAGTTTTTAAAGTGACTTCTCCAAGTTTTTCCTTTCTAGACTTCAAGATCAGGTACAAGAGAAATAACAGCTGGGTTCCCCCTCTTTTGTATCTGGACTGATCCCCACACCATCTGTAATAAGCATTTTTAAACAACTTTTTTGGGCTCTAGGATTCCCTACAGAGGCACCGTGCTGAGTACATTACTGAAGCAGTTCTGTTTCACAAAGGGATGAGGCCATTATCTAGCTAAGTCCTAGTAAACTTCCAGTGTCAAGCATTACTTAAGAGTTTCGCTGAAGTCTTATTTATAACTCAAGAGTCTAGTCACCAGCAAACATGGTAGCTTAGGTTCATGAGATATAATAACAAGTGTTATACTTATAAAATACCACAAAGATAACTAACAATCTTCATTTTTTACAAGAAGCTCCTTTTGGTTCAGATTTCACCCTTACTCATTCTATGTAGTCTCCTGCATAGTGGAGTAATTTCCTGACTAAACTTCCCAGAGCCTGGACCTTTGGCCAACAGTAGAAATGACAAGAGAAACTCTAAGATTATTTAGAAATGTCAAGCCCAGCAATGTAGCACCAACTGCTTTCATTTTTTTCAATTTTGTTAACTGCAGTATTGAATCAGCTTTACACTGAGAAAATAAGGGATCTATTTCTGACGACTGTAACAACTGAGGCTCATGAGGTCTAGTCCAGTTGTGAGCTCAAGTGCTGCAAGGCCAATGAAAGTTTATTAAATGTTCCAATAACTGTTAATAACATATACCTAGGGGAAAAAGTACAAAAGAGAGAGAAAAAAGAGAAAAAAAATCTAAAACCAAATTATATCAGACTGTGGATATCATAAAAGGACTGCAATGAAGCCACCTTTGGTAAGAAAAAGCAGCATGGAAATGAATGAACCAAACCTGGTGTGTTGGAAACACAGTCTGTTCAACACCTGCCCTTAATTGCTGCCTTTTTAATGGTCTTTAAAAAGGCAGTTTGAAAGGAACAAGGTGGACACAGAATCCAACCATTAGGAAGGCCAATAACTATTTTTTTCACTCCAGAGACTTTGGCCTTTGTGAGCTGTGAACTCACCTCCCTAAGGGTGTTACCAGATTAGCTCATTAAAAGTTAGCAAAACCCCCTTCCTCATTAATGGGAGGCCTTCCTTCTCTGCTGTCTTCCCAAGATCCAGGGGAAGGACCTTGGTAATAGAATCTACTGTGATTGAGCTCCAGTCTTGGATGCTAAAAATCATGGTGGAAAAAAAAATTTATTTCTGCTGCATTACTAGATTTCACTTTCCAAATATATGTTTGTTTTGTTAAAAAAAAAAAAGAAAAGAAAATTACCATCTTTCAAAGATGTGAAAAGTAGAAATCGCCTTTTTTTCCCCTTTGACATATGTCCCTATGACAACATATTGGATTTTAACTAGTAGATTCTTATATAAAAAAAGTACTTTGATGCTTTTTGGCCATAGTTTTCAGTTTTGTAATCAAGATGGATTCTTTTTTTTTGTTTTAGTCGTTATTTCTTATTTTAACATGTATTAACATTCCTGTGAAATGGTAACTAAGTACAAGTATCTCTAATTAGAACTTATTTACCATCTGACACACCATTACAATGGAATTGCCATATGAATATTGATTATTCACTAGGCTTATTTACCCCTTTTGAAATAAAGGCAGTTGTATAGAAGCTCAAGTATAGCAGAGCAATCCAGCATGACTCCAGATCTGCTAAACCATGCCATTGAACAAACCACCCTTCATGGGCTGTGGCAGAAGGTCTGAGGAGCTAGCAGAGACTTGGCTGAGATATAAGAGGACATCAGACCACAGAGACAAAGGACACTGTTCACACTGCAGCAGCTGTTGTCCAATCTACATTCATCCATCCCTGGAAAAGATTTTGCCCTTGCTTTCCTTGCCAGAATACAGCTGCTGCTGACTAATGAGTGCTGCTCAGAATAACCACATTTTGCTGTGAGTGAACCACAGCACACTATGCTTCCTCCACGACTGTTGATGGAGAATGTAACTGAAATACAAGTTCTTTTTAAGTAGCCCTATGACAGTTTAAAATACATTTTAATTTGATAAACAGGGGGTAGGGAGAGCTATTAAAAACCATGCAATCTATACCTACCTTAATATGAATAGTGCAAAACAGTGAGGGTCTTACTGATCATGTGTGAACAACAATTTCTATGGGTTAAAGCAGATTTCTGATTTTTCAGTGCAAAAGGTTACTATGTTACAAGAAAAATGCCTCTTCCTTTCATACATAGCAGGACTGCAGCACAAATACAACCCAAAGTGAAATTATTCTAAAATCATCTGATGTTGTTAACACTTAGGTAATTTCTCCATGAATTATTTACAAATCTCTGTTCCTCAGACATGTTTCCCACTGCCTACTGAATACATGATTCAGGTTATTTCACCTTCCTTTTGCATTATCATGCACTTCCCACGGTCTTGCCACAGTCTTTTTTCTTACCTCATTCAACCATTTCTTCTTATGCTTTAATTTAGACAGAATTCATTCCAGGGCATATGACTCAACTTAAGAATTTAATTATATTTTAGCAGGTAAAGTTTAAGAGTTTTGAGTCAGATGCATTACTGGGTAATTTTTACATCACCCAGTATAATATCACATATCACTTTATACTAATACACAGTTCTCTTTATTATATGAATATGTGACTTGTCTCCTCCTCAGATGACACAACTATTTAAATCCTGTATTAACAAGGATTTAAATAAACACATCTGTTTTATGATAGCTTGTTTTATGGTTGAAGGGGGTTCAGTTGGCCGGTTGTTCAGCTGTCATTCATCACAGTGAAAAAGCATTGATATATACTGATTATTGAACCTTCAACAAGCTGGATAAGCAGTATTTCCTTACTAGCTGATGCTGTGATATATTTAGTTGCTAGCACATTTGTATTCTAAAACTAATGTTATGAGGCAATTTGGTTTCATAGTCCTGAAAGTATGTATTACTGTAGAACGCAAGTAATAACTGGCCACGAGTCGTTCATTTCTTAATGCTTTTAAATCATTGTGAAAGTTGTTCAACTGAAATGATTTCACATTTTTTTAGCCTCTAATGTTTGAAATGTCTGATATTCTTTAGTTGCAAGAACTAAACTCCTTAATTAATGCTTTATATTAATGTCCAGTTTATTATTTTCAACCTATTGTTCTTCTGTACCCAATACGTACAAGTTTTCATGGAGTTAAATGATTTAAGTAGACTGAAAATAAGGAAAAATTATTCTCTGCAGTATGACCAACTACTCTCATGAAGTTTATTGTCGGTATTATCTCCTATATATAAAATTCTTCAACCAGACTTTGGTTCCTAACAATGCTTAGCCAATTTGAATTAATTTTTCATTATATTCTGAAAAAAAGGTTGTGCAAAGTAATCTCCAAAGAGCATTGAGGTTTATATAAATGGAAGCTAAGGTGATATTTCAATTCAAATAAAGCAACATATTGATTTTCCACAAGAATTCTGATCTTTGATTCAGCAGTGCACTCGCATGATGGTGCTATAGGAATATACTCATTCATGGATAGGGATCCTCAGACTTCTATCCATCTGGCTGAAGTGAGTGTTATAATGGACAAAACATGGTCCAGAAAAAGGTAAAGTGGCAATCAGCTGATTAAACACAGAAAGGATTTATGCACTGTTTGTAACAATTCAGATTATGCTTTCACGAAGTTGCCACAAAGTCCATCTTAGTCTGGAAAAAGTAGGGAGGGAGCTGACAGAAACTATTCACCTAGAAAACCTCTTCTGTGGCAGTTACTGGTCTTTGTTTTAGTTTTAAAAACAAGAAAGAGGAGATTTGCAGTTAGCAGGATAGGGGCTGTCTTGTTGCAGGTAAGATTTCTACACAAAAAGTAGCATTCATAAGTAGAAAGGACATTTTTATTTTGCCCAGGAAAATTGTTGATATTTCTGGTTTCTCCATTTTCAAGAACTTTGAAGCACTGCTGTTACTACAAGAATGGGAAATCTCCTTTGTTTATACCTGTAATACACAAACATATGCACACATGCAAAAACACACACACGTCTGTTTATACCTCTCACTTCATGAATAATTTCAGATAGATTTCACGTAAATCTGGGGTACTCATATTCTAACACTTTTGGGACTCATAGTACAAGTGGGACCCTCTGACAAACACTAGAATTAGGGATTACAAGAAAATGGGACAAAAGCATTGGAGAGGCTATTTGCTTAGTCTGAAGGAGGCTCAGGAAATCAGCCGGAGTTATCCTGTGCCATCTGTTGGGAAAGGTCTGGAAGGAAGAATATGGGAGTAAGGTCTTTTTTAAGAGTTGTGGAACATGAGATCCACAGAGATGAGAAGGAAATAAATAACAATAATGAGTGGACTGGGCAGGTAAAATCCACTTCTGAGCCCTTTACTAAAGCATGATGGTAGAAGCGTCAAAGATGATAGAAGCGGTGAGCCTTTGGTGTGCACGTGCATTTACTCTCACTGAAAATCCTGCCCAGACAATGCAAGAAGGTCTTTCTCTGCCTCTTTTCATTAGTGAGGAATATCCAGGTGGATGATTGGCAAAAGCAGTGGGGAGAGTAAAGTGCACATGAGGTTTCACTGTCTTTTGGAGAAATGATCTTGTTACCGTGAGAACTTCTTGTGGCTTAATACAGATGCTAGTACACATTAATTAACAAGAAAAACTTACAGTTTGATCATCCACAGTGTATGTATGGAAAAAGGACGGTAGCTTCAACAGCAGGATACTATCTGATGGTTTAGCACACCACCTTATTAAATATCCCTGAATTTTAACTTCCCCCTTCCTCTCTCCTGCCCCCACAGGATCTTCATTTTTTAACATTGTAATCAAAACTGTGCATAAAAAGAAGACAAATCCAAGTTTGAAGAATGCTTTTTGTCTGGATTATGAGAACACATGGTTCCACCTTTTTTTTCAACCATCATTTTACTGTAAAATTTTTGTCCCAACAGATATGGGAGAAGATATGCAGATCTAGAATTTAAAGAAAATTTAATGTAATGCATATTCTAAGACAGAATGACAGTAACCCAACTTCTTTTCAGTCATTAAAGAATAAAAGAATTTCAATGATCATAAACTAGAAGAACATGGAAATGAAACTAGACCTAGCACAATATATGGAAGCATGGTTTGAGAACAAAAGACATTTTTGTAGCTCATATAAAAATAGATACAGACTGCTATACAGAGGAAGGAGAGATCAAATACATATGGAGGTGTTTGGATGTTTAGGGGGCACCAATTTTTTTGAGCAATTATTACTCACTCTTCTCTAGGTGAGCAGCAGTCAGCCAGAAGCATCCTGTAAGCCACATCTGGTCTAGAAGCCACTTTTGAACTATGTTGATATGTCAAAAGTAGATAATGCAAATGAAATAAAAATAGTACTTATATAAAAGAGAACTAATACAAGGCAAGGGTTGAATTGTTTCAGGGATTTCACTGTTTTGTATGAAAATTCTTGAGATGCGTTTAATTGAAAGGTCACTTCCTCACATATCAAAATATATTGTTCTAGTATTTTTTCTCCCTGTATGAATCTTAAATCTATTTCCTCTACATTAAACTCACTGAGAGCATGGAACTGTAGACTAATGTTTGTGCTTACAGGAAAGCAGCAAGTAATATGTGGAAGACAAGCAAGAACAAGAACTGAGGAAAATCTGATAATTTTCAGCCTATGGAGTCATACTTCCTATTTTCCGGGGTTTTTAAACCTAGTAAATCTTGATTTTAGTTTTGAACTGGGGGACAGAATAATTATGAAATGTAGTTGCTAAGTCAGGGGTCTAAATATAGAGACATAAATATAAATTTAGATACTTCTAAAGTTTCTTGATCTAATTTATGTTAGAGAAGGTTACACTTGTGAAGAGAGAATTCTTATGATCAAGTTCTGCAGTTCCTATACTTTAGCTGCTGAGATGGACATTCAACAAACTGCATCAAGAAAAACCGCACTGATACTTTATAGCTGGTAACAGTGAAATGGTAATTCTATTTTCAGCTCAAGTGGAGCCTTATAGCTGGATATTCTATTCAAGAGCTTCTCAATCTTTTTTTCCTCCTACATCTCAGTATATGTAATCACACTTTCTACGGCTTTCCATGACCCTACAGTCAACTCTCTGCAGCAACTCATCCTCAGATTCAGAAGTGCTCCAAGATATTTTCTGTACGTTTTCCAGAGACACAAAAGTAACACTGGTGACCCCAACAAAAACACTGTTCTCTGCTCTGGCCGTAAGACTAACTCACTCATAAACTGATATCCTCTGATCTGCACAAAAATTGGCAGACTAGATGAGTTAGAGGAAATGCTGGAATATTTCAAGACTTTATCTCTTAAAAAAGCAGAGGGAGAAGTGTGAAAATCAAGCAGATGGAGATTGTCAAAAGCCTTTATTAATGTTTGATTTTATGTATCACACTATGTGATGCACTGATACACTCAATCTTTTTACTGCTCCAGATATACATTAGGTAGGATCTGTGTTGCCTGGAATGGCTGATAAACGTAAACCACCTTTTGTAATGGCAAGAAAAAAAGTAGTAAGAGTTATTACACAGGAATAAGATTTATAATGCTGCCACAGGGCATATTACAAACAAAAAGGAAAACAAATGAACATTAAAGGCCAGAAGATGATGACTTTATTGTTCTTCGAGGTCTGCCCTCACCATATGGTCTATCTAACAATCTATGATTGTTTTTACCTTTCCCAATTTTTTATTGTCCTTCTGTGTTACACACATAAAATGTCAGGAAAATTAACCACTGGCACATTCTGATAAGATGGTTTTCAAACATAAAATGAAAAACCTTTCAGCATTTTTCCCCTTGAAAATAATACCAGCTTCATTTTGTGTCTGGGTTTAAAACCCTTATTTGTTTTCTAGGAGCTGCCAAATGGTGTCCAAAATGATACCTGACTGTATCTTACAACACAAAAATGTCTGTGCTAATGCAATCAGAAGCAAATCCTGCCACTGCACCAAAAGTCAGCTGGACAAGAGAAGGAAAGGGCCCTACAGCAGAGGTGGCAGCAGCTCTTGCGCAGGCTCCGTGCTCCCTACCATTTGACTATGCCCAGAGCACGTACGGACCATATTGCCATCCCAGCCCCTCTGCTGCCCACCTCTAGCTCATTTACCTTCTTCCAGTTACAGTCAGGGCGCCCATGCGACATGGTCTCTGAGATGTGGGGGACACTGACCTGTTGTTTTGGGGTGCTCTGTCCCCCACTTTGAGCCCTGCTCCTTGCTTCCTGCTTGTCTTCCTGGCTACTGTCACTGTCAGTAGACGTGACTGGGCAGCCCCGGCTCCAAAACTGGAGGAGAAGATGTACTTTCCAGGACATTTGAGGTGGGCTTCAGAACCTTTTATCCTGCCTAACAGAGGTGCATTTTTAGAATCACCTCCCTCCTTCCCCTTTCATACACAGGTGCGGCGTGAAAGATTTCCAGGTCCCTATCTTGCCATTGAAATAATAGGAGAATCCCATTCCCCGCAGTAGTGAATGTGTTTCCCTATGTCTTCCTTCCTGGCATGTTAGGTGTAGGTGTACACGTGCGCATGCCTGCACGGGCATGGGCATGTGGCAGGAAGAAACAATTTCGGCCCCCATGGTTTTAAGAGACCCTCATCACCAATAGGGCAGAAGAGGTTTCTAAAATGCCCACACACCTGCTAAGCTGATGGACGATTTCCACCCTTCCTTGGCTCACCTTTTTCCGCTGCCTTGTGGTAGCAATAGTTCTGACGGAGCAGAAAGAAGAGCAGCAGACAACGTGGCTGCTACAGACAACAGCTGTGCCTCCCAAAAGCAGAGCAGTGCCCAGATAGTCACTAGTTTCCCCTGCATGTTCTTTGAGTTTATGAGTAAGAAACACTAGAAATTAAACCTAGCCCATTTTACTCTCAGTCAATGCCGTGGGAGCATTACACTCTATAAAGCTAAGCTCTGTGAATTCGAAATACATATTTAACCTTCAGTAAAATAAAGGTTGCTTATGTTCTTCTCGGCATGGGCAAAGCTTCACGAAGTAGGGCCTGGAGTTTGATAGAGAGCTGTTTTGTGCAATGGCATGTTCTCCTGAAACGATAAGAAATTTCTTTGCACAAGGGCAATGGCATCTCCAAATCAAGCACATTGAATATACTATCCAATAGTAAAAGAAGGCTATAAAAGGCCTTGAGTCCAAAAATACAGTAAAAGAAAAAAGAAATCTCGGCTACAAGCAGGTGCTGTAGTGCTATGGGAGTTTCACTGTGGATCTCAGGACAAGGAGCTTTGACAAGTTCTCTCTTGTTACTAAATCACAGAAGAAGAATGGGAGGTCAGATGGACCCTCCAAGCCTTTCTTCTCAGATAAAATGTGGCAATATTTTGGAGCCTGAGTCATGTAACGCAGACATTCCTTCGTTGCTCACTGTTTGACTGTATGACAGTGCTAACTTAAGTTATTTTCCTTGCACATTATTTGTTAGATCATTTGTTTTTGTAGAGCAAATAGTCCCTTTTTCTCCAAAATTAATAGAAAATATTACAAAGGACCAAGATACCAAAGGACCAAAATGACATCTTGCCAGATGTCATTTATTATGCAAACACTGAGGCTATTTAATGCTTTCAGCATAAGGGGACCCACCCTTGTCCAGCAATACTGAATTCTGCAATGTTAATTACAATAATTCTTACAGGCTGTAGTGACAGCTTTTAATGAAGAAACAGCTGATCTGCTGTAGATGCATCAGTTGCCAGACGGAGTCAACTTTCAAGCCACAATGAGCTGATGAGTCCCGCTTATGTGCGTGTGTCCGTAAGTAATCAAAACAAAACCAAGCAGAAGCTCTTATAAATGGAAATGCCAGCATTGTTTGTATCTGTAAATTCCTGCTCAAGTTAGTGACTCAGTTGGTAACCTGTAAGGTGTTTCTAGGTCTTGTCAAATGCTAGCTAGTATAATTGACTGGTACTAGCACTGTCTGCAAAACAGAGCTAATGACCTAGTTGTAGCGTTATAAAACAGGCTTCATAAAATCAGGTGAGAGACAAAAAAGGCACTAATGCTCTCCTAGACAAGGTTATAGTATTAATGTTAAAATATTTAACTGATAAACTCCAACAATTCCA
The DNA here is from genome assembly GCA_013398295.1 of Chionis minor. Classification (NCBI taxonomy): domain Eukaryota; kingdom Metazoa; phylum Chordata; class Aves; order Charadriiformes; family Chionidae; genus Chionis; species Chionis minor. The sequence continues at coordinate 623,988 of VZSF01000950.1, read as the reverse complement.
ATGACTGCATGCTATGTAAATGAGATGTATGGCTGATTAGTAAAAGCTAACTAAATCTGTATTTTATTAGTTATATAACTCCCTCTGTTAAATTTGTCTCCATCTTATCTAGTTCTGTGTAGGCATCACGTATTCCAGAAGAATGTCACTTTACACATGACTTTTAAGCCCGAGTCGTATTTTCACACAATCTTACAGTGCAGTGAAGAGGAAGGATAAGCAGCGATCGATTTAACTAATGAATTCTTCAGTTACTTCAACCAAAAGAAGAATTCAGGAAGTAAAGACTACATCCGGTTGCTAAAGACGAATACAAAATAACATAGGCAAGCATGTGGAAACAAAAGACCAAGTCATAAACCCCATGAAACCAACAGGACATATCACAACAACAAATGCACAGCATGCTAGCACAAGAGGAGAAAAAAATCCTGGCTCATTACCCAACAGAGAAGGAAACTATTAACAGCTAAGCAAACCCATGTATTTCGTGCCCTTTTTGAATCTTGCCACCCCAAAATCCACAGTCTGTCAGCACTAGCTCCCACAATTAATTACTTCATGCCAGCGGGATAAGATCTCAGCCTAGAGCAAGGGGAAAACATGTGTGAATACATTTAGGTAAGATAACTGTTTGGAGATCAGCGGGTCCCAATAAATTTCATTCTAAAATATTTATGGAACTGGCTGAAATAAACACATTCACTAGCAGTTATTTTTGAAAACTCATAGGGACAAGAGGCAGCCTAAATGCAGGCTAGCCCTAAGAATGGTAAAAGGAAGCAAGCTGGCGGATTTAATGGGGATTTTACAGATTTTTCAGCTTCATCATGGACCCTGAGTAACCTTGATACAAGTAACTAAACCATTTGCAAGTAACGAAGAGACTGAAAGATTACAGGATTAATAGCAGCTAATGTGGATTTGTAAAAAATTAAATGTGTCAAATCAATATAATTCTGTTCTGCAGTGGGATAATGAGACTTGTGGATGAAATGGAAACACAGAAACATAGAAACATGTTTCATATCATGACAATAATAAACTTGCAATGATGTCCTGCATCATACTCTGGTAAGCAGGTTAGGGAGACATGATCTAGACAAAATTTATTACAGAACGATCTGGATAAAATCTGCTACAGCGTGGGTGAAAATCTTGTCAGAAAACTGTAATCAGAAGGGTAGCTATCAATGAATTACCACCCACAGTAGAAAAGGTCTGCTCAGAATCTGTTTTTACTTAAATCCTGTCATTAATGAATTTGACAGTAAAGTAAAAAGTAAGATTATTAAATGCACAGATGATGGAAAACCAGGTGAGGCTTCAAGTATGTTGAAACATAACATTAGTATTCAAAATGACTTTGATAAATTGCAGAAATGATCCAACAAAACAAATTCAGCGGTGAGAAATGCAGTGCGCAGTTGTGCAAGTAAAAGGTGAAAAGCAACCTGTTAGAAATCAATCCTATGGGAAGAGATAAACAATGTGAGCATAAAAAGGTTACTCTCAGAGGATCATTTTTGAAAGGCAGCATGTCTAAGCCATCCATGTGTCCACATTGTGCACCTGTTATCTAGTCCTGTTCTCCGTATACCAGGAAAGGAGGAGAAAATTTAATATCAACTATGTACACTGAATATTTTAGCTAAGGTAAGATCTAATTTGAGGTATTTAATGTCTTTAGATACACTTGGGAAAAGGATGAGATCTACCCTAGCAAAAAACAATGCCAGAAAACTATAGTTAGCTGGACAATTATGTTTCTTTATTAGGATTTTGAACCTGAGCAAGAGATACATACCCTTTAAAATATTGCCTCCAGAAGCAACCTTTCGCTCCCTGAGTTTTTCAATGTGGAGCTGCAGCAGACCTGGTGGATATCTTGACCTCTAGATTGGCTGTCTGTGCCAGCATGTGGGGATGGACTTTAGAAGGAAGTTACTTTAATCTATGGACTCTTAGGAATCCGTGATGAAAAAAATCATCACCAATTTCTAGGAAAATATGTTCTTTTTGTGTTGTATTATGTAAGATGTGATACTGGTCCTCTCCACAGGAGCTTTCAAGGTTTGTAGGTTGTAAAGGTCTATGCCATTTCATTCAGAAACCATTTTTATTCATCTATGTATTTTCCTATATATAGGAAAGTTTCTCCTTTTCTGATGTAATTTTTGGAAAACAGAAAATGGCTTTAAATCCCACCTCCCCACTCTTCGACTTCTTTGAGCTCTAGATTGAATAAGTCCCACAAACACATAGGTCATTCAAAATTCTGATTGCCTCAAGGTGAGGGAACAGGTCTGGCTTAGGTCACAAGGAGACAGAACAGGGAAGTGTAAGCTGCCTCTGGGAAGGGCTTGGGGTCTATGGAATATCTTGACCGACTTTCTACAGCAGGTATAAATGTTTTAATCAATCAAAATTGAGACAAAATTGTCAGTTGCTTTGGTTTTTTCCCCTCACATAACAGTTTCTCTTCATCAAGTATCCTCTTTCTGTAGGAGAAAATAATTACTGAAAACTGAGCTTTTCAATAATTTCAGATTCACAGCTGAAGAGCATCATGTGAAATGGAGTCTCATGTGCAACTTCTCACATAAGGCACTACAGCAGTGAAATTGCTAAGAAACAGCTCAAGAAGATACTCTGGGAAATGTAGAGTGTTGCAGCTAAAATATTCTGCCTTTCCATTTTTTTTGCTGAATACTAGGAGTTCTGTGCAGAATACACAGACTCCCTTGGTTGCTGTTGTAGAAAAGCTGTCAAAGCAGCACTAAAAGATCTGGAGATTACTGAGTATTTTAAAAGCCCACAGGACTGGAGTCATTCTTGAGTCTTCATGTTAAATTATGATATAATCCAAGTGGCTGGTTATTTGTTGTTACCAGAGGTGTTTTTCTTTTAATATCAGTGTGTTTCTTCTAGCAGTAAAATATTGTGTAAAAATCGAAGTAATTTTCTGTAGCTGTTGCACTCTTCAGAGTCTGCAAAAAGCACATTGTATTGCTTAGAAGAACATTGGGTGATGTTATCCTCAGAATCTTGTTAATAAATGACTCTAACAAAGGGGATTGTCTTTATTCTTTGGTTGTAGATCAGTTTTTGTAAGCAGATGAGTTCTCGTTGCTCAAACATGGTCAAATATTAGTAAGTACTGTAAAGATATGTGGAAGGTAAAAGCTGTGTGAAATGTAAAGGATATGTACCTACCTGTAATGTATGAACATTTCTTGAGAATACTGTCAAAAAACAAAAAGAAGAGACAGAAAACGTAATAAACCCCACCAAGATACACAGACCCTAATGAACAAGAGATAACAGAGACAATACCAAAGACCAGATCTCTCAAGTCATATACTGAGGGAAGACAACTGAACAAATTACTCAAAGCCTTGGAGAGGTTCCACCAGCTTTTTATAACTGATAAGAAAGGGTCCAGAAGGGGAAAAAGACTGGCACAGGTCTCAAGGGAAAAAGCAAACTTATTCTGAGTCTTTAAGGGGCTTATGGGAATGGGTGAAACTTTTTACAGGATGTTTAGGGAAAAGAAACAGAGGCAGGTGAAGGGTCAATACCATCTTCCAGCTGAGCTCCATACCTGATCATTGCAGTCTGTCCTATCTTCTTGAGCCCTGTCCCTCACATTGCTCTCTGTGTGGAGGTGTGTGGAGATGGCTCACTAGCACACTTTAAGCTGGCCTAGCTGGCACATTGGAAGAGTCCAGAATCTGGAAAGACACAATGCCAGACCTGGAGAAGGGTTAAATGGGGCCATGGGATTGGACACAGATCCTGGGCAGACTTGTGTGATCTAGGGACCCAGGAATGTAGGTGTGACTGTGAATGAAGAGTGAAGGCGTGTGAATGTCCTGTAGTAAACTGATCATCTGGAGAAGGGGAACAGGACTGTGCTGTGCTGTTCATTTCTGTGTAAGCGCTGGTGCTATTCATGTGCGTGCCAGAAAAAGCACTGCACTCTTTGTCCATCCATGTGGCAGGTCATGTGTGTACTGTGCCTGTCTATTGGGAATGCATGCTAAGCCTTCCTACTAACAGGAACACCAGAAAACAGACTGAATAGGACTAATCTCTTGGGCTTTAAACTCCACAGGATTTGGCAACCATTCATACATACCCCAAAATTCTTTGAAGTAGTAGCTATATTATACCTTCTGTTCAATAATGATGGGGAGGAAAGGGAAGAGGCAGCAGTTTTGAATTCCCAGATGTATAATCATCATGCATTCTTACCTTTTAATTATACACTATCTTTCCATTAAGCCACTGAAGATTAGGTACAGACAATGGACTGAATGCTTGTCAGAAGAAGTAGAGATCTAAGTCTAAATGTATTGCTAACTAGGTAGTCATAGTATCCTACATCTGCTTAAGAAAAACAGGAATGTGATGATGGACAGAGAAGTAAAACAGGGTCCTTAAGAATAAGTCCCTATAGTCTATTAGGATAAAGGGGTATGGGTTAGAGTCAGTAGGGTACTGGAAAGGAAATTTGACCTGAAAGTAGCAACAAGTCTATCTGTACAGAGGTCAGTAGCACAGAGGAAAGAAAACTGAAGGATGACAGAGCTGGCTGTGGTAGACTGTAACAGCAAAAAGAAATCAGGTGATGATAGATCTACAGAGGTGGGAAATCAATAGCAGAGGAGGCTTCTGTGATACAGTAAGTGAAAGAGCCTTCCCCGTTGGTCTGGAAGGCTAGTGAAGCTCCACTGTCTGCACTGGTCTGAAAGAGCAGTCAGGACTGTTACCGTAATGGCCAGTAGTTTTGGCCATTCTCCACAACAAAATATAGTACTTTGCAGTATATGGTTGGCAACCTCACCTCTTCCAGCAACGTCACGTTTCTTTGCCAATTACTTGTAAGAGGGAAAGCTGAGACCACCTGACAAACCAGTGGAAGAAGAGAAACCTACCAGCATAACAGCGATAGTCAGTGCAATCTGCCTTTCACTGCAGTTCACGTTGTGGTGGCTGTTTGTACTTGCCCACTATGGCATATACTGGCTATATTCAGGGATTTTTTGTATCTTGCTTATATGTTGTCCCTCATCCAAAGACCTCAGTCTAGTCCATTAGTGTGTGTAATATCCCCACTTTATAAATGAAAAGGCAAAAACCAGTTGCATGGAAGTTACAGACATGTCCTGACTCAGTGAAGACCGGTAGCGGAGCCTCCTGACCCTCAATCATCTGTTTTGATGACTGCCTCATGTATATATTAAACAGAACATACTAATGGTCTGTTATCCCTATCACTGTAACAATCTTGAGGTTTTTACTAGATATGTTAAAGTTCCAGATCATGTTTCTTTAACAGACTAATGCAACATTATCTCTGAACAACAGGTCACTAAACAACCACTGATGAAATATCCTTTACATATCAAAGTATTTTTATTCACAGTAATACATTGATCATTACTTCTACACAAGAAACCTAAGTGAAAGATAAAATTTATATATTGTTCAAACTAATGCTCACCATTTTAATACTTATAAACACACATTGCATTCCTTAAAGAGTCGTTCTTCTTTCTTTTGAGCTGTGTGTACAAAACCAAAAACTGTAGCTTTTAAAAAGTTTCTATTTTAGCCACTACGGATTACTAAAATGACAAGTCGGCAAGATGAGATCCCTCACATTTTGGTCTTGTGGCTTAGCAGGTTTTTTTACAAGAAATGGAGAGCCAGCTCTACAAAGTGAAAGTCTATTCTAAACTTAAAATTCGTATTAAGGGTACGAAGAACAGAGTCTACATTGTGTCACACAATTGCTTGATGCAGTATTAGGTTAAATTGGCAACCATCTTGTCAGTCACTCATTGGAATAAACAACAGGAAAAAAGAATCCAAGGATGGATAGTTGCTCACCAATACTTGTCTGCAGAATATGTTCAAAATTCCAAAAGCACGGTACTATTCTCTGCTGCTTTATAATAAGTGAAAAATCTCCAGGCATCAAAAAAATAACATAAATATAACCAAAGGTCACTGAATCCAATACAATTTTCTAAATTGATATCCTGGAGTAAAAAAGAAAAAGATTTGACATCTGAACTCTCTATGTGACAATAGAAACTTATTTTAGGGACACAGTTGACATGGGAAATGTCAAAGATTATTTGTAACTTGGTTAAAAGGCTTTACCACTTTAAAAATACTTTGTGTTGAGTTTGTGAGAGCTGTCACAGCATAATTTTAACATCTCTCCAAAAGGACTGATGCTGGGTCTAACTATGCCACTTTTGAACATCTACAGTTGTTCTCACAGTGTACAGCCACAGCAGAAGTTGTGGGAATTCCAAAATCTAGCCAAAATCACTGGCTAAATAATTGTAACACAAAATTATTTTTAATAAAGTCTCAATCAAAAAAAAAAAAATCTTTACATTAGGATTTAGAAACATCTTATTTCCTTCTTCATACTTCTTATTACCTAACAGCTTATTACTTCCATTTTTTTCTTCTTGCATGAAAGGTAGTATAATACCAAACTCAGTTATCTTTTCCTTTTTAATTTAAGCAGGTGGTGCTGATAAAACATATCTTTCTGTTTTCCACCAAGTTAAAAATAACACAAGGAGGTCAGGTGTGCAGTAATACAGAGATTTAAATAACAGGATTAGAGGAAAATAAGCAGTTACTTTTTCTGCTGAAAAAAGCATACAGTAAGAGACACAAGTTTTCCTTCAACAGCTGTTATCCTGAAACCAAAAGAGCAGGTGGAGAACAGGAAGTGAGGGAAAACACATCCTGCCCCATGTGTCCCACATATTTTCTTGAGGCGTTTAAAAGCAGTGCTGAAAACGACCCCATAGAACATAGAAGGATAGTGACAGCCTTCAACAGAGGTACCAAGCTGAACAATTTATAGCTGTTTAAAGGTTGTTTCACTCATTTTTTCATTATTTCCATTTTTACAACTTCATTGTGAAAATCTAATTTTCCTCGTAGAAAATCATGATGTTGAAAACAGCAAGTCAGCATTGCACGCTCATCCATTGTACTCTTAGGTGGACGGCCACTTAAACTGCAGCAATTGATGCTCCTTCGTTGCTGAAAATTATTCTTCCAAAACATGCTAGTTCGTGGAAATAAGATTATGACTGAAAACTCTGCAGAATGATGACAAACACATTTCTCTCCATTATAAATCCTGTATAAGACTAGAGATACGCAATTATGCAGGAGAATATGTAGGAAAAGTGGTAAGACTGGTTAACGTGCATGTACCAGTTGATACACTCTACTATTTTTTGAGACAAATTCTGGAGCCTGACTGAGGGAAATATCAGGTCAAAGCAGTAGACAATCAGGCATCTGCTTCACCATCATGAAGTACCAAAGAGTTCAGATGAGGAAGGAGGGGGAATGAAGCAGTTTTGGTTCTTGTCCCACTTGGCTGAAATGCCCGTTGTTCCAACAGGGAGTATCGACATCACTCATTGGTACAGTGCAAAGAGGGGAAAAGCAGGGTTCAGTTTTCTGAGATCTACTAAGGTTTCAGCACTCTATGGCCACGTTACATCTATATCAGCACTAAAGTGCCCAGTAGTTGCTGGGTCTCAGTATGTACGGGGCATGCTGGAGGACCTCGGGTCTATGTTGCAAACAATCCTCTCTAGACAGCACCCATCTGTGACTTCAGATGGCCTTGGTGCCACTGTGGCGGGAACCACTTTAAATGCACCAGGAGCATACTTGAGAAACTCCAGGCATGGACGCAAGGAATATTACAAAGTGTCCTGCTGTACACTAAAACATTGATGTACATGCCACACAAGAAAACTAAGTAAAAGCTTTGAAGAGCAGGAAAATTCTTGCAAGGAGACCTTGCTAACTGTTTTGTAGCCATGGAGTGGTTTGGGGTTTCACAACAGTTGCTAGTGTAACTATCAAATGAAACTGAGAAAAAGGATTTGAATAGGTGTCAGATGAGACACTAGTCTCCTGAGCACTGGGAAAACACGTCAGCAGTCTCCAGGAACTTAAAGCCATGCTGGTTGGAAAAAGCAGAAGCTTGTGACTTTTGCAGCATGATGTTCATGGAGTTAACAGCCAAGTAAATTTAGCTTCATCTCTCCTGAGACTGACTAAATATAATAGAGAATAGGTTAGAAGATGAGCCAGCACTCCATAATTGCAAGATATGCCACGTCATTCATGTTGCTTTCAGGACGGGCAATACCTCAGTCTTACGCAATATAAGATCTAACTAGATGCTCAATCTACTTGTTCCTTGAACTCTGACAGTCTGTTACGCTGTGGAAAAATATGAAGTAAAACTCACACATAATTGGATTAAGTAAAAGGATAATCAGTATAACAAGGTTCCACTAACTGTTATTCAAAGAACATAATTTTCGGAATCTGTGGCAAGATTTCTATGCGGTCTTCTGCAGGATGGTCTTTATCACTGAGATAGATTTATACAATACACAAATACGGTGGAAAGGAAGAAGAATCCCAAAAGTACAATACAGCTTTGTGTGTGTTATACCTTAATCCTAAACGCTTTTGCAGCTCTAAATGTATTAAGGGATACATTCTGAGAATGGCTTGACATTTCAATTGACACTAATAAGGATAAATGTGTTTTGAACTATTAAAACTAGATTGTAATTTGCAGCTGAGTTGACATCGTATGGCTCATAAGACTGGGTCACATGAAGATAGATTGAGATTACTTTCATGGGATTGGGGTTTAGAAAATGTTTCAGAAAATTCAGCTCTTTGTATAGCCTGTGCATGTATAGGATATGAGATTATAACAGCAAACTTCTATTTACTGTATGCTGGAAAGAACAAATTTTACTTTACACTACATTTTGTTTCAACTTCTGGCCTTCCATCTACTGAAAGACAACATACCAAAAAGTTTTAAAAAAACCCCAAACCCTACATAAAAAAACCAAACATTCTTTAATTCAGATGTGTTTAATTAATACGAATAATCAGCCATATTCTCTCTCACCGCCTTAGTATTTTCATTATGTTTTCCCCTGGAGTTGGGTAAAATTCCAACTGGCTCATTAAGCAGAAACACTTAGATAAAGTTTTATTATTAAATAATGCAGTCCCCTTACCACACCTTGAATAAGAGTGCTGATTGTTTGTGACTGAGACAATTTAATTCAACTGAATTTTTACTTTTTTGTATAATTTTACATGAAAAAACGAAATGTTGAAAATACCAAATTGCTTAGGAAATGAATGGCAGCTAGTAGCCAAATAGTAATTCTTAAAATGGTCTTTTTAAAGTCAAGTAGGTCCAAAAAAGATTTTCACTGAGCTTTTTTCAGACGTTTTGTTCATAACTGCATATCTGATTATCTATGGATGAAGCTGGAAAGAAGAAAATCCCAGTTGGGTCCTATGGAATTGAGAACTGTCTTCAGTACCTACAATCCAACTTTTCTGATGCAAATATAGATTTATTTACAAAATCTGCAGGTACTACAAATTCAATTGTAGCCTCCTATTTCCAGTCAAGTTTAGCACTTCAACATTAATTTACTCATAACCAGACTGAGTCAAAACCAGCTGTGACTCAGAATAGAAAATGTCTTGTATTTCTTTAAGAGACTACTGCAAAAAACATATTTCCATGAGATCAGGATACGAGCTTATGCAAATACAACCATGCAAAGCTTCTCCTGTCATTTATCTTTGTTGCACAGAAAGCCATCCTCATCCCAGGATTTATATGTACTTTGCTCTTAGGTAAGCAATGTTGTATATAATATTGTGTAGCAATTTAGGAAAAACCGAAAATACAAACAATATTACTATAATTCAATGTTGACTTAACTTATTAAAGATTATATCACAGTCAAATAAGAGGGAAGAAATTTGAGTCAGTTATTTAAATTCATTGCCACTTTGGTTTCATTAAGACACCATACTGTGTGTCTCAAGAAACATGCTCTTTCTTATCTGAAATATATTTCAATTGATATTGTCAACTTCTTTTAATAATTCCACATTTAAATAATTCTTAGAAAGTGATAAGACAGTAATTGCAATAACTTCTTTAAAGTACTGCTTGAAACTTGAAAATCCAATTCTGCTTAGCTGACTTTTCAGGTTATTAAAAAGGGCAAAAAACATGTTTTCCTAGTTTTATTCCAGACTTGCCAAAGATTGCCTGAAACATTAATCTGTTTCATAGACCTAGTTTTACTTCACTTACATTCTTAGTATGGACAGTTTCCATTGACTTCTGTGTGAAAAAGGAGGGTGTTGGACCCTGACCATGACAGAGGATCTCAGGAATCCTCATATGAAGTATACATTGAATTTTAAACATGTTCTAAAAGTAACCAGGTCAAACCAGCCAAGAAATGCACTCACTTCTGTCAAAAAGTTCAGAAAACAACCCCCCAAACTCTGTTCCAAGATTAAATATGGTTCATGTTGAGACAGAATATGCAGACCCAACTAGCGCTTGTGTCTAGGTATCCCATATTTTAGATGCTTTGGCTAACTGCTGACCAATGGACTTTTCCCTGTGCTCCTCCACTGCTAACTTCACCCTTTACCTGAAGATAAAAACTTTCTACAAAGAAAAAGTCACATTTCTAGCTAACAGGATGGGAAAAAGATCACTGGCAACTAGCTGTAATATGCAACTCTTGAGCCTAAGCTTAAACAATTTGCTGTTGTTGTTGTTCTCTGTAATACAGACAATTAGAAGACAAACTATTTGAAAATCCTATTACCGGATTTAAATGTTTAACGGTTACCACATTTTTTATTTTCTAAATTTTTAATTTGTCATTATTTTGCCCAAATAGAAACTTAGGACTTCAAGAACGTTTGTAAATCTTACAGCCAAACATGAATGGCAAAGATGTTTTTACAGCTCCTGTGCTTGAAAATATTTGCCTTGATATTATAATTTCCTTTTCTTTTTCCATCTTTTTCAAGAAAAACAAACAAACAAACAAAAAAACCAAACAAAAACCCAACAAAACCCAAACAAACCCTCAAGAGAGTTAACCAAGGATTAGGGTAGATACACCAGTCCTGGGCACAGACCAGGTAAGCCTGAGATAACAGACTGACTGTTCCCGAGAAAGCTGGGACTGATCAAACAAGCGAACAGCTTCCACCTATCTATGCTTTTGGCTTGTCTGAACAAGAGGCTTAGCCACTGAGAAAGCAGCAGGCCAACAGTACCCTCTATGGAGGGGGCAACCCCTTCCAGGAGTCAGTCCCCCCTGCTCCTTTTTGCCTTCTTACCCCTCTCTGCTCTCCCTTACCCTTCCTCTGTGACAGCAGCAACAGGAGCAAAAAGCCATTTCTGTGGATGCGGTTTGGTTCCTTTGTCCCACTCCTTCTCCATATCCATAAGCAGGGCTCAGTCCTGGCCCCTTCTCTCACCTCCCCTGGTGTCAGGGGAACGTTGAAAAGGTGATGTAGGGAGAATGCGGGAAGAAAAGCAGTAGGAGGAGTGGCTCTGTAAGTCCTGTGATGTCTTAAGATGAATGCCCCGTCATGCAAGATCAATTTCTTCTCCTGAGTAACAAGTGATAGAACAAGAGGAAACGGCCTCAAGTTGTGCCAAGGGAGGTTTAGGTTGGATATTAGGAAAAACTTCTTTACCGAAAGGGTTGTCAAGCATTGGAACAGGCTGCCCAGGGAAGTGGTGGAATCACCGTCCCTGGAGGTATTTAAAAGGCAGGTAGACGTGGTGATGAGGGACATGGTTTAGGGGTAGTTTTGGCATAGGTTTATGGTTGGACTCGATGATCTTGAAGGTTTCTTCCAACCCAAGTGATTCTATGATATGATTCTATAGTGATGGGAAGGGAGGCAATCTCTGTGAGAGAAAAGCACATGTCTTCAGACACCTTCCAGATTCCTCCAAAACCCTTCTGCTTCCAGCCCTCACTTCCCCTACAGAGAGTCCTCATTGCTATATACCTTTATTACTACTATATTTAACTTCCAGGCCAACAGCTTCGGAATAGATAGCTGGGTAACCTTTACAGTGTGGGAAGAATTGGGTGTCTTAGGTGCATCCCTCACAAGCACACCCTGCTCGTCCTACAGTTAGGCCAGATATGTACAATTCCCAGAGCCAAGAAATGCCCCTACTACATGGCTATGTTTCAGGGGGAATGAAAGGAGGACACAGCCTGTTTCTAGCCCTTGTGTCTCCTCTCGCTTCATTGACAGAAAAGCCTTTCAGCTCTGAAGAGGAGAGGTTGGGCTGCAGAAGGTAGATCCCACGATGCTATGGTGGATCTATGATGCTACGACACCCAGTAATTTCATTGTCAAGTACATCTTCAGGTTTAAGAGTAAGATAGTGATCCACTAAGTAAGATAGGTATCTACTGGATATAATACACTACTTTCAGGCCAGAATTAGATGCCTGTCTCAGGCTGGGAATCGCAAACCTAATGTCTCACACTTAACTGACATTATGTTCTTCCTCCGGATGCAGGTGATGAGCTGCTTTTTTCTTTTCTCTCTGCCTGAGAAAGGGCAACTGCTGGTGGGTCTCTCCTCGCTCTGCAATACTTTGGAAGTTAGAACATTTGCCAAGACATGAGAGTGCCGAGTTACATGTGTGATGAGGAGTTTCAGACTGGAATACCAGTCTGCTTCCCAGGACAGGGCCTTAATCATCCCACAGTGGGCTAGGCTACCATGCAGACAGTTTTTATACCTCCAGCTGCTGATTTTTCCAGCCTCAGATGGCCAGGGCAGGCCCGATACTGCCGTTACAAGTTTGGACAAAGAAAGGAGAATCAACTTTTCTTCTTTCATTAGATGAGGAAAAGATTCAGATGGACCAACTCTTAATTCCTACAGATTTGTTTAATTATTTACTGTTACGGCTTCTTGAGTTGCTTAAGTAGGCTCCTCTGAACGCTCATTTTCTGTTCTGCTCCCACGGTCATCTCTGAGTAGACGAAAACACGCCTGCTTATTGCGAGGCCGGAGACAGTTGATGAGTCAGCTTCAAGGCAGCGCACACAAAATTCTGCATTTATTCCTTCCCCAGGTAAAAAGTAAAGGTAAAACGAAGACAAGTCGTATGAGGGAAATAAAAAAAGGGACCACGGGCAGAAAAGAAGCCTTTCCGGCGCTGGACGCAGCACCAGCAATGCAATGAAGGGAAGAGGCAGTCTCTGGCCTTGCCGTGAAACGAAATGGGGGGGGGGGGGGGAGGGTAACCACCCCAACCCTCAGCGAACCCTCAGCGAGGTGACGCTCCTGCTTCCAGGAGCGTTTGGGAAAGCCGCGAAAACGCCAAGCGAAAGGTGGCAGCAGCGGGTCGCGCTGCAACCCGACGGCGGCGGCAGCGGAGACGATGCTTATCGCTGTGGCGGCGGCCCAACCCGCCCGCAAGACACATCTTTCAAACCCCGAGCCCTGCAAAAAGCGCCGGCTGTGATTTATTCAGCCGGCGAGGCGGCCGGGCGGTAGCCAAACGGGCGAGGGCGAGGCCACCCGGCAGGATGGCGGCCCCCGAGGCCGGGCTGGCGGTGGGGGCCGTTCCGCGGGGGGGGCGGCGGGGCGCCCCTGTTGCCCGAAGGGGAGGCGGGTTGGGGCCGCGGGCTCGGGCGGGCAATTAGCCCACGGCAGGCGTAGCCCTGACGTCTCAGCCCAGGCAGCGGCTTTCCTCATTGCTGCGCTGACACTCGGATCGCTGCGAGCGTGAATTAGCAGTAATTACCCCCAGGCGACAACCACCACCACCACCAAATCGGTATTTCTCCTCAGATACTAAAACTCCGCGCAGCAAGTTAAAAGGACCAATGGAACGGCAACTTTCAGGTGAGTGCTGTAATCGCGTTTCACACAAGTTTGTCAGTAAAGGGTTAAGCGTGCCTAGGAGTAAACATGCCTTCCATATTCCTCATGCTCTTTGCTGGCACGAAGACTTCTGAAAAGATGGTAGATTTTCCACCCAGGTTTCCCAAGGATGGGGAGGGAGAACCGAGGGGCAGTCGAGCAGGGGGAATAAGCTCTTGCTTCCCTGTTGCTTTCCCCCTTTTTTGCCTGGCGGACCTCAAAGTCTCACCCGCCCAACCCAGGGCGGCGGGGGCCGCTGGCACGGCCCGGGGGAGGGGGCTGCTCCCCACACCGGCCCCTCTCTTCCCCCACGCCCCGGGGCGCGCCCCCACACCTGCGCCCCTCGTCCCGCCGCCCTGCCTCCCCCTTCCCCGCTACCCCGGAGCCC